>CAUJRU010000762.1:0-330150 GCA_963277665.1 Viscum album
ATACTTCAGGACGTTAAATGGTATGCCCAATCGTCCCACAAGACATTTAACTATAACCAATTGAAATATGTGGGATTTGATCCTTATCTCATAGGAAAGGTACATAAGAAGCCTCCCTGAGGTCCAATACCAACTGACTGTAATCCGTTGTGTTCCCAATCAACAATAAGCCATTGTCTGCCCCAAACAGCGGTAACCCATTGTGTTTCCCATTTGACAGTAAGCCATTGTAGTCCCCTTTTATGAGACACATATCTCTGGTCCTCCCCTCGAGCATCAGACCAACTCAGGCTTCTAACCATGTCTAAGAATCAGTACATCATCGGGGATTTTTCCTCTACCCACACCCTAATTCTATACCCCATCCTAAACCACGTGGAATTTGATTCCCTACCACAATGATGTGTAGGAGGCCTCTCGGAGGCTCAAGACCATCACTAAAGTCCCATCTTGGTCTCTCCCTAAAGACTATCTATTTTGGGAGGGTCATTCACCAACCTGGAGGTTCCACTTCCTCTGGATCCCATCCATACGCTCGTCATCACAAATCATCTTCTTAAGTGTCCCATCGCCATACCAAACTACATGGACTTTGACTCATTTCCATGGGGATACAAAGGAATTATCTTCGAGGATCAAGCCCAGCATTACCGTCTCCCTCGCGTCATCTCCATATCATTCCCCCACCACATCATTCAACTCTCCATATCCATCTTGATTCTTACCTGGGTCGCCACATCCTGGTGAGATCATGTCACCCACATTCTCACTACTCCTAGTAGCAATCGGGTAACTAACGACTTGTTTACACTAGCATCAGTGTTCCCTCCAGGGGTTTCACCCATCTGATCCACTATCGTCAACGTTCTAATCCATTTGATCCATCTCTGTTAGATTTTAAATGTGCGGTATACCCTTTGTTAAACATGGGAAGGTGAGAAAAACCATAGAGGCATTATTATGGCATATAATTCCCCGCATTCGATGTGGGATGCCTCGGGCTTCCGCACCCTTGAGAAGCCCTATAATAAGGGTAAGAAACCCAGATGCACCAGTGTTCCAGTGTCCAGACATGCTAGTGATATTCAATTTGACTAATCCCTCGAACAAAGGTTGCTACCAAGACTGGACCCCTTGGAATATCTTAATAGAAGCATACGCAGTGTAATTAACCGACGACCATGAAGACATGGCACTGGGAAGAGTTTCACAAACAACATATTAATCTATGATCGAGACCTAGACTACATAATGAGTTCTGAGGAGGAATCCATGGAAGGAGGAATTGACATCCCATCATCCCAAATTTATCAAGTAGCAAATGTCCCTAAACAAGTGCCAAATGCCACTCACCTTCGGAAAGAGGTAATGCATGGTAACAATTTGCACGTCCTCCAAAACAGATGGATGTACGCCCTGTCGAAAGTGTCAAAAAAAATCCTCAGTATGGATTGAATTTCAAAATATGAGGTGAAAATTTATTTCAAGAAGAAATAAATTACAATTTGTGAGGAATATATAGAATTCCTTTTCTTTAGAGATGAAAATTCATCCTCAAAATATTATCTATATCCACCCCAATAGCTATACTGAAAGAAAATATTGGAGAGGGAGAGAAAACAACATCTTGGTTTGAATAAGGTTATATTAAAATTTAGGATGTACCAAGTGTTACAAAATACATTGATATATTTCTTGAGTAATTACCTAGACACCCCCATAATGTGAGGTTGAGTTTACCAATGATTTAATTACTGATGAAAACCCAATATCAAAGAATCCCCATAGAATTGCCACTATGGAATTAGTGAAGCTAAAGAAATAAATATAGGAGTTGATTAATAATGGATTTATTCACCCTAGTGTTTCTCTATAGGGATCCCATATTTTCTTTGTTAAAAATAAATACAGATTCATGAGTTTGTGAATTTATTATAGAGAAATCAATGCACTTCATATTAAAAAAACCACTACCTCACATTGATGATTAATTTCAACTTCATGGATCTAAATATTTTTTAAAGATTGAATTTTTCACAAGATATCATTATTTGTGAGTAAATAAGGAATGCATTATGAAGATTTATTTTCATATGGGGTATAGAGATTATTTGTTTACTTTTATTCCATTTGGATTGACTAATGAACCATAAATGTTTACAGATCAAATGAAAATAATATTCAAGGAATATCTTAAAGATTTTTTGTGGTATACATTATAGATATTCTGGTATATTGTAAAACCTATAAAGACCATGATAGTCACTTGTGGGTCATTTTTGAGATTTTTCAGAGGAATGAGATTTACAAAAAATTTAGAAAGTGTGAATTCTAAATTCTGGAAATTTATTTTCTTGACAATATTTTCTCTATGGATGGAATCTCATTTTATCCTATAAGGATAAAGGAATTCCAATAATGTCCTGAAAAAATGAAAATAACCAAGATATATATTTTTATTTGTTTAGTATGTTACTATCGGTTTTTTGTTTAGAATTATCCCGATTGGATGACCTGTTACCTGAGCTCACATGTAAAGGGGTTAATTTTGTATGGACAAAATAATGTGGAGAATATTTTAATGAATTAAAGAAAAAATTATTCAATGATATGATTTTTACTCTACCATTAGAAAATTATGGGTTTGTGATATAAATTGATGCATTAAATAAAGGACTGGGTTGTGTCCTTATAAAAAATGATAAATTTATTTCATATGCCTCAAGTCAGTTGAAGATTCATGAGAAAAACTATCCAACTCATGATCTCAAGTTATCCATTGTGATCTTTGATATGAAAATATAGAGACAAATATCTATAGTGAATTATTTGGGATATATATGGATCAAAATAGTTTTAAATACATATTTTCATTGAAAAAAATCAACATGAGGAAAATATGATGGATCAAGCTTCTCAATGATTATACTGCTCAATACACTACCACCCAAGAAAAGAAAATAATGTAGTTGATGAATTGAGTAAGAAGGATCATAGAGTTCTAACCAGGATAAGGATTGATAGAGATCTAATGGTCATGGATTAATAAATATAGATATATGAATTTTTATTAGAGGGTAAACATCACTCTTTCTTCTAATGATTGATAAACCGTCATTACTGAAGTAAAAAAAATGTTCTCAATCTTATGATGAGAAATTTAAATAGAAAATTAAAGCCATTAAGGATGGAAAATTGGTAGAATTCATGTATGAGGACGGAATTTTGATATTTGGAAAGAGGCTATGTGTTCTAATATACCTCATATAAAAAAGTAACTACTTGATGATTCTTATATCTCCAATTTCTCTATAAACCCATGTAATACCAATATGTATTGAGATCTGAAGAAAAATTTATGCGGGATAATTTGAAGTGGAAAATTACCCACAATGTGTCAAGATTCCACATTTTTCAACAAGTTAAGGCTGAGAGAAAACATCCTAGAGGATCCATGAAATCTCAATGTATTCTTTTGTGGATGTGGGGTGAAATTATGATGGAATTTTTCATAGGACTAACTTTGAGACCTAGAAGTAATAATGAAATATGAGTTATTGTCGACCATATTACAAAAATAGATCATTATATTTTTTAAGAGAATATTTTCTAATTGATTACCAATTTATACTTTATATTAAGGAATTTTTAATACTTTTTGGTGAAAATCTATTGATTGGGTCTGATCGAGATCCTCGTTTTACATCATAATCTTGGAAGAGTCTTTAGAAGGATCTATATACCATGCTTCACAAGAGAACTTACTACCATACTCAAACCTAAGAAGAGTCTAAAAGGACACTTCAAACATTGGTAGACCTATAGAGATTGTTATCACATTATATTCAATGGATGTGGGATTAGTATTTACCTTTGATAGAGTTTTTTTTTCAATAATAGTTTCCATTAAATTATTAAAATGGACGCATGTGAAGCATTATATGGAAATAGATGTCATACTCCACTTGTTGGGATGAAGTTGGTGAAAGAAAAATTATAGGCATATGACATATTGAAGAAACAATGAAAAAGGTAAAGACTATTCAGGATCATATTAAAACAACTTAAAGTATGCACAAAGTTATACTGAAAACCATATAAAAGATTTATAATTTAATTTGGGATATCATGTCTTTAAAAAATTATGTCCAAGGAAGGGTGTAATAAGGTTTGGTAATAATTGGAAACTAAGCCCCACATACATTTTACCATTCAAAATTCTAGAAAGGATTCGAACTATAGCTTACCGATTAATAATAACACCATGTATCACCAAATTTATGGTGGGTTACACATATCATTATTAAGGAAGTACATGAAATATCCAACACATGTACACACCTATGAATAAATCAAATTAGACCATGATTTTTCCCACACATGTCATGAGTTGAATTTGGTGTCATTATTGATGTAATCTGAAGACATATTTTTTATAGAGGGGGAGGGGGGGAATTTAAACCATCACTTATCCCATTGGACTCGATAGATTTATTAATTACTATGGCTCTAGTAGTTCAATTGTCTGAGTTTATTATGAACCAAAAGTTGTGGTGATAAATACATTTTACAATCCATTTTCAATCTTAGTTATTTTTGTTCATTTGACTTGGGATTTTTAGGTTTTCAATATTCAAATTTTGGTACTATCGATTACTTTATTGTATCAAACTTGACCTAATGTGAATTTTTTATATATATTATTTTTAGTTTTCATTGTTTTTTATTTTCTAATATTGAATTTAACTATATTAAAATATATCAAACCCATAAAAACTAAAACAACGCTATATAAAAATGGTGAATTGTACTGAAACATATTAAATTAGTTAGAATATAAATCAAAACCAATGAAATGAATGACCTAACCAAAAATAATGAATAAAATGACCTAACCGAAAATATGAATGAAATTGACTAAACCAAAAAATGAAAAATGACCCAATAAATTAACCACAATAAACTAAATAACCTAACTAAAACTGAATTGGATCAAATTGAATATAGAAGAAGAGAACTATATCATACCCATGAAAAAATGGTAAATTAAACATTTTATTTTTCTATGGTATATATTTTATGTTTTGATATTTTCCCCTTAAATATAATATGATTTTTATACCACTAAATATCCTTTATTTCGGTTTAAAATTAGTATTCCTTAATCTAGTCTTGCCATATCTGCTTACAAGTTTTGATTACAAATTAGTTATAAATTTATAATTAAATGAATTTTTTTCAAATGTATGAAATGAACAAGCATAAAGACGTAAGAAGGAAGACAATTTCAAGAAATAATTTTGTCATGAGAGGGATGGGAATTCCTCTGGTGAATTTTTTGAGTATTTTATTTCAAATATATATCTCAATAACATATAGCTTCATGTAATTAATTCTATTTTTAACTTTTAATTAGGATATAAGGCCCTGGAGAAAATTATTCCTTGATGAACCTTCTAGAAATGGTTCTCAACCAGATGATCTGTGGGGGGGGGGGTACTAGTGCTACATTCATGGCTCATCATACCAAATCCCGATATTTTCCTAGATCAAATATATTATCTAACACACTTTCTTATCCAAAAGTTTTTTTGAGGCACCCAAGATATTTAGGCCTCATATAGTTTTTAAACCATTTAAATTTTGTCCTCCTTATCTTTCTTTCCCTCATCTGATAATGGATCACACTCCCCATCCCTATTATAATTTTCTACAGACTTATATTCTAACTTGTTCTACTTCTACTTCATTCTTTAAAAACTTCTACATTCACATTCATTTGAATTATACTCCGACAAATCCTTAGCCTCAGGAGTAGATATTGTATCATAGTAATAATTTATATGTAAACAATCTTTTAGATACTCAGATATAGTAGTAATTACTAATAAAATTGGATATGGTATATTAATATAACCATAATAATTTTTTGACCATAATTTATTTTTATTATAATATGTATTGACAAATCATTTTTTTATTTCACAGCTTGATCTCCCACTTGGTGGCATGGGAATAAATGCACGTGTGAGGCGTGGAACATCCACACACAACTGATGGATGAGTATAATGATGATAATTAAATTATTTAAAAAATACGACAGGAATGTAGGTGTTTTTATAAATATGATGTCAAAATATTCTAACATCATTTCTATCAAACCACTCTCCTAGAGTAACCTTCAAAATAATATAAAGGATAATTCTTGGGTGAAAATACGAGTATGAAATTTTTTTAGATTTAATGGCACATTATTATTGTATATATATGAATTAATATTTTGGTTCCAATTATTTTACAATTTTCCTGATGGTGAGGCTATGATTACTATAAACATCATGGAATTAGGTGAGCATTGAAGAGAATATAACCATGAGTTCTATAAAGGCTGAGTTTCTTGATTTGAAATGGATTTAGGGGATATAACTATAATTAATAAGTGTCCAACATTACATTATCAGAAAATCATTTTTCACTAGAAAAGTACTGAGTTTAAGATATTAATAAAATTTGCGGTTTTTGAATGAAAATTATGATTATTTACATTAATAGTATATTTTATATTATTGAAATTTTTTTATAGGAAGATTAATAAAGAAATAAATTAAATAAAGACACTAAAAAATACCTCCACACATTGGGGTAGACTATAATTCCTGAACATGGGAGGAAGCATGCATTTTAAATTCAAGACATTTTTAATCCATTTAATTATTTTAGTACTTTTAATTATTAGTTTATAAAAATATATTTCCAACTCATAAAATATGTTCAATAATATTTTTATATAACCTACATATTCTATCCAATAATAGAAAACAAAATCCTATCCTTTAAGTCACTCAAAAAAAGTTGTGGTTATTTCATATTCAAACTATTTAGTTAAATAAATCTTATTTATAAGATATGAAATTCTCATATAAAATATTTATAAAATATTTAAAAATAATCCATAAATATTTAAAACACTTATTGAGTTTATATTTTTACGAATTCTGATGGTAATAGAAAAAATATTTTCTTAGCTAATAATTTGAAATTATTTTTTTATGAATCCCTTTTACTTTTGTATCAAAATTTAAAATTAAGAACCATTAAAATTATATCTCAAAATATAATAAAAATAATATTTTTTTTAACTCAGTATATAATAGTACGAACTCAATTTTTGTGTGTAATTAGTAAACTATATAATATATGCTCTATTATTAACTTACCATCGTCTGTGTTCTCAAAATGATGTCTTAAACAATAAAATTCCTCTGAAATATTCCATAAAAACATGAAAAAACATACATAAAATGAATTAAATATTTTCTATCTAATAAATAATTTAGAACTAGATCACATATAAAACAATTTTTTTCTTTTAATCCTTGTGTTCTGTGTAGAAGGTCTAAGAAAAACATTCTTTATTCTATGATAAATTATTTAATAATTCATCCTTGATATTATTCAAAGTAGATAAATATATTTTATTCATCTAGTTTCAAGAACAATGTCTCGCAAAATATATTTGTCTCTAAAGAAAAAAATGTTCTATCCCTTCAGTCAATATGTGATTTATTCTCTATCAAGCTGTAATTTGAATTTTATTTTGAGATATCATTATACAAAATATTATTAATCAATCCAAAATGGATCTTCTCGAAATTTCAATGCCCCATATTCACTGAAGAGGAATTTTATATACATATATATATATATATATATATATATCTGTGTTTGATGAACTCATAGATATTTATGAAGAGTATATGTTTTCTTCCTCTAATTTAATACCCTAAGTGATTCCAAAAAAATAGCTCAATTTTTAATCAATTCATATAAAACCCATGATTGGGGATCTATATTAGATCATTTTAATTGTTACTCAGTTTCATATTAGAAAATATTATATGCTGAATTTCTATAATCTACACATTATATGTTTAGTGAAGACACTCAATACTTGTTTAAAAGTGAATTTTTTCTTTTCTAACTTCATTCTCTAAAAAAAACTCTTCCACAATGTTCATCTATCTTCCCCTCTCAAAGTTCTCATTCTCATAACTAAAAAATTCACTATCACCCTTTTTAGTAATGTCACCAACTATATTTAAGAAACAATTGTTCATATGGTTTCTATAAATTCCCCAATCAGTTACATGATTATTTTATATAAATATGAAACATGTTAATGACTATAAATTATATATCCACAATATCATCCATGATATTTATAATAATTATAAATTGATTAAAAATATTTTTTTAACAGTATTGAATAATTCCATCTTTGACATCCCATAAATCATATCCTATTTTTATTCTCATGGTCTGCCATAAACATTTTAGAATCATCCATTTCCATTTAATTATAAAGAAATCTTCATTTTCATTAATTCATGTGTGCTTAAACAGATTCACTAAACCCATTGTTGCATGATTCTTCAACCATGGAACACACCTTCTACTTTAACAATTATCACCACTAAAACCAATATACTGATACATGATTATATAAATAATCTATATTTATCAATCACCGAATAAAATTAAAATAATTATATGACTTATTATCTGTTTTGATTATCCGTTGGGAAATATCTATATAAATATGTAATAGGATCATGCTAATTAGGAAATTGTCTTTACAAGATTCTAAATAATGTAATTTAGTTTCATGCTTTTTAGAATTAGATATATTAACATAACCAATTATTTTTTTATTTATATGGAGTCATTAGGTATAGTCAAAGCCAAATCAATAAAATAGCATATTTTTTCATAGATATAGTTTCTTCAAAAATATATTGTTGGATATTTTCATCTAAAATCAAATTATTCATCGAAATATAATCATTTATATGGATAGGACATTTGGAATCAATATTCTATATCTCTATTATTAATGAAACATAAAATTTTTTGTATTCTAGTAACTCTTATGTAACCATTATAAAATTTGAGGAATGCTTATGAATTTTAAGTAATACCATGGTTACTCATGAATAAAACATAGAAGTATTTTTACTCTAGAATGCACTTAAAATTGATTGAGTTAAACATGCATATTACATATTATGCCATGATGAATCTTACATATATATATATAGTAATTTCAAAGTGATTCTTACATACAAAGTAATGATTTAAATTGAAACTTATAAAATCAATTATTAATTACTTAGCTTAATGAAACTCCAAGAACCTAGAAAATTAATCTATAGAAATTTCAAAACATGAACAAAAATTTTCATCCATATCAAATTACCGTTCCGATGTATGTGTAATAAATGTCACATCATCCTCAAGGAGTTTAATATTAGACGTGTTAAAAAAATATACCATGATTTAATTATTTCCCTGATAAAAAAATATATGTTTAAAATTTTAATATTACATAGGGTTATCTAATATATATTTTGATTAAAAATTATTTAAACATCTCTATTAGTGACATGTTTATCAAAAATATAACACCTTTCTAATCATAAAACATTAAAAAAAACATTTTTATATGAAGTATCATTATAAAACATATTATTTTTAACATTACCTTTTTAGGTTGAGTATTTACATTATCATAGAGACACTTCTTCAGGATTTGGTTCAATAGATTGATCATGGGTATCTTCCTAATTGGTAGATCTGGCTTAAAATATCTAACACAACAACCCATTAAAAAACCATTGAAAATTAACAAAAAGGAAACAATTATTATTGTTATTAGGATCTGATTGACACAGAGGAACCTTATGCCCTGACATACTAAACTGATGTCATTACATAAACTTTCACATGTAAAATGATGAGGTTGATAAATTCGATGGAATCATTATAACATCAAAAATATGATCATACATGGACCATTCCCCATTTCTTACAATACCCATTTGAATTTGGTAAATGAATATCACTTGAGAAATTATAGATTTAATTTCCTCAGTACTTATAGCTTATTGTGAAAATTATAACATTGTTAATATTAAAAAAATATTAATAAATAAATAGAAAATATATTTAAAAATTGTACTAAATAAAGAATAATTTAATTTTATATAAAAGTAAGATCTGAATAAAACCATAAACCAATTTATAATAAAATCATAGTCATGTAAATATTGTATCCCCATATTAATGAAAGGAAAACCAAATTAATTATGATTCAAGTCAAGGGATATTTATTTCCCCCTTATTTCTGTTTTTTATTTTATAGCTCTCAAAACTGCTTTCTTCTACCATTGAAATTTGTTTTAGACCTTTATTTTACCACAAAAATATTTTTTTATATTTCAATTAAAACCAGTTTGTGTTTAAGTGACAAACATAAATTAGTAAGACATGGATGAGGCCACGTGCCAAATTAGATCCACCATTACAAGCACGAGTAATCCATTTAGAGGGAAAATGGAGAAACCGCACAGAAACCAAGTAACCAAAAAGGCATTATCAAAAAATCAATTAAGATCTTCCTTGGGATGGGAGAAACCAGAAAATTTCTTACGATCAGTGCATCCATGATGCAGTTTCACACACCATACCCCCGGGAGACGGTCTCCATACAATAACCATTGGAACTACACCCCTATCGCACTGACACACTGTCACCATCTACAATCTGATCTTTTATAGAATCCAACCACCATAACAACACCATACCAAAAATATGTAAAGATGATGAAACATAAATCATATATATCCTGGAACCACACCACTATTACATGGAAAATAAATAGTCAACAATTGGTCCAGAACTGAAATAAAACATTTCCATCGAAGGAGGTGAATGATAGAAGGGGCTTCATCGACAGAGCTCTGAATGCGAAAATAGGATGAAAAACATGATGGGCCACACTATGACCACATATAGACCTGGTAAAGATGATGAAAATCACTGTGGAACAAACAGGAAAACCTAAACATCATGGAACAAGTTGAAATAAGGGATAAAAACTAGCAGAGGACACCAGTGACAATGTGTGTTCTATTGGTCAACATCTATGACCATTTAATGACCCAAGAAGAAGGAGAATATATTGTTGTGTACCGACTCCAATGAAACCAAGCCACTAAGGACCCGAATGAAAACAACGAGAACAACTGGGACCACATTCATAAAGCTCTCAATATGATGGCACCACAGTTTATTGGTAGCCAAGAGGAGGGTCCATAGAAGAATGGGGAATCTAGGGTGATCATTGAGGTCCATCACCGCTGAGATGAGAATAAGGAATCCCTAGGGAAATAAGAAAGAGAGCAACAGAAGAGTAAACCCTAGAATTCCAAAGGGGAACTTTCGCATAATGCGCCTTAGGGGCTCATTTGAATATTTAAATCTATATTGAAATATTTTAATTTTTTGTGAAAAATAAGTTAGGGAGGAGAAATTTTCTAATCTATTTCTTCCTTTTACTTGATGGGTATGTAATTTATTTTATTTTTCATTTGTTGAGCAGTGTTTTTTTGTAGGATGTTATATACTTTACATATTGATAAACATTTAACTTTGTATGTACATCTTAGAAATTGAAAATATTTTTATCTGATTGAAATAAATATTGACTAATGAGTTCATTAGAATTTTGGGTTACTTTTATAATCATTTATTAGGATCAATTTAATAAATAATAATATTAATTTCCCACTGGTTATATTCATTTTTCTAGGAGACTCATGCCTAAATATTGTTTGAATTTTTATTTTATTCATTAAATGTCATTTTAGATGGTGGTATTGAATATTGAAGGATGTGTACTGTGAGAAAATAAATTTCTCTTGAAGAAAGAAGAAATATGGAAGCACGAAAAACAAAAAGACAGAATAATACATTATAAGTTTTACTTTATTAAATTCAAATTTTAATTTCTATTTTGTAACTAAATAGTTCATTTATATTTTAAATAGTGAATTTTGGAGGCATTTGATGTTAAGGAAGCTGAAATATTGGGGCCAAACCATCATTTTCAATAGTTAATTAAGAAATGAGAACAATGGGTGACCATAATGTTGATCATGGAAGAGTATTGACCCCACTTTGTATTGGACCACTTTAGCTGCAAGTTCTGTTAGAACGTAGTTGGAAAAAATTCATGTTGAATTTGGACATGATAATTTCAAAGAAAACTAGAAAACAATGGTTATGGAGGAGCATTAATAGATTTAAAGGGCCAATTATGAATTTATTAAATTTATGGAAGCCTTATGTCCATCACTTCCATAAGATACCAACTTGGATTATGATACATATATGTTGATGATGTATTTATTATATGGTGCATCGGGTGATGGTCCTTATGTCGGTCGAGGAAATGAAGTTCGTGATGATGGAGATGGTGATGGTGATGGTGTGGATGGTGGTGAGGATGATAGTGAACTGGATTATGATGATGATGGGGATAGTGTTGATATTTTTTGATGAAAGAGATATTGATCCTTTATATTTTCAACAAATGTTTTTGACACATGATGTTTGATGATTGGATGTTAATTAATATATGTGATCTTTTAAATGTGTGTTATCACTGGTTTAATGGATTAATTAGTTATCTTGCATTTTCTATATTTGATGATAGTGGTTTGTGTTTTGGTGTTTGAAGGTGAAGGTGTTTGGTGATGTTTGTAGGTTTTGGGCCATGGTGGAGGGATTCAAGTCTTTGTAGACGATTTCAGGCCAATGTGGGGTGCTTTTTATTTATAAGGTAAGGAATTCCTATACAAATTTTTATTGAAGACATTTAGGAAAACCTATAACAATGGTTTCATAAAACTGTGGATATAGTTATCATTTAAGAAAGGCAACGCCTTCAGTTTTTAAAATCGTGGGTATAGATAAATACCAATCAGTTTTCTAACTGTTTTCATAGATCTACAACAAAGGTTTCATAATTTTTTGGTAAAATGTTATCCTAGGTGGTCTATAAAAATAGTTTTATAGTAAACTATTGTTACAAGATGATACCCACAGTAATATAGACAATGGTTTTTGAGAACTATCGGTATAGGCTATACGAAAGGTTCTCTTGACTACGCTAATGGTTCTAAATCATTGGTATAGTCTTATTTTCTATAATATTCTATTATGATAGTTGAGATGAAACCAATTATATCTACAAAAATTGTAATAAAGTAATCAATGAATGTAGTATACTGGATTTGAGGTCATCAAATATTACTTGGTAGGGGATACTTGTTCTTTATCTTGATTTGTTGAGTTAATGATAATAAATATAGAGGGACTGCGATACACCTCTCTTCTTGATAAAGAGGACAAGAATGCCTCATAGTGTAACACCCGTGCATATAAAAAACTTGTGTATATTCTCTTCAAATTACATATCTAGTTAATCTAATATAATTATTCCCATTCTATAGGGAGTCTTAGATATGGGAAGGGATTCAGGTATAAGCTCAAATGAGAACTCACCCTCTCTGTTAGAAAGAACACTGAGTAACTATTCAGGGAATACCTATGTGTAATCCCTCATAATATGAATTCCTTCAAGAATGATTATATATTTATCTCAATAATCTGATATGGATATTCTTTCTTATAAGGATATAATATCCATGATAGGGAAGAACATTCAAAATTTGATTCAACCCCCCTATACACTTTTAAAAAAAATGATGATGTTTGATATAGATGGAAATTTCCCTCCTCCAATTGTCTGTGTGGGTTTTATATGAGGATAGAACATCCATGTTAATTACAAAATCTAATTATACTAATGTAAGTATAATTAGGTCTGATGGGACGTTTATCCCACAAACATTACCTTGGGAGGAGTTATATACACAAGATGAAATAAATGATCTATTTTCTATTCTAAATTGTAACATAACACCCAATGTTTTAAGGTTGTGTTTGAATAGTTCTAATATACTTTCATGGCCTTAAAGAAATCAAAAAATGAGAATGAAATAGGGAATTATCTATTTTTGAATGAATAACAAGCATGCATATCACCACATTATTTTCAATACGCACCTCATTAGTAGTGATAATATAATCCTTTCCTTTCTCTATTGTCCTAAGATGTTGGTATCATTGATTATATCAACCAACTATTGGATTAAGGAATTTTCCTGCAAAATACCCATGTTCCTTGGAGTTGAAACACTAGAATAAATTATGAGAGTTAATAAAAACCTTCTTTTTCTAAATCATATCAGTGTTATTATTTATCTCTCTTAAACATTTACTATCCCGATGCTCGACTTTTCTACACTTCTAGTATCTCCCCATTCCCTCAAGAAAGTTCTAGGATGCTTCTTCCCATAATTTTAACTAGTGATTATTTTCATTTTGCATCACCCATGGTTTTTATCCAAAGATCCTCCAAAATTAAACTCTATTTTCTACTTTTTATTTCCAACCCTTGAGAATAACCAAATTCTATCTCATCTTTAAAGGAATAACCAATAATATCTCTACTTCATTCAATGTATAAAATCAAAAAAAATCATTTTTATACTGGGTTCTAATACACCAAAAAACAATCCACCATGTTTTTTATATTGATGAAAATGTAATAGGAATTCCACGGAGGTCTTATAAAGATTATCTCATATCCGGTAATATAATCAGCCTCCTTTTTCTTCACTATAATGAATTACCATTTTATTTTAAGAAATATAGTATAGGGGAAAATATTTATTGAAAAATATTTAATTGAATCCATCACATTACATGGATTTTATTTAATTCTTTGGATTTGTGTTCTTCATCAGTTTTGACCACTGGTTGACTTCTCCCTGTAGGAAATAAATGAAAATATGAATTTATATAATTAATATTATTATTGGAAAAGTAATATATTATCGAGGAAGTTATTGAATATTTTTATGATAAGGGGATAAGAAAATCCACTAAAATTAAGTGGCATTTTTAACATAAAGGATAAAATAATAACTTTTTATTTCTTTAGAGAAGGATGTAATTATACATGATTCATGTTTTTATTCATAACATGAGTTAGTTGATCTAGTACCAACATGAAATTATTAGTTCCCAATCCCATTAGGTTGGTAATATCATGAGGTTAATATTAACATTCCATATTATATTCTCCATTAGGGAAATTCCTAATATTTCACAACAGTACCTTAAATAATATAAAAATCAAGGTTTGGATACTTAAAATAATAATAATATAAAAGTGGAACATCGAACATTGAAGAAAAAAATTATAAATAGAATAGATATACAAATTAATAAGAATATAGGCTTTAATATATGCCACTCACGGTAATTTTCCTATTAGTATTTATAAAAATATATTCTTTTAAATTACTTTACAATGGTTCACATTTTGTTCTCAATTTCTCTTAATTAGGATTAATTTTAATGACGGTATTGAAAAGTAAACATAAGGAATGCATAACCCAAAAAAGGGAAAATAAGGTAGGAATACATATAATAAACATATATATACTTAATCTTTACGAATTATATACTGTTATATAGAGATATAATTTAAGTTATAGTGAAATTTTCATAACCCAATGAAAAGTGGTTGGTTCGGAGAGTTCCCATTCCTTAGATCACGATTCATTCTATAATTTCAAAAAATTTCTAGAGTGATCAAATATTATTAATTGTATTCTTAATTTAGAATATCATTAAAGTATATCTGGAATATTATTTTTATATTATATTAGTTTATATTTAATTAATTTTGATAACAAGTCTATATTTACTTTCCAAAGGCCATTCATGTCATGTGTCCAAGGCCATATTTGTTATAAGTAATTATGGGAGATTACATAGCTTGGTAAAATAATGCCAGAGAAGTGATAATGTATATTTAAGGATTTTTCAAATGTTTATAATGCTTTTATTATCTAAATTTATTCATAAATAGGAATGATTTATATGGTATATGTTTTACTGCTATATACTTAGTTCATTTAGGTGGGGTTTCCTACCATGATGAACTTATTGGGATTCCTTTAATAATATGGATATATATCCAATACAGATTGTGAAAGAAAAAATAATATATTTATTTTGACCATTTTATGCCATAATAAGTGAATTTAAACAAGCTATGGATTTGGTGGTGGAAAATGGAATTCATTTTTCTTGGGCGCAATGTACCGACTATATTTTTAAAAATACTTTTAATTGCGGATAAATTATGGGGGGGGGGGTGAAAATGAATATTCCATTAACAAAAATATATTTGAGTATATTTATTATACTAACATAATTATTTCATGTTAGATTGAAGATATGTAGTTGAGGTAATAGAGGAAATGTTTTGAAAATGATATATAGAGAATATTACTATTGGGTGTCCTGTATTAAAAACAACTTAAATAACATTGGGATGTTATTTTTTTTGGGAAAAATAACTAAAACATGTTAGAGAGTATTTAAAATATAATTGGGTATAAATTTTGTTAGATTTAATTATTATACGGTGGGAGGAGAATGTGTGGTATTTGTAAGGGGATGAGAGGAGTGTTTTTTAATATAATACTGATTAGTATATTTTTTTCTCAAGACTACTAATTGTATTGATTCTTATGATTTTATATTGTAATTAGTTCATTTTATTCTGATGTAACAGTTCTTTATATCATCCATGACTCACTAATTCATGTATTACACCTATAATGTTAAATACCATATTTTTATGTATATCACTATTCACAAAAAAAAATCAAGTATTTTATAAGTATTCAAAAAATATTTCTCAACCATTATTGAATGTATAGATTAGAAAAATGAAATCTATTTTATAAAAATATTTTTCAAAATATGATATATTTAATTTTTAATAAAATATTTATTTATTTTAAAAGAAAAAAAGTTTATATAATGATCAATTTTCCAACCCTTTGAAATATTTTTTTTGGTATCATTAAATTATATTATTATAAAAATGAAACTTAATGTTATTTTATAAACCCATTTTATGAAAACAAACATTATTTTAATTATATTTATTTATCATAAAACATGTGTTTTACGAAAATATAGACACTTATTTTGTCATTTTTAAAACATTCAATTATTTTCTTCATGATGAAATTTAATATATTTTTATATTATTAGAATCCAAAATATTCATTTAAAATATTATTAGTAAAGATACTATTTCAATGGTCTCGTTACAATTCATTACTATTTTTTTAACATTATTTATTGAAGTTTAATGTTCCTATGAAATGTAATAATCTTTCTTTTTTTCATCTATTTTAAATTATAATAAAATAGTCATAGTAAAACATGAGCTATTATACTAATTGTAGGAATTTTTAGGCAGTTACATTAACCCCACCTTATGAAATTTAACCTATGAAATGTCATATCAACTTCTAACATGAAAAAATGATTGTACATATATTTCAATTCTACTAATGATTACCATGTCCCATTCTCATACATATGGTTCTTCCATAATACATTTACTTTATGAGATTTCCTATTATACAAAAATTTGTCTCTAAGGTCAAAAAATTTTCACTCGATGCACCTCATAAAAAGATCATGATACAACTATAATACCGACAGATTTAGTGCATGTGAGGGATATAGTATGTACTTACCTAAGGGGGATGCATGGTTCATGTCAAGTACTTGATATTGGGTTTCATGGAGTGTATATCGATAGGTGACCACTCCAATACAGACCATAATCACAAAGGGAATAATGTATCTAGGACTAAACATAACCTCATTCCCAAATCTCATGAATCTCTTATTTTTACATATACGTAGGAATAATTTATCTTTAAATTTTGACTCCGATTCATGTAGATGATTGCTATCATAAATATTATATCAAATCCGAGCTTCCCTAATGTTCTAACCAATGGTCTTGAAATTTTATACCATTTCATAGACTATTGTAGGTCCCAAAAACTCTTGTTCACTAACTTCATCCAAGAACATGTGTTATACATTTCTTTCAAATAATGAATTTATATCGATCCATTTGGATAGTTTAGTTTATGAAATTATTATATGATAACTCAAAACAAGGAACATTTTGTTCCCATACCATTTTATGGTACAAGGTAGAAGCTCTAAACAAGTCCTCATGTTTTTGGACTGTCTAATCAGATTGGCTACCAATCAAAGGGTTATAGGACGTGCTGATGTTACCATATTTTCTAGAGCATATTCGATAATTTTCTAGATTATTGAGGCGAATGTCGAGTCTTGATCAAATACAATAGATAGTGGTATTCCAAACAACTTTAATAATAATCCAAAGTTTATTCTTGTAATTTGATCTAGTGAGAAGCCTTTTTGGATTATAGTGAAATGATTGTTCAAAATAAGATGATCTGTTATAACCCATATAGAATTATTTTCTATGGATTTCTTCAAAAGTCCCATGACAAAATCTATGGTGATGTTTCCCCATATCCATATTGGCAAGGGTAATGATTTCATAATTTTCTTAGACTTTTTACATTATTCCATGATTTTTTGACATACCATGAACTTTTATGTATATTAGTGACCTCCTTTATTATATGGTCCCATAAATAGTTTTCTCAGAGAACATAATACACCTTTTTGTACGTGGGTACATGTAAAATGTTTATCTATGTGTATCCTTCAATATTTTATTTGTTATATTAATCATTTAGAGCACACATAGTTTTGAACAAACTATACAATTCATTATCCATCAATTTTTAATTCATAGTATTTACCTTTTCTTATAGCATCCACCTTCTTATGTATTTCTATATCATCCATTTGGGAATCCTTTATCTTACACAAAATTGATGTTTCAGAAATAATTTGAGCCAAGTATGATGTCGTTCCATCCTCCATGACCTCTATTTATATAATTTTCATGTAAAATAATATTGGATCCTTACTAATTCTCATCATTAATAAAGTTTCTTGATATTTTCTACTTAGAGCATCTTAAAATTTAATTTCCATCCCATGATGGTAATGGATTGTGTAGTAATATCCATTAATCATATCTGATCATATTCACTGGAACATATTAATCTTCTTCTATGTGGATTTGTTTTTGAGGATATTATTATCCATATATATTTTACACTTTACCCTATAGAGATAATTTCAAAAAATCATCATTGTGAATATCACTGCAACCAACTCCAAATCATGAGTATGATATTTCTTCCCACAAACTTTCTAATTCCTTGATGCATAATCTGTCACATTGACATTTTTCATCAGTACATAGTTGAATACCTTATTTAAGTCAAGGTTGTATAACATAAATTCTCTCCAATAAAGGGTCGTGTGAGTGCGAGTGTAGGGATACACCTCTTATTAAGTTCCATGAATCTATATTTTCATTCATCATATATAAAATCATTACTACCTTGCATGTTAAATTAGTGAATAGGGTTGAAAAGAATGTTATGTTCATAAAAAAGAATCAATAGTTCCAAAATAGTTCATGGAAACTATGGATATGTTTTATATATATTAGTCTAGGATACTCTATGGTCTCTATTTTCATTAAATTTTCCACATATATTCCTTTTTTGCTGATAAAATTTCCCATGAATGTTAAATTTTCTAATAAAAAATCACATCCTATAAACATTACAAATAACATCTATTTAACATATTAATTTAAAAAGTACATAAATGATCCTCATGTTCTACATTATTTTGGAGTATATCATATTATCATATATAAATACTACAATTTTTTTCTTGGTAATCTCTGGGGACTCTATGAACTAATATTGCTCACATCATGTATAAAGGGAGGCCTTATAAATATCCCCCTTCTTAACTCCTAAGTAATGATATACCAACATAATGTCCACCTTAGATAAATAAAAGGCCCACATAGTAGTTCAAATAAATCATAAATCCATGATATGTGATACTTTTTCATTATCATTATTTTGTTGAACTCGTGATAATCAATGTAATGGCACATTGATCCATCCTTATTATTAATGAAATGGACTGACACACCCTATGGTGTGGAACTCGAGTGTATGAAATAATTTTCTAGATTATATTTATTTTTATTCTTTATTAGTTATTATTTAATGCTTGTAATTATATATCAAGTCTTGGTTATAGGTACCGATCTATGTATAAGTTCAATTGAGAGATCAATTGTTCAGTCAGAAGGATGACCAATAAACTACCTGGAAAATTAAATAGAATAGTCCCTCACAATGGGAATTCATTCAAGTGTTATTATCTCCATTTTATAAATAATTTTAGCTTGATATTATTTATCATAGTAAAATTATATCAATTCTTGAGAATAATATTCTAATAGATATCAATCCTCATCCTTAAACTTGCATGAAATCTTTGTTTGATTTAGGATATAGAGTTTTATTTTCCTCTCTATAGAGTTGATATAGAATTTATATAAGGCTATAAAATCTGTGAACAATATAATATCAAATTCTACTAAAGTATGTATGATAAGTTTGGTGGGAGGTTCAACCCACCAACATTGACTATGGATGAGTTATATACATTTAAGACAATAATTATTCCATTTTTTTAAATCTCAAAGATAACACAACCCCAATGTTTTTAGGTGGTTTTTGAATATTTTTAATAAACATACATTATATTAATGAATGAGTATAATTAAAATGAGATTTACAATTTCTCATTATTATATGAATAACTATTGTACCTGTGGCCCCATCATTATTGGTATCCACCTCAGAATTAGTGATAACATAAGAACTTCCTTTCTATATTGGATTTAAAGATTGTTGTCATATATAATCTCCAATATCACCTATCTTAGGGAATTAGATATAATATTTCTCATGTTTCTAAAAGTTGAAACAATAGACTATAGGTTGTGGGTTTATCAAAACCTTCTTTTCTTACATCACATTTGTGGGATTATTTATCCATATTCACTAATTTTTATACTGATTCCCCTCTTTTTCCAACTTGCAGCATCTCCCTTTTACCCTGAGATAGTTTTTTGGATGATTCTTCCCACACTTTTAACTCATGGTAAGTTGGGTTTTATTTTCTCTTTGGGATTTATCCACTGATTTTCTCAAATAAAAATCTATTTTATTCATTTTATCTCCATCCCCTGAAGGCCATTGAGAAGCACAACTATCTATCTCAGCCATAAAGTGACAAAAAATCTTTTCATGGTTTTTACATTCTTTAATAACTATTTTTTAAACTCAACTTTAATCCCATAATGATGTGGTCCACCTTACATTTGATGTCCATTAAAAAAACAGAGGTGTACCTTGAAATGTTGGTGAAGATTTCTTTATATGAATGAGACAATCATTCTTCATTTTATTCAGTCCAAGGAATCCCGTGTCCATTTTATGATGGAGAGTTCAAGGAAAATATTTATTTGAAAATATTTTATTGAGTCCTTCAAATTACATGGATTATTTATCCTCTTTGTGATTTGTGTTCTTTATTGGTGTCCACTATTGATCAACTTCAACCACAAGGTAATAAAATGAATAGTATGAATTTATCTTGTTTAGAGCATTATAGTGAAAAAAATGTATTATCAATGGAGTTAATCCATTATTCTATAATGTGGGGATCTAAAGATCCACTAAAAGTATGATAAACTTTTTAAATTACGGAATAATGAAACATTCTATTTTATAGGAGAATGAGTGATTCTACATGATTCATGTTATTATTCACAACTTGTTTTAGTTGAGCTAGTACGCTCTTGATGTTATTACCTCATGACCCTATCAAGTTAGGTATATCATTAGAGAAATCATGATATTTCCTATCACATTGGTTGTTAGTGTGATTATTCATATTTACAACTATTAACTATAATTATGGAAAACCAGGGATGTCAATACTTAAACCAATATGTATATAAAAGGGAAATAATGAACATAGAAGGAATAAATTACAAATGACATGTATATTAAAACTTATTAGTATTATATATTAAATCTATTTTGTATATGGTAATTTATATTTTGTTTTTTCTATCTAAACAATCTATACAAGTCCTTCATTATGTTTCATAAAGAGATTTTGAATTTACCAAACAATTTCCCCATCGAGTTGAAAATAAGGTGACAAATAAACACGTATTGAATTTCACTAGGCGCCATTAAAGTTAATAACCAATGAGACATTTGATGTTTATTTACCCTAGGTATGTCTATTCTAGAACCAAATCCATTTGTCATTTCTAGAGATATTTTTTCTTAGAAATTACTTTCTCTATAATTTACCAAAATTTTAGTATTTTTTCCAATAATTAGACTTATCCCTTGGAATTTCACTAATGTATTGATTTAAAAATCCCCTAAAATAACTTGATCTTTATTTCATACCTTCAATAAATTTATAATACTCTTACACTTATAATTACATGATTTATAACATAAAAATACAGAAAACACAACCCCAAATATCTAGATGTCTAGTTTCTTTGGGAGACTAGGTTCATATTACATAAATATTGAAAATAAACCCAAAATCATTATTTTTTCCTCCATAATGTGCTTATAAATCCCTTTTATCTTCAAAATAATCATAGGATAACATGGGGAATACCTAAAAAATGTGTGATCAAGAAATACCATTATAGGAATAAGCATGATAACAAAGTATATCATATGACTGAAATAGAAGAAACAAGTATCATAAATGAATAGTATAATAAATAATTATATGGAAGCATTATATAAAGAGGATTCATCATAATATTGTGAAATTATAAGAATTTAAAAATTATATAAAATGTTATATAAAAATAATCTAAGTATTACTACCAAGACAGTATAACTGGTGGACATAGTCCCATCGTGGGTTTGGTTTTCTACATAATCTCATATATATACTCCTAGGAGTTATAAACATTACCCAATTAATTTGGAGACTATTTTGGTGCACCCATAAGAACATGTACCTGAATATGAATTACATACAAGGTAATAGAACATAAGGAATAAATATAAGAAATACCAATGGAATGTAGTGGGTTACATAATCTTTCCTAAAAGAGTAATCAATGGATTTTTCATAAAGATTCCAATTAGGAGAATGAATTAAATATCTTGGAAATTCATATTTGAATAAATAAAAATATGCACCAAATATAGAGTTTATTTGAAGAAAAATTAATGAGAAAGGGCTGAGAATATAGTATAGAATTAAACCATTAAAATACTATTTGAAGGAACTAGTAAAAGACTTTTAAAGAAATAATAAATATGGAATTTTATTTGAAACCAAAGGTATATAAAAATAATTAACATTAATTTTTGTTATTATATGAAATAATTAATGGTTATGTTGTGTTTATAATTTTCCATGTATTATTTTAAAATAGTTTATGGATTATTATTGAGGCGTGGCGCTGAGACAACATGTGATTCTGATGCCTAGTGGGCCCAGAATAAATGCTTGAAATATATTAAAAATATTAAATATCATATATGAACAGTGTTCCTAAAAAAATGTATTAACTCATAAATGGGTGTTTTGATTAGAATTATTAGGGAACCATTGAGTTTAGATAGATGGTTTTAACCCAGGCCCGACTTAACATTTTTTGGTGCAGTTAATTTATAGAAAATTCATCGTGGGTGCACAAACAAATAAAATAATTAAATAAAGTTATTTTATTTCGAATTCTTGACACAATGATCAAAACATATATAAATGGAAAATTATGGAGAATTTATAGGGTTAGCCACATAACTCTTGAACCTCTAGATGACCATTGTGTATAGCTATGTGAAATCATCTCAAGTGAACTATAGCTACAAATCATGGATCGGCGATCAACATACCTAGAATTCGACGGATCTTAAAAAAAATTAAACAATGAAGGATTGTTCTTATTCAATGATTTAACCAAATCATGGTAGGGAATGTGTTTTTATTTGTATTTCTTCACCATTGTTAATTTTCGGGACAAAAAAAATAAATTGATGAACAATTTGATTTGTGGATTAATCTTTTTAAAGATAGATCTAATAGCGGGGCTTTACTTGGAGAATTTATCATTTTGATTAATTTCTGATTACTTCGATTTTAATTATAACAAAAAAAACTAAGATCAACATGAAAATTGATCGAGTGTTTTTCATCTTGATTTATTATTCTTTTCCCCCTTTTCGTCATTCTTCACATTCATTTTACAATTGGCCAATAGTTTGATGATTTACCAATGAATTGAGCATTGCACATGAATTTATTAGTGAAGTAATATGATATTGTAGATATGGGATTGGTATAATGTAATGAAGGTGATACTGAGTTAGAAACGAATCAATCAGATCGGTTTGGAAATCCCTGATTTAAGGTCAAGATGAATGGAAGATGATTCAGAATATTGATTTCGTTTTCCAATCAAATTTGATGGTCAGAACATGTTTCTCATCAACGATGATGCTTCATCAAGGTAGATATGAAAATTCTAATGATATTGGAGCAGGATTTCAAGGATACAGGGGTACTAATGTAAGTGGGAAGAATAACTAGGGTTTTTAGAAAATCATGATAAACACGATGTGTAATCTGGGATTACATGGAATGTGGGTCCCCCATAGTGGTGGATAGTCTTTTAGGTAGGAGATGAGTATCACAAGGAATGTGGCTTGGCATAAATGATGTGTAGTTTTTTTATTAATACTCAGTGTGTACGTTTGGTAGAACATGTACTTAGGGTGTTCTCAAGGACCAGCCAACACGACATGTACTCCCCCACAGGACACGGCCTATATCTATTACACAAACTATGCCATGTGCTAGTAAATGGGGATATGCACATTGGACGGAGCTGTGTACGGTTGCACAGGTAAACTAAAATTTTATCCTATATTCTAAATAGTTCTACACAGACACAGTTTTAATGACACATTCTGTTTATACAAGAAGAACCTAGGGTCAAGGGACACGACATGTCACACTTATACACGCAATGTAATTTTTTCTATTGGAATTAGATCTATTGTCCCCATATCTTGGACAAGTTTTATTAGGGTTCATTCCCTTATCCTTTCCTGGATGGTAGGTATGAATTATTTCCTACTCCTATGATTATGAACCATTCAGCAAGACTTCTTGGATAGAATCATTAGAATCCATATGAGATACTTAGAGTGAGATCCTCTATTACTATTCCATACCTAGTTAGAGATATTTGCATCAACATAACCAACACTACCAAGGAATCAATCCACTATATAAAATTTTTAATACCGATTGAGTTTGTTGGTATCACCCCATGGACTTGGTAGTTATCCTCATCTATGTATTGAATCTCGACAGAGAATCAATGTGTTCTTACTCATTATGAGACCCTATGAGTACTATCTTTTAGATGAATGCCATCAGTGCTATTTGAATTAGGGGTGTTTTCTCCCAGATGATTTCTTCATGGAATCTTCTAGATGGAATACTACGGATGGTATAATATTGTTTTGGATTACCTGTAGACCATGTGTATTGTTGAGTATATCTGGACAATATTTTTTTATATGCTATAGAAATATACCTTTGTAGAGATAACCATATTTTCCATTATTGTATTCTTAGTGGTTTGGGGTGTCCTACTAAGAATTGCTATACTCACACCTACACAGGATTTTCCCAAACATGTCATGTCTTGTGCATACTATCAACCTTTTGACAGAGTCCTAGGAGGACTAGGACCAGATGGTGCTTTGTGAGACTGGAAAGACTGAGGTTTGTTCCTACGGTATTCCGAATATCACGATGGAATTGTGTTACAGACTCTTTTGTGAGGGATTTTATTTGGCCTTGTTTACTTTATTCACTTTTTATGTACTCTAGTTGTCAGATATAGATGTATGCATGAATTTTTTGTTTAGTTATTTTTACATTACAGCATTTTGTGGGCATGGAGATTTTTTCATGTGTACATGTATTTAAGAAATGCCTCACATGTTAGTGATATTCCTAATCAGGGATAATCACCATCCCCTAACATATTGGAGGCAGTATTGGGTAGTCATGATAGGGGTCCCATTAGGATGTGTCAGGACAGAGTGGTATAAAAGGTGGTCAGCTATTCCATAAGATATAAAGTCTATGATATAAGTTTGGGGAAACAATGTTAAGTGTTTAGAGTTCAATTTTTTGGTCATGGACTCCAATGCTGGTGCAACAGCCAATGTACCCATACACCATGACTCAAAACAGAT
This sequence comes from Viscum album, assembly GCA_963277665.1. NCBI lineage: Eukaryota > Viridiplantae > Streptophyta > Magnoliopsida > Santalales > Viscaceae > Viscum > Viscum album. Next base: position 26,120 of record CAUJRU010000762.1, read on the forward strand.
ACTTTTCGACTCGGTTGATGAAAAAATTGGTTTCTGGGAAATAAATGTGAAAGAATAATATAATAATTGGTTGTGTTTCCATGTCCTTCGTGAGTCATCTCTGCATATATGCTCATTGACTATGGTACATATTCTTTAATTTTAGGATTCCTCAATGTTGTATACCAGTTATGATTCAACAATATTATCATGAATATTATCCCCTTTGTTATAATGCATCGATTCAGGTACTAGTTCCTGAGATGTTACCTCTAGGTGTTTCACCAGCTACAACATTTGTAGAGCGGCATGTGGTACTCATAGTACTAGAGGATGAAGTGTGCAGTCTGAGCATGCATCATAAATTACCGAGATTGAGAACCCTCAGGTTCTAAAGTAAGACTAACCCATAGTGTGTTGAGGACCTTCTTGAGGTGGTGACCCAATTTTTCTTTCTAGTTAGGACACTGACAGATCAGGTGGTGGTCCGGGCATGGTTCATTCTTCTTGGCTTATAAGGGAAATGGTGGGGTTAAGTTATCCTATCTTCATATGGGGATAATCTTTTATGGATAGAGTTTGATCATCTCTTTAGAGAGCAGTAGTCACCAACTATGATGAGAGATGTATATATATAGATTCTTGAAAAGCTACAAAATGATGGTGTGACAATATTTGAGTATTCATTGAGGTTTACCAACATCTCTAGGTGCTCGATAGATGTGATTCAAGATCACTATTTTGGGGATTGGAACCTGGAGTGAGGTATATGTTGAAAAATTTGATCCAATGTTATACCTATGTATATTTCTACTTATATTGGGGTGTTGGAGAAAGCTTTGGTGGTAAGGAGTTTCTTAGATGAGCAGATACAGTTGATGGTTTCCAGTAGTGAGAATTATGAGCAGGGACCTTAGAAGTAGAGATCCAATATCAGTATTAAAAACCTAGATGTGTGATATATTTCAATTGGAGGTCTCAGGAGATAGTATATATATTTTAAGGCTCACAAGGTGGGGTCAGTCAGCCTAGAGTGAGGTGGTTCTTCTCCTGTGATGGTCCCAAATATCTCGCCTTAGATTTTTCAACCCACTGTACAACTGAGAGAGAAACCATAGAAAGGCTTCTAAGACAAATAAAATGGTTGGATCATAAATTTTTTCAGGTTTTTAAATGTGGTTGAGGAGACGATAGAGTAGGTGGATGTGGTTGATCTTTTGAAATGTTACCACCAACACCCCAGGTGGTCCACACAAGGCACATGGAGCTGAAGGGTAGAATAAGGGATATCTGTATGAGGTTAAATATTATGACCTATAGGCTCTAGGAATGATTCTAGGTACAATATATATCTTTTATACTTTAGATGAAATATTTATAAACATAGATTCTACTCATTCCTTTCTCTCCACGTATCTTGTTTGAGGCATAGAGATTTCAGTTGAACTGTTTACTCGACACTTACACATGGAGACTCATACTAGAGAAGAAATAGTGATCACACACATATGGTGACAGTGTGAATTGAATCTTGGAGGTGAGAGTTTCAGTTGAGATCTCATGGTACGAACTTTGAGGCCTTACGACATCATTCTTGGTATGGATTTTTTATACATAGTTCATGCTCATATTTTCTATTTTAGGTGAAGGGTGTGGTGTGTCAGAAATAATGGAATGAGGTTTTCATTTGTTGGTGAAAAGGAAACCCATGTTGCAAAGGTTGGACTCATACATTAGAGGGCACATCCGATTATTTATCAGTTGTATATCCTGACCCATGGTGTAGATTTTTTTTTTACTTTCCTGTTTCCTACTGTGGTGGTGGAGTATAAGGTTGTCTTTACTGCAAAAGTTCTAGGTTTACCTCTCCACATAGAGATAGAATTATGCATTGATATACACCACATGATGGAACTGATATCTACACCATCATATCTAATGGATCTCATAGAGCTTCGTGCGATAAGGGTTCAGTTGTAGGAATTGATGAGGAAGGGATTTGTTTGACATTGTGTTTCACCATGTGTATCCCCATGTTTGTTTTCCAAAAAGGGATATAGGTGTTTGAGGGTGTGTGTGGACTTCTTGGTGCTTGAATCAGCTAGCTATGAAGAATAATTATCAACTACCAAGGATTGGTGACCTTTTTGACTAGTTTATACAGGAATGTTTGTTCTTGGAGGTTGAACCCAGATTAGGCTATCACAACCTATGAGTAAGAGATGATGATATATCAAAGACAACATTTAGATGTTTTACAGTCACTAAGATTACTTGGTGATGCACTTTATCAACAAAAATTCCCCATTAGTGTTTAAAGAACTTATGAATAGGATTCTATATCCTTTATTAGACCATTTAGTGGCAGTTTTAATAGAAAATATTAGTTTTACTTGAAATTTGAGGATGATCATGGGAGACACTTAATAATGGAAATAGACCTACTCTAAGATAACTATATTCATAGATATCTATTAAAGTGTCAATTATGGATTCATGCAGTCCACTTTCTGGGAAACCTTATCTTAATGTACGGAGTGGTAGTGGGCCCAGCCAGAGTTGAGGTAGTGTTACCATGGGAGCCACCAAAGAAGGCGATTGAGGTGTAGATATTCTTTGGGATAGAATTCTATAACCAAATATTCATACTTGATTTATCTAGAGTATTATCACCCCAGATAGATTTGACATGAAAGGGGAAACCTTTCCTGTCAACATATAAGTTCAAGTATTTAAGGAAAATTTTGATGAGTGTTCCCATCATGAGATTATGGGAGGAGGGTGTTGAGTATGTAATGTTGTTAGATGAATCACGAGGGGGACTTGGATGTGTTATGATGTAGTGTAAAGAAATGATTTACTTTGATTCATGATAGTTGATACCACATGAACATAACTACGTGACCCACGATCAAGAGTTAGCATCAGTAGTCTTCACTTTGAAGATGTGGGGAAACTACCTAATGTGAAAGAGGTTTATTATCTACTATGATCCGAAGATACTCAAGTATATCTTATCCCCTAAGGAACTAAAATTGAGACATATTTTATTGACAAAGTTCCTCTAGGATTATGATTTCAAAATTATCTATCCTCATTGGAAGGGGAACGTGGTAGAATATTCTCTCAAACGGAGATCTTGTCCGCTATTACTAAATGAGGAATCAGAGAAGTTGGACTCATGGTAGTTATCCTTTATTGATGGAGATATAGTAGCTTACCTCTAGTAGATGGTTGTTACCCCTCTATTTTTTAAGGAGTCAGGGAGGCACAACATGGGGATATGGATTGCGAGACCCTATGTGCTCAGATATCCATAGGGCATGCTCCTGAGGGATTTTAAAAAGATAGGTAGAATGTCATTATTTTCAATGGATGCATGATATTACTAGTGATGTTGTAGGAGGTGGTTCAAATAAAGTTTGATATATTTACTTTTTTCAGTACATGTAGGTGTGGAAAAGATGTACTAAGACAACTGACATTAGTTTTGGTGTCCATGCTTGCATGTGAAGGTAGAGCACCAAGTTCTAGTGGGTTCGACCAAAATCCTCGAGGTTTTATAATGAATGTGGGAAGGGATATCTATTGGATTTTTTGAGGTCTTACCATGTAAGTCTTGGGGACACAATTCCATTAGGGTGATCATAGACTGACTCACCAACTCGTCCCACTTCCAAGATACCTAATAATAGAGTTAATTAGAGATATTTGGATGCCTCTACATACAAGAGAGAATTTGAATCCATGGGTTTCTATCAATGACTGTTTCTGATCATGATTATCTCATTACATCCTTATTTTTGAAGGGATTATATGAGGAATTTGGGACTCAGTTACAACTCAACACAATGTTCCACCTCCAAACCGATGACCAGATTGAGTGAACCATTCTGGTTCTGTAGGATATGTTGTGAGCTTGAATGATGGAGTTTCTCTATAGTTGGAAAGAATACCTACCACTGGTGGTGTTTTTGTACAACAATAACTTTTATTCCACCATCAGTATGGCACTAATTGAGTATTTTAACGGGAGACCCTATCGATCAACACTTTGTTAGACTAACCTAGAAGAGTGAGCACCCATTAGCCTGAAGTTAGTGAGAACCACAAAAGAGAAGGTACAAATCATCCAAGAGTATATGAAGACTACATAGAGATATCAGAAGTATTATACTGATTGGAGAAGAAGGCCATTGGAGTTCAAGTAAGGATACCATATGTTCATATGGGTTTCACCTCAATGTCGATTATATTGATTTGGATATGATGATAATCTATCTAAAATATTCATCATCCCTTTACAGATACTACATGGAGTTGGAGAGGTGGTATACCTATTAGCTCTACCTCTGCAGTTAGACTGAGTACAAGACGTCTTCCACATGTTGTAGTTGAGGAGGTACATGCCTGACCCATCACACATTATTGACTGGGGTGAACTGGACTTGGTGGATGGAGGAAAATTTTTGGAGTTCCTAGTGAAAATCAAGGATCGGTAGGAGAGTTTCCTTCTTGGATGATTGATTAATTTAGTGAGGGTCTTATGGAAGTACACGGATCTTTAGGAGAGAACATGGGATTAGGAGGCCTAGTTTAATGCTCAATACCCACCTCTTTTTGAGTAGCAATTATTTTGGCTTTTTAGGGATGTAAAGACCTGATTTGGGGAGTATGTAATGTGTCAAATATTCTGTTAAGTTTTTTTAAATATTATATGGATTATTATAAAGACACGGTGTTCAGATGACTTGTGATTTTGAGGCTTGGTGTGCTCGAAATAAATGTTTTCAATATATTAAATATATTAAATAGCACACATGCACAACTTTTAGGGAAATGTAGAATAAATCCTAAATAGATGTCCAGATCAGAAATCCAATGGTAGCATTGAATTCAGAATGGAGTTTTTACCCCAGGTGTGACTTAAAATTATTATGCATGGGTCATTTGCAGAAAATTCATCATGGGCACAGAAATGAATAAAATAATTAAGATAAATTATTTTATTTTGAATTTTTGATGCAACGATGGACACGTCTTTAAATAGAATATTATGGATAATTTCTGGGGTTATGTCACGACACAACCCATACTGGGGCTCGAGCCGCAAGTACCCCAAGCCCGCCTCCATAGGCCAGGGGATGGAGACTAGTGCCGAAGGAACAACAAACTAGGGGAGGCCTTTTCCTAAGAAACTATACACACTCACGCAACCAACTCAATGAAAAAGTGTCGAGAAAGGAAAGAAGGATACAATACTACTACAAAAAGGGAAACCAACAGACATGCATCGACCTCTAACCAGTAAAAGTAAAGTGCTGAAAAGTACTGACATGTAAACTGAACAAAAAAGGGGAAAAACACGTGCCCAATCAGAAAGGATCCACAACCCGGAAACAGGTAAAACAAAAGTAAACCGCTGGTGTGTCACACCCAGAAAGTCCTGCTACAGCCACTGAATACATCCCACACTCCTATATCCAAAACGCTCTTTCGTAGTCTCGACCGACCTATATGTCGTTTGGAAGGACAGACCAAGTGTGGGAAAATCCCAAGCAGGGGTGAGTATAAAGATACTCAGTAGGATGCCCCGAAATCTCGAGGGAGAAACAAAGGAGGTACTAAAACAGTGAGCAGTAGATAGATCAAGAACAGTATAAGAGTACAATAAAGAGAGTGCAGCTCAACCCAACAAGAGAAAGGAAGCAGACTCATCCAGACACAATGAGCTAGAAATAGTGAGAAGATGAACTTCTCTTCGTGTCTTCACTACCTATAGTAGAATAGTAGACTCATCCAACCAAGAGGAGTTAGACACAGAAAGCACATGACATACCCCGTGCATCTTCGCCCCTCCTAGAAGGACAGTAATCGAACTCAAGGAGTGTGAACCAAAGTAGGGTGTATACATATGCTCAAAAAGAAACCCAAACAAGTGTGTACGAGGACCTCTATCTCCAAGACCATCCCAGGAAGAGTCATGAATAGTTTAAAGGATAGCCATCACTGAAGCCCAACAACCCCGCACGCCAAAGCTACCTCATCACAGAACCGTACAACCAAGGGTCCCGCTCGAGTAATCACGAAGGAATGTCACTAACTAGACTCATAGAAGGGCCAAGTATGAAAGAAGTGTCCGAGTAACCCACTGAACACCCCCGCTGGAGGGTAAACCATCATAGGACATTAGGTAAACCACTACCCATCCCCCACTGGAGGGTAAACTTGGAGAGGTCATTGGGTAACCCACTGCCCAGCCCCGCTGGAGGGTAAACCACAAGACGTAGTTAGGTAACCCACTGCCTAGCCCCGCTGGAGGGTAAACCACAAGAGGTAATCGGGTAACCCACTGCCCAGCCCCACTGGAGGGTAAACCATAAGAGGTCATCAGGTAAACCACTGCCCAGCCCTGCTGGAGGGTAAACCACAAGAGGCCAACGAGTAACCCAATGCCCAACCCCCATGGAGGGAAAACCACAAGAAGTTGTCGGGTAACCAACTTCTCAGCCCTGCTAGAGGGTAAAACACAAGATGTTAATGGGTAACCCACTACCTAGCCCCGCTGGATGGAAAACTTGGAATTGGTCTGATAACTCCGCACTGCCCATGCCATTATTAGGTGTCAGTAACACCGCTACCATGTGTAGGTTCGTAGTGCGTGAAAAGAACATCCGACCAATCACCATCCATGTTTCCACATTTAATGAGATCTTGAAAGAGGCTACGATCTCCCAAACAGATTACACCATTGAAATCCTCGTGAAAAAACATGCGAGATATACAACATACTTGCTAAAAATGGGCTCCCTGAAGAAAAGTTATTCAACACCACTTTATGCCCATACAACAAATCATGGAGCCCGCACCTCTATCCTAGAAGTGGTCGGGCGAACTGCGCCATCGTGATGCTCTCGGAAATGCACGCTAAAACAACTATTCATACGCTCCAAACGGACACCTGATGAAAAATTCGCAGTACGCTGCACACATCTCAAAAGACGACCTATGTGGCCCATGTCTCAACTCTGACATCAACGCCTGAAACCACGCTGGAATACATCATCTCGATTCCATGGTCACAATGCTGCTGACGGTGCCTAAGATAGACTTTGAATGCATAAGTTGCAACTCCCCGCGTTATATGCATACAGGGCCGTTTCGGGCCCACACCTCGACCCCGAAACACGTCACGTAGATCGTACCATTTCGCTCCTTGCAAATAACCACATGGCATAGGCTATTCTTCTGGCCTGAATAGAATTATAAATCATAAGCCGTACAAATGTCGCATAATCCCGAAAGACTCCCCGTAGGGCCCACGCCTTGGGCCCGAATTTGGGCGGGCAGATTGCACCGTTGCAATCCCCTCAGAAAAACACTCAGAAACGAGTATTCAAACACCCTAAATGGATGTCGAGTGAAAAATTAGCATTTCACTGTAAAACGTGCGAACTGGGCCCTATGGGGCCCACACCTTATCTCCAACCCGAACACTTCGGAAAGCATCTCAAAAATTCCGCACGAGGACTGGGGTCAAGCTGCCGCTGACAGCGCGTCAATCGGACATCCCGAGCAGGAGTTAGGTCTGACATAAGAATAATTAATTAATTATTCTCATTAAGTGTTTCGTGCCTTCGAGCAACGAAACAAATCTGCAAGGGTCCCAAACCAGCTTTTAAAGGGACCGTCTCAACTCCAGGGCCACAATGCCTCTGACGGCACATCAAACGGACGTTCGGCTCGCGAGTACGTCCGTTGTAAACATTAATAATAATTTCATATTATTAAAGTTAAGCGTTCCAGGTCGCCCATCTTCGAGTGCAGAACCCAAAATCTCCGTAACCTACTTCATAGTCCATTTCGTTGACACAGACCTACAACCGTAGATGGTGCATCAAATGGACACACCGTTTAGAAGTTATGACCCCCCGAATGCAAGGGGGCCCCACCAGGCCGGTTCACCCTAGACGGCCTGGTCTTAACTGCCGGCCCGCGGCCCAGCTGTGGGTCCATCCTGAACCACCGCGGCCCACTAGCCACGGCCCGCTCCAGCCACACTAGCCCCCTTGGGTCTGGTTCTCCAAAGAAGACCGGCCTTTTTTCTGGTCTTCATCACCCAGCAGGGCTCGCGGTATACGGGTCCTTGTTCACGCCACACACTCTGAGACGCGACCTCGAGTTCCTCCTCCGTTGACTGTGAACAGATGGCGCATGAGCCTAATCAGAACCCCCAGTCAGACCTCACCAGAGCACCGTGCTCTTAGCCGCACCTTCTGCACCTCCCAGACCTCCGGCCACCGCCCTTGCCGGAGTCGGGCTTCCGACGGCCGTCACCACCACTCTGTCAGCCCGATTCCAAAACCAAAAGAAGATTCGGGGTCCTCGGGGCGAGGCCTTCACATCGCCTACCCCTGATCCACGATCCGACCAGATTTGACGCGTTCGAAAATTGGGATGAATAATGCACAAGAATGAGAAGTGAAATGGGGATCAGACGATGGCCGTGTTCATTCGGCCTTCGTCCCAATTCCAAAATATTATAAATTGATCGATAAAAATTGACAAAGGTACAGAAAAGTTAACCAGGATCCTACCTAGATCCAGCCGTTTTTCATTGGTGATACGCCCGTTGTGATACCACTTCGATCTGTCGAAGTCCGCTCCTCTATCCGGCGAAGAACGGGGAAGAACGGAAAAGAACGCTAGAGAGAGAGAGGGGGGAGGGGAAAACCCCAACTCCAACTCTTCATTTTTCTATTTATAGAAAAACTACTTTTCACGGAATCCGAATTCACCACGCCGCCTCATTTAATGTCCTACCTAGGCAAAATTCCCCTTTTCAAACTCAACATAAGTCTCAGATTTCCATTCAGAGGCTTCGTTCAAAAGTTATTTGAAAGGAATGTTAGTGATAAAAATCACTATGTCGTTATTTTAAAATGATTATTTTCCCCCTGGGTGACATCACTCACAGCAGGTGCATGCCTGTAACTTTTACACCCCGCCTAGGGTAAATGGAATGCTCCAGACGCAACCGTGCCCCCAAATTATCGATCTGAGCTACTGTATAGGATAAAAAACGACCCCAACATGTGTATAGTATAAAAACACTTAATATTTTTATAAAATTTATTCCCAGCACACCGGGCATCGAAATCACACGCCGTCTTCATGCCTAGATCTGGAAGTATATGTAGAAATATTCCGAAGTCTTACAGTTAAAAAACCTGGTCTCCACATCATTCCCTCTTTCAAGATTTTTTCCCCGAAAAGCAAACTCAGAAGAACAACTCTGGATATAGAGCTCACTCCTAGTTCTCTCACTCTCAATGAAACTTGCACAACACCATGTTGGCACAACACACAAACCAAATGGATGGTTTGTACTCTTGAGGTCTGCTACTCTCGAGGTCATGCGTAGGAATAAGCATGCTCCTCATCAGCTGCGACACGTGGAAGACGTCACACGCCTACTCTTACTATTGGGAGGGTAGGGCAAGATGGTAGACAACCTCTCAACTGCTTGCATGATTCTTAAAAGGCCCAAAGAAACTTGGGTGACTTCCCCGACCGAACCTCTACTTTCCACATCGCGATCGAAATCACGGTTTTTTTCCTAGAACATGGTCTCATGATTCACTCCTTCATAATATCCATCTGGTGAAACACCCAAGGATATCTGGTCACAAAAGTTTTGACATTTGGCACATCACAACCGAGACCCTCTGGGTGAGGATGCACCTAAGACACTGGTGGTCTGAGCACACCACAAAGGGTTCTCCCGGAAGATAGTATCTCAACATTCTCAGTGCAAAGACCACCACCAGCACCACATAGTGAAACAGGTAGCTCTGTTTATGGGGTTTCCATCACCTCGACCTGTACTCGATAATGGTATCAATATTGACGTTGTGCACGCAAGGTACCAACGAACAGGGAATGTGAGCAAACTCATCCAACCGCTAGAGGCTAGACACAAAAAGAACATGGCATACCCCACGTGTCTTTGACCCTCTTGGAAGGAGAGTAATCCCCAAAATAGGCACTCTTCCAAAATAACTAGTGGCACCTCATGAAAAGGGAGGTCAAGCAGAAAAATCCCACTGGAAAATCTAGAACCTGCTCTGACACTCCACCGTACAACCCTGCCATGAATGCACATGTCAGAGGGACTCATCCACCACACCAAAAGACTATTCTATTTGGGTGGTACTAACTCTCACTCACGGGTTTGATTGCATCACAAAAACACGTTTGATTGGGGGAAGAACCCCTCTTTCCCGTCCATTCAAAACTATGTTGGACATCACCAACTCAGGGTTACACCGACGCCCTGCGTCACCCTCGGTAACCCCTCGAACAAGGAGTTGGACGAAAAGAGTACCCAAAGAGTGTCTAACAGGTTGTATTGAGAAAATTAGAAAAATATATAGAGCATACCTCATATCAACTCATGTGTTGCAGGATTGTAGACATCCATAGCACAAAGCCACCTGCGGCCCCATCCGTCAGCTCCCCGAGCTTGACATGGGCCACCAAATAGTGGTCGAAGGACCTCGAAAAATCATCTGTCAACCACACTTCTTCCTTCTTTTCTTCCAACACCACCTCCCAGTGGACCACCCTGTCCTCACCCGGGGGTCCTCTGATCACGACACTGCCTTTGTCATGGCAGTGCATCTACCAACTATCTAGAAGACTTATCACATTTGGTCAGATAGTCTCACGCCACGTGACCCCGCACATCACAACCGTATCACTAGTCATCCCAGGGATATCTCGGTGCTCTACTCTATCCCTAACCATGTGCCTGAGTCTCATAAAGGGGAGACCTCCGGCGTCGAGGCCCCACCCATTGACGTACCTATGACAGAAATTTCTCTATCACCAGGGCCGGCTCCAGCACCTCGAGATGGGTGAGGATGCACAAGGGCACTACGCTGGAAAAAATATCCTCTACAGAGACCTGGCTCAAACTTCTATGCTCCAAAGTTTCCATCATGGACCACGTCCAAAGAGTACCAAGTAAGGTCTGCGAACTCAGTCGCGTACTCATCCACTTCCATCACTCCTTGTTGAAGCCCCATCGGCTCCTAAAACCGTAAAAAGCATATGTAAGAGAAGTATTACTCCTCACACAATAGCTGCTAGATGTCATCCCACAAGAGTATCGACTCAGCGTGTATCTGAATAACCCTAGCTCTACTAACGCGAACATCTTGGTGGAAAAAGACTGTCTGTCAAGGCCACCATCCAAACTGTCAGTATCCGAACAAGCCTAAAGAGGTGAACCACCGACTCCAGCCAACCCTTCACTATCTGAGGGTATGGCCCACCATGGAACCTCATCAGTCTCTAACACTGGATCTCACATAGCGTACCCAGCCTACGCTCATCATTGACCCTCGCTACCGGTACTATTTTCTACTCCACAGGTGGAGGTGTTTCTGCCTGTCCTCTTGGAGAAAGGGTAATCGTTTGATGGATCTTGAACTGAGGTCTTATCGCTCATGGAATCGTCGTCATGAACCAGAGCTAGTATCCTGGCTGGCTATCTTCTTGGAGACATCCTGAATCTGATCAAGGAGTACCGTGGTCAAATGATCATATATATACCAATAATTATGGGGAGCTGAATCAAGAAGGACAGTCAAAGACTCAATCCTATATGATGCATGAACTAAATTCCCTGCAACCAGTATCTTCATGTTCCAACTTGACAAACAGGTTATTAGGGTCCTGGTGAATGGATATGTCGGTCGCCGCACCATCACTGGACTCCCTGTCCTGAGAGCCGCTCTGGAGACACATTGACACTATTGCCCCAAAACTCAACCAATTACTTTTTAGAGACATCCAAACAATTCCCCAAAGAATGAACCACCTCTGATACCACTTTGAAATTACACGATCCATACCGAGGCTCGAGCCGCAACTTCCCCAAGGCAGCATCCATTAGATAGGGGCTAGAGACTAGTGCTGAAGGCACAAAAAACTAGGGGAGGCCTTTGCCTAAGAAACTATACACACACATGGAGCCAAATCAATGCAAATGTGTGGAGAAAGGAAAACAAGATTCCACACTGCTACAAAAAGGGAAACCAACATACATACATCGACCTCTAACCAGTACAAGTAATGTGCTGAAAAGTACTGACAAGTAAACTGAATAGGAAAATGGTCAAAACACGTGACCAACCAGAAAGGTGCCACTACCCGGAAATAGGTAAAATGAAAGTAAACCGCTGGTGAGTCATGCCCAGAAAGTTCTGCTATAACCACTGAATGAAACCCACACTCTTTTATCCTCCACACTCCTCCGTAGTCTCGACCAACCTGTCTATCGTCTACAAGGGATCACCATGTGTGGGAAAAGCCCAAGCAGGGATGAGTATAAAGATACTCAGTAGGATGCCCCGAAAGCTCGAGGGAGTAGAAAAGAAGGTACTAAAATGGTGAGTAGTAGACAGATCAATAACAGTGTAAGATTATAATAGAGAGAGTGCATCTCAAACTAATAAGAGAAAGGAAGTAGACTCGTCCAGACACAATGAGCTAGAAACGGTGAGAAGATGAACATCTCGTTGAGTCTTTGCTGCCTATAGTAGGAGAGTAGAATCGTCCAACCAAGAAAAGCTAGACACGGAAAGCACGTGGCATACCCTACGCATCTTCACCCCTCCTAAAGTAGAGTAACCGAACTCAATTGGTGGTAATAAAAGTAATGTGTATATATATGCTCAACAAGAAACCCGAATGAGTGTGTAAGGTGATCTCTATCTCTAAGCTCATCCTAAGAAGAGTCTCCAACAGTTTAAAGGATAACCATCACTGAAGCCCAATAGTCTCGCATGCCAAAGCTGCCTCATCGCGGAACCATAAAACCAAGTGTCCCACACTAGTAATCATGGAGGAAAGTCACTGACTAACTTCAGAGAAGGGCCGAGTCTGAAAGAAGTTGTCGGGTAACCCACTACCCAGCCCCGCTGGAGGGTAAACAACAAGAGGCCTTCATGTAACCCACTGCCTAACCCCCACTAGAGGGTAAACCACAAGAGGTCGTTGGGTAACCCACTGCCCAGCCCCGCTGGAGGGTAAACCACAAGAGGTCGTCAGGTAACCCACTACCCAGCCCCGCTGGAGGGTAAACCACAAGTGGTCATCGGGTAACCCAATTCCCAGACCCGCTGGATGGTAAACCAAAAGAGGTCATTGCGTAACCCACTACCCATCCCCGTTGGAGGGTAAACCGTAAGAGGTCAACGGGTAACCCACTGCCCAGCCCCACTGGAGGGTAAACCACAAGAGGTCGTCGGGAAACTCACTACCCCTCCCCGCTGGAGGGTAAACCACAAGAGGTCAACGGGTAACCCACTGCCCAACCCTGCTGAAGGGAAATCTCGGAACTGGTCCAATAACTCCGCACTGCCCGTGCCAACACTTGGTGTCACTAATACCGTTACCATGAGTAGGTTCGGAGTGCATTAAAGGAACCTCCGACTAATGCCCTTTCATGTTTCCACATTGAATGATATCTCGAAAAAGGCTCCGCTCTCCCGAATAGATTACACCATTGTAATCCTTGTAGAAAAATCCACGAGATAGACTACTTACTCACTGGAAACGGGCTCCCGGCGGAAAGGTTAGTCAACAACGCTTTATGCCCACACAACATCTCGTGGGACCACACCTCGGTCCTATAAGAGGTCGGGTGAATTGCTCCATCGCGATGATCTTGGAAAGGCACACCGAAACGACTATTCATATGCCCAAAACGGACACCTGATGAAAAAGTCAATGTACACTACACACAGATCAAAAGACGGCCCATGGGGACCATGTCTCAAGTTCGGCTTCAACGCCTAAAACCACCCTGGACTACATCGTATTAATGCCTAGGTCACAACGCTGCTGACGGCACCTAAGACGAACTTCGAATGCAGAAGCTGCAACTCTCATGTTATATGAAAACGGGGCCCTATGGGGCCCACACCTTGACCCTGAAACATGTCAGGTAGATCATACCATTTCATTCCTTGTAAATTACCATGCAGTAAAGTCTATTCATTTGACCTGAACAGACTTATGAAGCATAATCTGTAAAAACGCAGCAAACGCCTGAAAGCCGCCTTGTGGGGCCCAAGCCTCCGTCCCAAATTTAGGCCGGCGGATTTCAGTATTGCAATCCCCTCATAAAAACACTCAGAAACGAGTACTCAAACACCCTAAACGGATGTCGAGGGAAAAAGTGTTGATTCACTGTAAAACGTGCGAACTGGGCCCTATGGGACCCACACCATATCTCTAACCCGAACGCTTCAAAAAAGCATCCCAAAAAGTCTGTACGAGTACTGGGGTCATGCTACCGCTGACGGCACGTCAATTAGACATCCCAAGCAAGAGTTAGGTCCGACGCAAGAATAATTAATTGATCATTCACATTAAGAGTTTCGCGCCTTCATGCAACGAAACCAATTCGCAAGGGTCCCGAACCAACTTTTAAAGGGGATGTCTCAAATCCAGGGCCACTGCGCCTCTGATGGCGTGTCAAACGGATGTTCGGCTTGCGAGTACGTCCATTGTAAACTTTAATAATAATTTAATATTATTAAAGTTAAGCGTTCCGGGTTTCCCATCTTCGAGTGAAGAACCCCAAATCCCCATAACCCACTTTAAATAGTCCATCTTATTGACACAGACCTACATCCACAGACGATGCATCAAACAGATGTGCCGTTTAGAAGTTATAGAACACCTAATGCAAGGGGGACCAACAGGGCCGGTTCACCCCGGCCGGTCTACTGCTCAACCGTAGGTTCGACCATGTAACACCCCAAGCTTCTACGGTACACTTCTCTTTGAATAATGCGATAGCGTGTGTTGTACGCAACATTGAGTTCTAACACACCACAACCAATCAAACTAGCCGTTATGAATAGTAATACCTACCTTTTGAAATTATATATATTTTATATTTCAAAATGAACTTCATTTTTGGATTCAGAATATCAAAATTATCCTACGTTGATTTTTTCTGAGAACGTCCAATTTTTATGAATAGGGAAAAATACTTAAAAAAAACTTTTTTAATCAAAATAATTTATAGTGATAAATTATATTATTTAGTGGTTTTATAGTATAATTAGAATATATTTTTACCATTTTATCCAATGGTGTTCATTATAATTAATTTCACTTTGAAATTGGACATAAACAATTGTCAATCTTTTGATATATATTGTTTCTTAAAAACACGCTATTTGTTGTAACAACGGGAATTAATTATAAAATTAATTAATGAAACTTATATGTTTGGAATTTTGTAAAATAGACATCATTTTTGAATTCGGAATATCAATTATATCTTAGGGTGAAATTTTGGCATTGTTCTGAAAAAACTTCAATTTTTTATGAATAGTGAAACTACTAAGTGGTAGTTAAAAAACTGATTTTTTTCATAAAACTTAATTTTACCACTTCTGTGAATGGAATTTCGAAATTCTGAGAGACACAGTTAATATCAAGAAGTAAAATGTGGTTCAATGAGATGAAAATAATTTTTGGTGAATAGTAACTTTTTACTTTTATTACCACGGTTAAAAGTAAATAGGGTAATTAAGGGTAAAAATGATATTAATATTACCCTAACATATGTCCTAATTCTATTGGACAAGTTTATCTCGACCAAAAACAACCTTAGAAATAAAATATTATCATTTAGGTCCACTTGGATTAGATTAGGACATTTATTATTATTTAATTCAAAGAAGAGTTAAAAGAGTTAAAATAAAAGTTTATTTACTAAGTAATTTTTAATATAGGGTTATACATAAGATAAATTCGATTTTAAAAATTCATTAGAAATATAAAAAGATTTCCTCAATAATTATATTTTATTTATAATATTTATACATTAAATAATTTAATTTATTTATGACACAATGATGGTGTAGTAATTACCACAATAGTGAACAATTAAAATAATTGATATTATAAATACACAACTAAATATAATTTGAGACTTTTAATGAATTAAAATAATTTTCTAGGATAATATGACATATTTGGATTGATTTAATTAACTTTGTTCGAAGTAATAATTTTGTTATAAGTTTCAAAAAAATCATCTATTGAATAGTGTCAAAATTGATATAAAAGAGTTTTTAAAACAAATATTTTATTATTAATTGATATTAAATTCCTAAAAAACTAAATTTAGGCAAAGAGACTTATATTATGATATTTGTATCATTAATGGACCACTTGGGGGTCTCTTGGATGTATATGGTAAGTTTATTAACCATGTAATATAAAAATACAAAGAGACATTGTAAAAGTGAAACTAATTAACTTAGAGTTAATACTTATGGATAAGTTTAATATAGTAACCCAAACCTATCTAAATTATATTGGTTGAATGGTTATAGACCTATCCCCACCTTAACCTTTGAATAATCAACTTTGGATCCATTAGAAACCAAATATGAATTTATTATAAATTAATATTTCTAGATTTTCCAAAGGTGCCCCTCACCCCTCTTATAAAAGGGCACTCCTCTTTCTCATTTCTTCACACCATCAAAGCCTTTTGGTTCGGCCAAACTCTGCCCAAATACTCTCCCAACTTCCCTAACTATAACCTAGAGGCCTTATTTAGATCAGAAATCCAACTTATGGAGCCCTTTTGATCAAATCAAAAGGAAAAACCCGAAGAAGAGGTAATGATTTCACCACCCTTTTCCATGTTCCTTTCTTCTTCCACTTCTTCTTTCTTTGTTATTACCATTCTAAAATAATAAATCCAGTATAATATATATACTGTGATGTTATTATAAATATGGTACACCCATATTCAGTATTCTATCCACCCTTTGAATAACATGTCACCATACGTGCGTACGTACGACTTACCGTCTCCACGTCGTGGTGTAATTGTTATTCAATATATTATCATTTGGATGGGTATAATAATGATGTGTAAATCATGTAAATAATAAATATAACATGTTAATGATTCTGTATATATTATATAACATCCATTTATATTTTATTTTAATATCAAAATAATAATATTGTCGCTCGTGCGTACGTACGGACTACCGTCTCCACGAACGCGATGAAATTCATTCTCCATCGTATCCATTCATGAATAATTCTCATTTGATGATTAATAATAGTATCTAAGTACGTGATATCATTCTGGATATGATTATGATACAACCAATCCATTACAAACATGGCTTACATAACAAAACATATAAAAGAAAACGAGTAAGTTAACACCCAAAACAACGATAATACTAAGATATTATTAACAAATCAATGTTAAAAGATCATATATGATATCATATTAATGTATGTGATTCTTTTATAATTTAATAACAATTATTTCATGATTATACAGGAGGTTAACCTACCCCAACCAAGGAAAAGTACAAGGTAAGGGTTATTTTACAATCTCTTCATTATCTGAGGTTGTTTATACGTAATAATCTACTGGGATCTCTTTATCATCCACATCCATGTTTCTTAAAAATGTATTTCAAAACATTTTTACTATTTAAAAGAATATGGGTTAAGGTCATTTATACCCTTGTTTGACTTTTTATAAGAGTTTTATAAAGGAATCTTTCTATCGTTTTCCAAACAAGGTGCTTTTTAACCTTTTCGATAGAATTAAGGTAAGATTGTTTTTTTAACATATACAACGGGTGTGGTTATTTTCCGCCGTTATAAAATCGTTGAATCTTCCCTTACAAGCTTATAAGAATATTTTCAAAGAAAATGTTTTATTTCATAAATATAAGACTCTTAAATGATTTCAAAATAGAAAGATATATTTCTCTAAAAGATGTTTTGATTTCATCTATGTCAACATCCTTTGATGGATTTTACGCTTATTTGAAGTTGATTTATTATGATACAATACTTGTATTTTTTATTGAAGTTTTTGTGATATGTTTGACTGTGGATGTGCTATTTTTATACCATTCATAGTTTATGGTGAAAGTATTGACATTTCGTATGCTAGTTTTAATACGAATTTTTATGTTATGTTTAAACCTTTTCATATGGGAATGCATTGGACTTAATATGTGACGGGTGGAGCCTTCTATAGCTCCTCGATGCATTTGTATGTCTCATGAGACAAACTAGTGTCTTGGCACAAGGCCTTGGAAAAATATTATTTGTAGTCTTGGCATGAGGCCTTGGTTATGTGGTTATGATAGTATGGCATTATGCATTCCATCATTATGAAAGTGGTTATTGATATTGGATGTGATTATTCGATTAGTAGAATATCCATGTGAATAAGTAAATGGAATTATTTCATTTTACTTTTTCCATACTATGTTGAAGTTCAAGTTTAAAAGGCTTTTGTTTTAGTTATACATTGCCTTAAATGTTTATGCTTATTTTTGAATGTTTCTGCTATATTGTAATCCATACTGGGCATTTGAGCTCACCCCTTTTCTATGTTTTATTTTTCCCAGGATGTGAAGAAGTAAGTTATGAATGACTTGTAGGGATTTAATGTCGGATATGAGTTTGGAACATAAAGACTATGTTGTTGTAGTTGTTTTTTTTCACTTTATGATATAATGTAAAACTTTATGAATTTATCTAGTGTTTCCAAGTCTACTAAACCAATCGGTCTTTCAAGATTTAATCTTTCTTGTGATCATGCCAATGTTATGTAATAATGCACCGACATTGGGTAACTAGGTTCTGGGCGTTACAGTTGGTATCATATGAAGTTTAGCACAAACCATGGAAGCTAGATTTAGATAAACTTTGATTAGAGCACGTAGACCTAAGATGAACGTTGAGGATTAGTATAGGATAACTTCCTAGAATTTTGGTATTGTAGATATTTTGTGAGTTTTCCAAGCAATACATCCCTGCTTGGATAGGAGCAGGTAGAGGCGGATCTGGCACAGATGTACCTAGGGGTAAAACCCGAAAACACCGCTTTGAGCTAGACTCGAACGGGAACTGGTGCATGACAACAGGCCTTGTTGCACTCTTGGTTACAACACTCCTGGGGGATACGCTTAGGATAACTCTCATTTTCTTTACAAATCATTATGAAGGGATTATGAATATATACTTTCTCAAAGAAAACATTCTTATGATTATGGATTATATCCATAAATAGTTCAATTTATGTTAAGTGTTTTATAAGTATGGGACTATGTATTTTGATTCATAAACTAATCTAGTTTATACCATTGTTTAGAAATGGCGCCTAGTGGAAGAAATGGAAACCATATCAATGCACGCACTCCATGTAGGGATTTCCCTCCTGCTCAAGATAATTATAGTGGAGCTGGTGATGCAACTGGTGCCGATCAGCAAACCACCATACTGGGACAACTCACTCAGGTTATGAATAATAACCTTACCCGTATGGAGCACCCTGATATGCAGCGTGGAGGATCAATGTTAGATCGATTCAGGAGGAAACAACCACCAACATTCAATGGGAGTACAAATCCCTTAGTATCTGAGCAATGGATATTTTCCCAAAAGAACATATTTCAGGCTTTAGGGAGTAGTTAAAGGGAAAAAGTTATCACGACAGTTTACCGCCTCACTGGAGATGCTGATCAATGGTGGTAATTAATTAAAAATAAGAAGGAAGATGATGAAGTATCAAATATGGAATGGAGGGAGTCCAAAGATCTGTTTTTAGAAAAATACTTTCCTCGCGACCATCGAGCAGATATGGAAAGGCAGTTTCTGAGTCTGAGACAAAAGGAGGATGAGTATGTCACAAAGTATGAGGCTAACATTACAAGGTTAGCAAGGTATGCTAGAGATTATTTACGTAGCCCAAGAAGTAATATTGATCATTTCTTTGATGGTATAAAACCATTTATCCGTCAAGCATTAGTCTCTCAATACTTCTCGTCGTACGAAGACATTGTCTCTTGTGCTATCAAGACCGAAAAGGAATTCTCTAAGTCTTATGACTTTAAAGAAAAGAAAGAGAAGAAGAGACATGCTGATCAATCTGGGAATGGAAATAAGGGGAAGAAGGGAAAGGTTGAATATCCATCCTGTGGTAAATGTGGGAAAAAAAACCCCGATACTTTCTTGAAGGGAATGGGAGTCTGTTACAAGTGTGGTGAAAAAGGCCACCAAGCTCGTGATTGCAAGGGGAAGAAGGAAGCCACCAACGTTCAGTGCTACAATTGCAGGGAGATGGGGCATTATGCAAATCAAAGTCCTAAGAGTCAGGAGAAATTACCTCAGAAAAGGCCAAGGGATCAAGGCCAAGCTTATGCTATCACTACTGTTGAGGTAGAAGCTCCGAAAGACGTGGTGGCAGGTAATTTAATGGTTTCCTCATGTTTAGAAAAAGCATTATTTGATTCTGGATAATTGCATTGTTTCATATCTTCCCAGTTTTCTAAGAAAATTAGATATTTCAATTTGATTTAACAAGGGAGTTGTCAGTTGAAACTCCTAAGGGAAATATAATTGCAACAAAGTTTTGTGAATCAGTCCCCATTAGAGCACATAAATGTTCTTTAACTTCTGATCTCATCGTCATACCTATGATTCAGTTTGATATAATCCTTGGTATAGACTGGCTTTCGGACTATGATGCGAAGATTTATTGTAAGAAGAAAGAGGTTATGATTCTTGATGATAATGATAAGGAACACCTTATATTTAGAGCAGAATCATCACCACCTAATTGTTATTTAGATCTACCCCCAGTAGATCAACTAAATTCAATTATTGGGGAGGAAGATAATGAAATAACCGTGGGTGAGGAAAGGAATGTTCAAATAGAGGATGTAACTGTTGTGAAAGAATTTTTAGATGTTTTTCCGGAAGATTTACCTAGACATCCTCCAGAACGAGAAGTTGAGTTTTCCATTGATTTAATTCCTAGATCAAGGCCTATATCGAAGACCCCTTATAGAATGGCCACTGTAGAATTAGTTGAACTAAAGAAACAACTAGAGGAATTGAGTAATAATGGATTTATTCGCCCTAGTGTTTCTCCATGGGGAGCCCATGTTCTTTTTGTTAAAAAGAAAGATGGATCTATGAGGTTATGTATCGACTAAAGGGAGATCAATGATATAACAATGAAGAAAAAGTATCCCCTACCTCGAATTGATGATTTATTTGACCAACTGCATGGAGCTCAATATTTTTCAAAGATCTACCTTCGATCTGGATACCATCAGTTGTGTGTGAAGAAGGAAGACATTCCAAAGACAACATTTCGAACCAGGTACGGGCATTACAAGTTTATTGTAATTCCTTTTGGATTGACTAATGCACCCTTTGTATTCATGGATCTGATGAATAGAGTTTTCAAGGAGTATCTCGATGAATTTGTGGTGGTAATTATTGATGATATCTTGGTATACTCTAAAAGCTACAAAGACCATGAAAATCACTTGCGCATTATCCTGAAGACTCTGAGAAGACATGAATTATATGGGATGTTTAGCAAGTGTAAATTCTGGCTTCAAGAGATTTCTTTTCTTGGACATATTGTCTCCAAAGATGGAATCTCTATTGATCCTTATAAGACTAAGGCAATCCAAGAATGGCCAGCACCGACGAGTATAACTGAGGTACGTAGTTTTATTGGTTTAGCAGGTTATTATCGACGTTTCGTCCAGAATTTTGCCCGATTAGCTAACCCATTAACGAAGGTCACACGTAAAGGGGTTATATTTGTTTGGAAAAAAGAGTGTGAAGAATGTTTCGAAGAACTGAAGAGAAGATTAGTCAATGATCCTATATTTACTCTACCATCGGGGAATGATGGGTTCGTTATTTATAGTGATGCATCGAAGAAAGGACTTGGTTGTGTCCTTATGCAGAATGATAGGGATATTGCCTATGCATCACGACAGTTGAAAATTAATGAACAAAACTATCCTACTCATGATCTTGAGTTAGCAGCTGTGATCTTTTCTTTGAAGATATGAAGGAACTACCTCTATGGTAAAAACTGTTATATTTATACTGATCACAAGAGTTTGAAGTATATTTTTCACAAAAAAAACTCAACATGAGGGAAAGGAGATGACTGGAATTACTCAAGGATTATGATTGCACAATACACTACCACCCAGGGGAAGGCAAACAAGGTGGAAGATGCTTTGAGCAGAAAATATCATGGAGTTTTGAACAATATGAGAATTGAAAGCGATCCAATTTTCATAGATCTAGTGAAGATGGACATGCGAATAATCAGGGAAGGAGAAACATCAATACTTTTTCAAATGGTTGCCAAACCATATTTACTAGAAAGGATTAAGAGTTCTCAGACAAATGATGGAGAATTTCAAAAGAAGATTAAAGCTATGAATGATGGGAGACTGAGAGACTTTGTGTATGAAGATGTAGTTTTGAAATTCGGGAAGAGACTTTGTGTTCCCGATATACCTGATCTAAAAAGGGAATTTCTGGATGATGCTCATAGTTACAATTTCTCTATACACCCTGGGATCACCAAAATGTATAGAGATTTGAAGGAACATTTTTGGTGGGACAACATGAAGAGGGAGATTGCTGATTTTTTGTCAAGATGTATGGTTTTTCAACAAGTGAAAGCTGGAAGGAAACAACTTGGAGGAGTCATGCAGCCTCTTCCCATATCAGAGTGGAAATTGGACAATATTACGATGTACTTTTCATGGGGATACCAAAGACTCCTAGAAGGAACAATGAAATATGGGTTATTGTTGATCGTCTTACCAAGTCAGCACATTTTCTTACTATAAGAGAAGATCTACCCCTGGAACGTCTAGCAAGACTATATATTAATGAAGTTTTGAGTCTTCATGGAGTACCCCTATCGATTGTTTCTGATTGTGATCCCCATTTTACTTCAAGATTCTGGAAAAGTATTCAGAAATCCCTAGATACTGAACTTCATTTGAGCACTGCTTACCACCCTCAGAAAGACGGACAATCAGAATGGACTATTCAATCCTTAGAAGACATATTGAGATCTTGCTCACTTGACTTTCAGGGTATGTGGGATCAATATTTACCTTTGGTAGAATTTTCCTATAACAATAGCTTCCATTGGAGTATTCAGATGGCACCATATGAAGCGTTATACATAAATAGATTTCGTACACCAACCTGTTGGGATGACGTTGGTGAAAGAATACTTGTAGGCCCAAAACTGGTGGAGGAAACTATGGAAAAGGTGAAGGTAATCCAAAATCACATCAAAGCAGCTCAAAGTAGGAAGAAGAGCTATGACGATAATCGAAGGAAGGATTTTGAATTTCAAGTCGGTGATCATGTTTTCCTGAAGGTATCTCCATGGAAGGGAGTCATGCGTTTTGGTAAGAAAGGTAAATTGAGTCCCAGGTACATCAGACCTTTCGAAATTCTAGAACGAATTGGGGCTGTAGCTTTCCGATTGGCAATGCCGCCAAGTCTCTCCAAAGTTCACGATGTGTTCCACGTATCTCTATTGAGGAAATACATGCCTGACCCAACGCATGTACTCACCTATGAAGAATTAGAACTAGAACCCGATCTGTCTTATTGCGAAGAGCCCATCAGGATTCTTGATACGAGAGAACAAGTACTGAGAAACTGGACGACATGTCTTGTAAAAGTTTTGTGGAGAAACCATAAGATGGAAGAGGCAACGTGGGAACACGAGGAACTTATGATGAAGAACCACCCGAGTCTTTTCATGCGATAATATTCTAGAAATTTTGAGGATGAAATTATTTGAAGGAGGGGATAATGTAACACCCCAAGCTTCTACGGTACGCTTCTCTTTGAATAATGCAATAGCGTGTGTTGTACGCAACATCGAGTTTTAACACACCACAACCAATCAAACTAGCCGTTATGAATAGTAATACCTACATTTTGAAATTATATATATTTTATATTTCAAAATGAACTTCCTTTTTGGATTCAGAATATCGAAATTATCCTAAGTTGAATTTTTCTAAGAACGTCCAATTTTTATGAATAGTAAAAAATACTTAAAAAAAACGTTTTTAATAAAAAAAATTTATAGTGATAAATTATATTATTTTGTGGTTTTATAGTATAATTAGAATATATTTTTACCATTTTATCCAATGGTGTCAACTATAGTTAATTTCACTTTGAAATTGGACTTAAACAACTGTCAATCTTTTGATATATATTGTTTCTTAAAAACACGCTATTTGTTGTAACAACGAGAATTAATTATAAAATTAATTAATGCAACTTATATGTTTGGAATTTTGTAAAATAGACATCAATTTTGAATTCGGAATATCAATTATAGCTTAGGGTGAAATTTTGGCATTGTTCCGAAAAACTTCAATTTTTGATGAATAGTGAAACTACTAAGTGGTAGTTAAAAAACTTAATTTTTTCATAAAACTTAATTTTACCATTTCTGTGAATAGAATTTTAAAAATCCGAGAGACACGATTAATATCAAGAATTAAAATGTTGTTCAATGAGATGAATATAATTTTTGGTGAATAGTAACTATTTACTTTTATTTACCACGGTTAAAAGTAAATATGGTAATTAAGGGTAAAAATGATATTAATATTACCCTAACACATGTCCTAATTCTATTGGACAAGTGTATCTCGACCAAAAACAACCTTAGGAATAAAATATTATCATTTAGGTCCACTTGGATTAGATTAGGACATTTATTATTATTTAATTCAAAGAAGAGTTAAAAGAGGTAAAATCAAAGTTTATTTACTAAAACATTTTTAATATAGGGTTATACATAAGATAAATTCAATTGTAAATATTAATTAGAAAGATAAAAATATTTCATACATAATTATATTCTATTTATAATTTTTAGACATTAAATTAAGTAATTTATTTATGACACAATGATGATGCAGTAATTACCATAATAGTGAAAAATTAAAATAATTGATATTATAAATACCAAAATAAATATAATTTGATATTTTTAATGAATTAAACTAATTTTCTAGGATAATATTACGTATTAGTATTGATTTAATTAACTTTTTTAGAATTAACCATTATGTTATATGTTTCAGAAAAATCAAATATTGAATAGTGTCAAAATTGACATAAAAGAGTTTTTAAAACAAATATTATATTATTAATTGATATTAAATTCCTAAAAATCTAAGGTTCTGAAAAGAGACTTATATCATGATAGTTTTATCATTAATGGACCACTTGGGGGTCTCTTGGATGTATATGGTAAGTTTATTAACCATATAATATAAAAATACAAAGAGACATTGTAAAAGTGAAACTAATTATCTTAGAGTTAATACTTAAACATAAGGTTAATATAGTAACCCAAACCTATCTAAATTATATTGGTTGAATGTTTTTAGACCTATCCCCACCTTAAACTTTGAATAATCAACTTTGGAGCCATTATGAACCGAATACAAATTTATTATAAATTAATATTTCTAGATTTTCCAAAGGTGCCCCTCACCCCTCTTATAAAAGGTCACTCCTCCTTCTCATTTCTTCACACCTTCAAAGCCTTTTGGTTAGGACAAACTCTGCCCAAATACTCTCTCAACGTCCCTCACTACAACCTAGAGGCCTTAGTTTGATCATAAAGCCACCCTAAGGAGCCCTTTTGATCAAACCAAAAGGAAGAACCCGAAGAAGAGGTAATGATTTCACCACCCTTTTCCAAGTTCCTTTCTTCTTCCACTTCTTTTTCTTTGTTATTACCATTCTAAAATAATAACTCGAGTATCATATATATCCTGTGATGTTATTATAAATATGTTACAACCATATTCAGTATTCTATCCACCCTTTGAATAACATGTCACCATACGTGCGTACGTAGGGCTTACCGTCTCCACGTCGTGGTGTAATTGTTATTCAATATATTCTTATTTGGATGGGTATAATAATGATGTGTAACTCATGTAAATAATAAATATAAGAAGTTAATGATTCTGTATATATGATATACCATCCATTTATATATTATTTTAATATCAAAAGAATAATATTGTCGCTTGTGCGTACGTTCGGACTACCGTCTCCACAAACGCGAGGAGATTCATTCTCCATCGTATCCATTCAAGTATAATTCTCATTTGATGATTAATAATAGTATCTAAGGACTTTATATAATTCTGGATATGATTAAGATACAACCTATACATTACAAACATGGCTTACGTAGCAAAACATATAAAAGAAAACGAGTAAGTTAACACCCGAAACAACGATAATACTAAGATATTATTAACAAATCAATGTTAAACGATCATATATGATATCATATTAATGTATACGATTATTGTATAATTTAATAACAATTATTTAACCATTATAAAGGAGTTTAACCTACCCCAACCAAGGAAAAGTACAAGGTATGGGTTATTTCACAATCTCTTCATTATCCGAGGCTGTTTATACGTAATAATCTACTGGGATATCTTTATCATCCACATCCATGTTTCTTAAAAATGTATTTCAAAACATTTTTACTATTTAAAAGAATATGGGTTAAGGTCATTTATACCCTTGTTTGACTTTTTATAAGAGTTTTATAAAGGAATCTTTCCGTCGTTATCCAAACAAGGTGCTGTTTAACCTTTTCGACAGAATTAAGGTAAGAATGTTTTTTAACTTATACGGCGGGTACGGTTATTTTCTGCCATTATAAAATCATCGAAGCTTCCCTTATAAGCTTATAAGAATTTTTTCAAAGAAAATGTTTTATTTCATAAATATAATAATCTTAAATGATTTCAAAATAGAAAGGAATATTTCACTAAAAAGAGTTTTGATTTCATCTATGTCAACATCCTTTGATGGATTTTACACTTATTTGAAGTTGATTTATTATGATAGAAAACTTCTATATTGTATTGAAGGTTTTGTGATATGTTTGATTGTGGATGTGCTATTTTTATACCGTTCATAGTTTATGGTGAATTTATTGACATTTCATATGCTAGTTTTAATACGAATGTTTATGTTATGTTTAAACCTTTTCATATGGGAATGCATTGGACTTAATATGTGACGGGTGGAGCCCGCTATAGCTCCTCGATGCATCAGTAGGTCTCATGAGACAAACTAGTGTCTTGGAACAATTCCTTGGAAAAATCTTATTTGTAGTCTTGGCACGAGACCTTGGCTATGTGGTTATGATAGTCTGGCATTATGCATTCCATCATTATAAAAGTGGTTATTGATATTGCATGTGATTATTTGATTAGTAGAATATCCATGTGAATAAGTAAATGGAATTATTTCATTTTACTTTTGCCATCATATTTTGAAGTTCAAGTTTAAAAGACTTCTGTTTTAGTTATACATTTCCTTAAATGTTTATGCTTATTTTTGGAAGTTTCCGCTATATTGTTATCCTTACTAGGCATTTGAGCTCACCCCTTTTCTATGTTTTATTTTCCCCATGATTTAAAGAAGTAAGTTATGAATGACTTGTAGGGATTTTATGTGGGATATGAGTGTGGAACATGGATACTATGTTGTTGTAGTAGTTTTTTTTACTTTATGATGTAATGTAAAACTTTATGAATATATCTAGTGTTTCCAAGGCTACTAAACCAATCGGTCTTTCTAGATTTGATCTTTCTTGTGATCATGCCAATGTTTTGTAATAATGCACCGACTCTGGGTAACTGGGGTCGGGGCATTACAGTTGGTATCAGAGGAAGTTTAATACAAAACTTGGAAGCTAGATTTAGATAAACTCTGATTAGAGAACGTGGACCTAAGATGAACTTTGAGGATTAGTATAGAAGAATTTCCTAGAATTTTGGTATTTTAGATATTTTGTGAGTTTTACGAGCAATACATCCCTGTCTGGATACGAGCAGGTAGAGGCGGCTCTGGCACAGATGTACCTAAGGGTAAAACCTGAAAACACCGCTTTGAGCTAGACTCGAACGGGAACTGGTGCATGACAACGGGCCTTGCTGCACTCTTGGTTACGACACTCCCGTGGGATATATTTAGGATAACTCTCATTTTCTTTACAAATCATCCTACCAAGTAACGTTTTGGTTGATCCCTTTGTTGGATAGACCATCAGCAACCATGTTAGCTTTTCGATAGGCATGTGTGGCGATGAATCTATTTTATAAGAGCAAGGATAGGCATTTCATCTAGTGGGTAGTGAGAGGCCAAGCAAGATGAACAGTAACATTCCATAGATCATGGACAATAGTGGTCTAATCACTATCAATCCAGATGTTGCTCCAGCTCTTTTGTATAAAAATTCGACAGCATGAATCACAACCTCCATCTCAGCTTCAAGGGAAGAGGCAAACCCACAGCCACTGTAGAAGCTGCCATGACAATGTCCAAGATAGTCCCTGAATATGGTGCCACAACCAGCAGGTCCCGGGTTCCCTTTAGAGGATCCATCCAAATTGATCTTGATCCATCCGCGCAATGGGGCTTTCCAGAACTCCTCCAAGGTGTGTCGAGGGTGTCATTAGAGACCCTCTATCCGAAGCTGACGAAGAATCACAAAGTCTCCAACCGAGTTGTCGCAATGATATTTTTGCAATGAAGCGGCATTCTTCATGGAAATGAGAATTCTCGTCCGACCTGTATTAAGATTGAATGAGGATTTGTTATGAAAATGGAGTTACGATCATACCAGATGACATGGAGGATTTCAGACACAACAGCTAGTAAAAGGTGCTTGATTTGCTGCGAAGTGCCAAGTTCACCACTACGTTTTATCTGTGCACAAATAGAGTCAGAGAGGAACCATATGCAATCAAACATATCAGTGATAAAATTCCAGAGAGCAGAAGCCGTAGCGCAGGATAGAAATAAATGATTCGTGTCTTCTCTATACTGATGAGATAAATTACATCTAGAACAAAGTTGGATTCCAAAGTTCTGAAGATAGACCTCAGTAGGGAGACGGTTGTGCGCAATGCGCCAAATGAGGTTGAGCCTTGAGGGCTTAATCCATGGCTTATCAAACTGCTTTAACAATTGAAAATTAGAGTCCGAATTTGAAAATTGTGGGAGTAAAACCATTTAGAATCAAGGAAACCATTGGGGGAAGGATCCCAAATATGTAAGTCATCAGAGATAGAGAAGGTATAATTATCGACCACCTACATGATGTTATTCGGGATATTACGATGCCGTTGTTGGATCACCTCCTTTATAGTGTCGTTGTAATTCTCAAGAGGGGTATTGGATAGAAGAATGGAAATAATGGGAGAGCCAGTCCAATTGTCAATCCAGAAGCACACGGAAGAATCCATGTGAACCAACCATCTAGCATTGTTCATAATCATTGCATAGGAAGTTTTGATGGACGGCCAAATCGAAGAATTAAAATGATCCAGATACCCTTTTTTAGCTTTGGAAGGAATTTGTTTTTAAGAAACTCTATAGATTCTGAGGATTCATTAATGAGATGCCAAGTGAGCCTAGCTTGAAGGGCCTCATTAAAGATTTTGAGATTTTTAATGCCAAGCCCACCTTGTTTAAGGGGTTTACAACAGGTGGACCTGGGAATGGTAACGAGTTTCCTCTCTAGAATGCTACCAGTCCAGACAAATATTTTAATGTAAGCGTTAATCTTTTTAATAATCCCAATAGGCCATTTATAAACCATCATCGATTAAACCATTTGGGAAACAATGGCGGACTTCACAAGACAAATCCTACCTTCCATGGAGAGGGATTTACCTTTCCAAGCGGTTTGTTGTTTGATAACTTGAATGACCACAACGTTGAAAAACATGGCTTTAGGCCGCCCGAAAAGATGGTAAATACCAGATAAATAAAAGGAATAGATCCCTCTTTAATGACTACACATTAAATGATGTTGCTTTTACGCGTGAGGGAGAAATTTTTACCAAAGAAAAAAAGAGATTTATTCCAGCTGATAGCTTGACCAGATATCTCTTCATAGTGAGCTAAAGCATTTTTTAGGGGAAGAATATTCCTTTTGCATCTATTAAGGAATATAATGATGTCATCAGCATATAAAATATGAGTCAGGATGGTTAGGTTTCTGCCTGCCTTAATGGGTTTAAACTTGTTTTGTTCAGAAGGGTGGGATATGAGTGTTGTTGAATTTTATATTGATTAGTTTAATATTTTTTCTCACCACTATGATTAGTGTTGACTCTTATAAAAATATATAGTAATTAGTTTATGTAAGTTTTATCTACAGATTTTTTGTATCATATATGAATCACTAAATTATGTATTTATCTTATAATGTTTTGCACAGTATTTTGTCATATTTCACTATTCACAGAAATTCAAATATTTGAGAAAAATACCAAAAAATTTCACCAGATATTTTTCAAAATGTAGATTCCAAAACTGAAATATATTTTATGAAAATAATTTTACAAATATGATAAATTTAATTTTTAAATAAAATCTATATTTATATTAAAATCGCCAATTTCTTTGTTATGCTCAATTTTTTAACCCTTTCAAAAATTAATTATGGTCTCCTAATAAAACATTATTCTACTTTACAAACCTTTTTTTTGAAAATTTTTTTTTTAATTTTTTTATTTATTATAAAAATTAAAATAAAACATATGTGTTTCACCAAAATATGAACACTTAGTATATTATTTTTAAAACATTTTTTTATTTGTATCATGACCTAAATTTTCTAAATTTTCTGTTTGTCATATACAAAAATAATATTTTATAATTTCATTAGTAAAGTAAAAATTATAATGGTCAGGTTACTATTTATAATGGTTAAATTAATATTCCAACGGTCTTATAATAGTTTCATTGAAACAATCAGAGGACTATTAGATCATAACAACTATATTATCCATTACACGGTTCTTCTAAATGCAACCAGATGAACTAATTCATGATGTGTTATAGTGGATCATATTACAAAGACTGCTCATTTTATTTCTATCTAGGAGTACTTTATACTTGATCAAAATTCAATGATATACATTAGAGAAATATAGAGGCTTTATAAAAAACCACTATCAATTGTATCTAGTCAAGATATATAATTAAGCTAATATTTTTTTTTAAAATTTATCCAATATGATTGAAACATTTTGTTAAACTTCGGTATCACCTATCATCATTATAATTATGTCAAATCCGAGTAAACTATCATGAAACATGAGAGAATATTTAGTGTTTTTTACATGGAATGTAAGGGATTGTGAGTTCAACATCTTCCTTCAATGAAGTTCTTATACAATAATTGATTTATATAAAGAATGAAAATAGATCCATATGAATCCATTTATGTGAAGAGATATATAACACCCATGTTATGGGATGAAGTTGGTGAAGTTATCTTACTAGAACCAGAAATGGTTGAATAAATAGTAGAATAGCACATAAAGGATGATCAAAGTATAAATAAGATATATAATGACCATTATCGATGAGACCTATAGTATGAGGTTGGAGATAAAGTTTTACTCCTCATATCACCATGAAAGAGAGTCATTATATTTTTGATAAAGGGATATGCATTAACCCCTGTGTGTTTCTTAATCAGATCAGAGTCGTGGCCTATCAAATAACACTTCCACCAACCCAATATCAATTGATTGATGTGTTCTGGGTATCTCTTATAAGAATGTGTATACTATATCTATACTATGTACTTAATATTAAGGTGGTATGTTTGGAGCATGATCTATCTTATATGGAGAAGTTGGTGAAGATGTTAGATCATAGATACATAGTTTTATACAACAAGAATACTCACCTAGTCAAAGCACTATGGTGGCACCATGATTATAAGGAGGTGATACGATATTTGGAGGAATAAATGAAAATAAGGTAACCTTCTCTTTGTCCAACTTAGTGGTGAAATGAAATTTTTAGGGTGAATTCTTATATGGTGGGAAGAATGTCCCAATCAGAAAATTCCTTATATTAGTAAATTGCTTACACTTTATTTTGACAATTGTATTATGTTTTACAATATAAACACATAATAAGGAATTTAAATTTTATTGGAATATTAAATATTATAAAATAATTTTGACAATAAAATCTATAAATAATACATGGAGGTAAATAAAAAAGACAAATTCACACACAAATGTTATCTCCATAGTCCCAAATTCTCCCATATCGATCACTCCTTCCCGAAATGCTATAAATTAAATAGAAGTATCAAGAATATAATAGACATTATTAAAAAAATTATTGAACCTTGTAAGAGATTTAGTGAATTATAATGTATCATAATAGTTGAATATAT
This sequence comes from Viscum album, assembly GCA_963277665.1. NCBI lineage: Eukaryota > Viridiplantae > Streptophyta > Magnoliopsida > Santalales > Viscaceae > Viscum > Viscum album. The sequence continues at coordinate 58,323 of CAUJRU010000762.1, forward strand.
ATAATATGTAAAGAGAAATATGACCATTAGGATCCGATTATTAAATAACCATTGTAATGTGACCAATTTATGACAATTTGAATAGTAATTTGACTATTAAGAGTAATAAATTGAATGTTAAAATATTTATTTGATTGATGAAATTACAAAAAATATTTTGGAATTGGAAAAAATAAAAATATAAGAAATTTACATCCTTTTAAAAATAAATAATTATTTCAAAAATGATAAATTGGTGTTTCTATTTTTATAAAATATATTTCTATTGTTTATATTATTGTGATCAACATAAAAAATATAAAATTGTTTTCATTTTCATAAAATTGGTTTACCAAATAATATTAAGTTACATTATAATGATAAAAAAAATTATGATAACATAAATAATTATTTCAAATGCTTAGAAAAAAGATCATAATATAAAATTGAAATTTTTCAAAAAATAAGGATTTTATTTAAAAATTACATACCACATAGTTAAAAAATCATTTGATAAAAAATATTTCATTTTTAGAAATGAAATTTTTAAATATTAATATGGTAAATTTTCGATATATTTGAAAAATTGTTTAATTTTTGGTGAATAGTGGAATATTACAAAATATGTTGATTTAAATTTTTGTCAAATACATGGATTAACAATCTATCAATGTTGTAATAAAATAGAATCTCAAAATCATAGTTACTAATTACTATATATTTTCAAAATAACCAACACTATTATAATGTTTGATAAAAAATAAAAAAACTCACCAATATTATATTAAAAAAACTCCTCTCCCCCCTTATAAATACCACCCCATATACTCATAGATTCTAATACATAGATATTAGGAAATTTATACCATATTATCTTCCCTATTATTTTCCCCATTTCATAGTTTCACTGGTCTCACCAAAATACCTTTTCAAGGTATATTAAGGTGTTTTTTAAGAGAGGATATCCAAAGAGGTAATATTCCCAACTTATCTCTTCCAATATTTTCCTCTCTAACATCTTCCATAGTTCTTATATAAAACATCACATAATAACATAAGATTAATAATACACAAAATGTTTTTTTTATGAATGTAAAATAGATTTTCTACCATCCTTATAATTTATTCTAAAATAATAATATCATTCAAAATATGGTCGGTACACTCATCCCATAAAAAATGTCTTTATATTCCCACCATCGCCTAAATGGTTGGTTTAAATTCACTTATTATGGTTTAAAATGATATAAACAATTAAATTAATTTTTTTTTCAAATTATTCAATGGGTATTTATTTATAATAATAAATTAAACCAAATAAGATCACGGTGGTCCAAAAACCTGTTTAAATGAACTAATCATATAATAAGGACACCTATACCATATAAATCATTCCAATTTATGAATATTTATAGATACTAATAACCTTATTACATTATAGATACTCATTAAATCCTTGTAATAAAATATCTATAGTTCTGGTACCAAACTATATGAACTGTTATAATTACAAATAATTAATATTGCCTTAGAAACATAACATTAATATCAATGGGACATTGAATATAGACCCGAAAACTAAATTTAATCACCTTATAAATTGATTAATAATTAATTAGAAATAATTTAATAATGTTCTTAACAAATGTAATTTTATTATTCTAAATTTTTATTGAATGTGTAGAATAAATTCCAAATTGAGTGAAATGAATTGTCTTAACCACCCTGTTTTATCTTGGTTATGATTTTATATCTTGATATACCTTTATCTATATATTTTAAATTATATAATACTTATAAATTATTTATATATTTCAATTACATATATAACTACTTTATCAATACATTCATTTTTGGGGTTATAAATTTATTAGGGTTATTTCCTAATACCCTCTTTAAAACTAAACCTGATTGAAGTGAACTTTTTTTACCCCTTATTTCTTTCATGTAAAACTCATTTAAATTATTTAAAAAAATCTTGATTTCATAAAATAAGAACTTTTTTTGATTTATTATTTTATACCACTAGTTTCAATGATAATTCAGTATTCATTCCTTCTTTAAAAAACTTTTGTCGATCCGTGACATGACCCGAAGGGTGTTCCCGATCCCCACGGGCTAGAAACTAGTGCCGGGCATCAAATGTAAACAGGCGGGAATGATTTTTCCCAAAAGAAAACTAGAATCAGTAAAAAAATAGAAATTAAACAAAACAGACAAAAAATAGAAAAAAAACTACACAACCAACGTACCTCCATGGGACCCCACGGGTCACCACCCAACTGAAAACCAACCTCGCTCCAACACTGAGAGACTAAACCAGGAAAACCTGTACACAAAACTGAAAAGGTAAAATATAGGGGTGAGTACAAAAAGTACTCAGTAGGTGATCCCAACAACTAATCCCAATGCACTGCCAATAAATAAAGAATTCATAGTTTCCACGTTTGAACTACAATGTATAAAAGTATGCTTTCTTGACTATTTTACTTGAAATTAAAACAAGAATCATTGCCCTTATTTATTTCCAAAAGTTGGACTTCTTTTCATTAGTGCCAAACTCATTCTAAAAGGGAAAGAAGTGTTACATCTTCAAATTTTTCACAAAGAGAACAAGGAATTTTCATTTGAAAACCATTTTCACAAAGTATAATAGTATAAGTTATAAAGGAAAACTGAGAATAAAAAAATAGGGAAAAAACAAGTAACCTTGGGTGATCCTAAACATCCCTAGAAAACCCCTGGATGTACTCAGGTTCAGTCAACCTACCAGCATGGTACTCCACAATAAATAACCAACTGGCCGCCCTAACAGCCAACCAGTGGCACGCCCCACAAGGCCTACCTACCAAGGGGGGACCAACCCGTCTAATCAGGCTTATCCAGCAACCGTCACTCGATTCTCTAAAATAATCCCAGGAACCCACGGTGGTTTTAATAATACTGTGTAAGTGGGAGGCCCTCGCACGCGTGACTCACCTAACCACACTTGCCAACCCCTTACACGAACACCGCTACACGACAACCCTCAAATGAAAGTCCCCCTGTCAAGATTCCTCATAAGTATGTATATATATATATATATATAATCACTTCACATTCGATAAAGTGCCAACAGGGCCTTAGAAACCATTTAATACCAAAACATTTCCTATAGACGCAACACCTGCCATCACGTTGAAAACCATTACACACTTAGAACCTCATTTATGAAACTCAAATCAGCATTTTAGAACTGAAACACATTGGTGTCACAAGTAAAACCATTTTCCAATATCCTAATGCATGCAACTTTAATCAAGAGACAAACGGGCCTTTAATCATTTTTTTGAAGGAACGTTGTTTCCCAAATGAAATCCAAAATATTATTCATGCGTCAAAGGAAAACATTTTTCAACAACAAAATATCCACACTTGAAGTTTCCAAAAAACAAGTATAAAGGCCAAACGAGCATTTTCTCTATTCAAGGTTTTAAGAGAACACCATTTTCCAAAAACAATACACCTGCCATTTTACACACACCAAAACCATTTCCAATCACACTTCAACATGTCTTGAACACTTCAAAAAGAAATAATTTAGCCAAATGAAAAGAAAACCACTCAATTAAGTCCAAGAAAAATGCTTCCAGTGCAATGCAATAATTAAACAGATTTTATTTTCAGCAGGTCACCGCACTAAGCATAACTATTTAAAACTTCATTAAATTTACTGAAATTCAATATAAATACAAGGAATAAATAAATTCTAAAGTTGATGGAAAGTGTAGTGGGAGAAAACTTATTTCGAATTCATCATCCGAACTTGATGAAGGAACACGCTTCGTGCAAGCGCGTACGCACACGCAAGTCAACGATCACTACATCACGGAATCATTCCGCCAATGCACTAAAACAAACGCGAAACACTTAAAATAGCCCAACTGACATAAATGTAAACACAAACAGAAAAACAACACTAGATCACCACGGAGCAGGGGTGTGCCCAACCAACAGGGTCATGCGCCCGTCAAAATGGCCAGCGCGCATTGGCAGGAAGACCGTCGGGGGTCGCGCGGCGACCGTTGGGTGCGCCGCTGGCTAGCGCATGGTAGCGGTGGCTGGACAGACCACAGAAGGCTGGGACGCGACTGAACGAATGTGTGCCGGTCAGGAAACACAGCGCCGACATGCCGGAGGGAGCCGGAACGCCGTAAGGAGAATCGGAGGGTGCGCCGGAGTGCCGGAAAAAGGCCGGGAGGTGGCATGAGGCGACCGGAACAGGGCAGGGGAGTTGGAATGGAGCCGGACAGAAAAGGCGGTTCGCCGAAGGCGCTGGTCAAAGGTGGGGCTCACCGGGAGGGCCTGCAGGGCGGCTGGCCGGAGCGGGGAGCACAGGGGCGGAGCTGGGCGGCGCGACTGGTTGGCGGGCTGCGGTGTTGCGGCGAGCGAGCAACGAGGAGCGGGGCCGTGAAAGGGGGGGACGCGTGGCGGCGCTGCCTTGGGAAAGGTGGGACAACGAGCGGGGCATGGCGTTCAGGAGGGCCGGAGGCCGGTCGGAGGTCGGGACGCTAGGAGGAGACCGGTGGAGGTCGGGGGTCGCACGGAGTCTGACCTGGGGGGTGATGGCGCGGGGAACCCGAGGTCGGGGCTGGGCGACGGGGAAGGGAAGTAGGAGGGGGGGCGTGCGGCGCAAGAGGGAAAGAGAGGGGGGCTCAGCGCTAGGGTTAGGGTTTTGTAATTTTTTTTTCATATTAATAATAATATTACATTAATAATAATCACATTAATAATAATAATAATAATAATAATAACAGAAATATTATAGTAATAATAACAATAATAATAATAATAATACCAACAACAACAATAATAATAATTCAAATAACAATTATAATAGTAATGATAATAAAAATATAAACAGTAATAATACTAAAAGTTATAATACTAATAATACAATAATGATAATAATAATAAAAATAAAACAAAATAATAATAATAATAATAAATAATAATAATAAAGATAATAATAAGAGAATTTACTAACAATAAAGATAATAATAATAAGAATAATAATAATGATAATATTATGCAATTTCACAACACTTGGGCGAATTGTGTGGCTACCGCCAACAATGCGGTGGCTGTGCACGGGTCCGAAACCAACTAAAAACATTAAATGTCAACAATTTTAAATCAGGACTCAACCCAAACCTTGGTGCGAGAACCCGAAACTAAGATATAATAAATTATAAATTAATTCAAAAAGTTGGGGTGCGACAATTCTCCCCACCATAGACACTTTCTGCCCCCAGAAAGTCACCTAGCCGAACACTAAAAAAACCAAAAAACCATGCCCGGTTGAAACCGAAAGAAACCACAATATAAGAGAATTGGAGAACACGGAAGGGTTCTCCCCACCACGGAACTCAACTAGTCTGGAAACTTAACACTCAATCATACCACCCTGTAAGGGGGGGGGGCAATGTGGGAACTCCCAACTAACCCAAACTAACCTTTATAATACAAGCTATATAGCTCCGCTAAACATAGAACTCTTAACTCAGACCAAAGAAAGCCCAAACACTAGAGAAAAACCTCCGAACCGAACATAACCCAAGAAGTAAACTCAACCATTACCCCAAATGTTGATCCTTCCATAGACACTTACACCTCCAAACTAACACAGTCAAATTGAGATTAACCCATACAAGGTTCAAACACACTTTTAAAAAACGTACGATTCTGAGAATCATAATTCAGATAAACCAGATTGTTTTGATAACAACGAACACTTCCATCCAAACTTCACGACGAAACAATGGACCTACAATGATGCCCAAAACTTTAATAGTGGAAGAACGAGAACGAAAGGATTTTAAATGTTTTTTTGGCAACACGGAACACCAAAACCCGAACTGTGGCTTCACACCCCCAACAACTCATGACTGCACGCGAGATTCACCCCAAGACCTATGGATGTGGCCCTGATGGTTGAAGCATCTCCTGTATCACAGTTAGGCACTATAATATTCTGGTCACAATGTTTTCTTCAGACGATGCTTCCGTCGAAACTTCTCTAGATGACCTAGACACCTGCAATGATGGCACGTCCTCGGTGGGGTGTGACGTGATTGCTTTGCATGCCCTAAATGTCCCCATTGACAGCACACCATTGGACAATCCGACGAACTGGAAGTTAGATCCACTACAAAGAACTCTTTAGAAACAAATTTACCAAACACACTCTGCTCATCAGATGAGGGACCTTCACGAGCAACTGGATACGGTGGATTGCCAACCATCTGCGCTACGGAGACCATCTCAGCTAAAAACACCTAATATACCAACTTCTCAAAATGATGGCCTCAAAAAGGGAGGACTCTCTCCTTGTTCTCTGGACAAAGACCCCTAATGAAGGGTGAAGTCTTCATCCAGTCCTGCAACACTACCCCCAGAAAAAGAGACACAAGATCCTTGAAATTTTCAACATACGCTTTCACTATCTGTTGGCCATGTTGAACACGCATGATCTCTTCCATTTTTATCATTTTCACCTCCAAAAGTATAATCCATCGAATGAAGACAGACTTAAAGACCTACCACATCATCCCAACCTGTAGTAATGGCGGGGCGAAAAACTCCTACTCATCCAGATGTAGTCCTTCGAACAGACCCAAAACATTATGCACTCTAACATCTTCAGATGTTCCTAATACCCTGAAGACACACTCGACCTATTCAAGACACTCCACTGTCTCTAACAGACTCCAATCACCATGAAGGAAAGAAAACGTCCGAGAAAGACCAAAACCTGGGCATGAATCATCAAAACTCTGGGGACCTTTCTAGGTGGCATGTTCTGAACAAAATATAAAACACCAAGCCAAAACCGATATCATTCGATGCAACATCAATGAAAGAACCTTTATCCAAAACAACCAGCTCAAAAGAAACCAAACAACCACATACACAACCCAAAATTCCTTGTCCAAGATTTTCGTTCCATTTTAGATTCCAAAACCACCCTTCTTTCTGATTTCGAAACTGCTTTCTTTCAAGACCACTTTCCAAATACTAAACCCAATTTTTGAACCAAAACACTTTCCAAAACCATTTTCTTCTTTACAATCCAATTTAAAAAATAAGGTAAGGCCTTTAATTTGAAACACACCTAGTTAATCCCATGAACCGTTGCACATGTCTTCATCCACATTCATTCATACGCACCAACACACACTTTCCACGCATCCTCTCACATGTGAAAACGTTCATAAGGAGTACCTGAGGTTTCACCCCAAACCATTCTAGACTAATTTCCAAGAAAACACCAGTTTTACAAACCAAAAGTTTTCAGTTTCAAAAACCCATTTCATAAATTTAATTTCATTTAAAAGAAATCAGTACCATTTTTAAAAAACGTTTTTTTTCATTTCTAGAAATTCCCTTACACCAACCAGAACGAAAACGACACTCAATATGCATCAAACCACCGAAGTGAGGGACTAGCGGTCACACTTAACCTGGAGACATGGTAGTGGGCCATGCCCCAAGAAAGCGTCAACAACTAGGAAGAATTCAAACTATGTACCCAAACTCCACACGGGTAACTACTCCATGTGGGACCACGATGTAACATTGGTTTACCTCATTTTTCATCCCTCAATTAAAAAACAAACCAGAATGAAACAAAGAATCTATTCTCAGACTATCCCTGGTGACTCAAGGTGCGGAACGGGTGAGGGTTCATGACGTCCTTCCCGTTCCTACCTCTCGAGTCCCGACAATCCTATTCTCCATCTACCAGACACCCCAAATAACAAGGGCCTACTCTGATACCATTTTTTCATGAACCAACCCAGGTCGACCCTGAACCGGTCATCCAAGCCGATCCGCGACATGACCTGAAGGGTGTTCCTGATCCCCATGGGTTAGCAACTGGTGTTGGGCATCAAATGTAAATAGGTGGGAACGATTTGGCCCAAAATAAAACTAGAATCAGTAAAAAATAGAAACTAAACAAAAGAGACAACAAAAAAAACCAAAACTACACAACCAACGTACCTCCACGTGACCCCACGGGTCACCACCCAACTGAAAACCAACCTCGCTCCAACACTGAGTGACTAAACCAGGAAAACATGTACACAAAGGAACCTGTAACAGAAAAGGTAAAAGATAGGCGTGAGTACAAAAAGTACACAGTAGGTGAGCCCAACAACTAATCCCAAAGCACTTCCAATAAATAAAGAATTCACAGATTCCATGTTTGAACTAAAATGTATAAAAGTATGCTTTCCTGACTATTTTACTTGAAATAAAAACATGAATCATTGCCCTTATCTATTTCCAAAAGTTGGAATTCTTTTCATTAGTGCCAAAATCATTCTAAAAGGGAAAGACGTGTTACATCTTCAAATTTTTCACAAAGAGAACAAAGAATTTTCATTTGAAAACCATTTTCACAAAGTAGAATAGTATAAGATGTATAGGACAACTGAGAGTAAAAAAGAAATGAAAAAAACATGTAACCATGGGTGATCCTAAACATCCCTAGAAAACCCCTGGAAGTACTCAGGTTCAGACTACCTACCCGCATGGTACTCCATAGTCAATAACCAACTGGCCTCCCTAACATCCAACTAGTGGCACGCCCCATAAGGCCTACCTACCAAGGGGGGACCAACACGTCTAAACGGGGTTAGCTAGAAACCGTCACTCGATTCTCTAAAAGATGCCCTGGAACCCACGATGGTTTTAACAATACTGTGTAAGTGGGAGGCCCTTGCACGCGTGACTCACCTCACCGCACTTGCCAACCACTTACACAGACACTACTACACGACAACCCTCAAAGGTAAGTCCACCTATAGGGATGCCTCATAAGTATGTATATATATATATATATATATATAATCACTTCACATTCCATAAAGTTCCAACTGGGCCTCAGAAACCATTTAATACCAAAACATTTCCAACAGACGCAACACACACCGTCACGTTGAAAACCAGTACACACTTAGAACCTCATTTACGGAACTCAAATCATAATTTTAGAACTGAAACACATTAGTGTCACAAGTAAAACCATTTTCCGATATCCTAATGCATGCCACTTTTATCAAGATCCAAACGGGCCTTTAATAATTTTTTTTAAAGGAACACTGTTTCTCAAATGAAATCTAAAATTTTATTCACGCGTCAAAGGAAAACATTTTTCAACAAAAAAATATCCACACATGAAGCTTCCATAAAAACAAGTTTAAAGGCCAAACAAGAATTTTCTCTATTCAAGGTTTTAAGAGAACTCCATTTTCCATAAACAATACACCTGCCATTTTACAGACACCAAAACCATTTCCAATCACGCTTCAATATGTCTTGAACACTTCAAAAAGAACTCATTTAGCCATATCACAAGAAAACCACTCAATAAAGACCAAGAAAAATGCTTCCAGTGCAATGCAAGATTTAAATAGATTTCATTTTCAGCAGGTCACCACACTAAGCATAACTATTTAATACTATAAATTTACTGAAATTCAATAAATAGTCAAGGAATAATAAAATTCTAAAGTTATTGGCAAGTGCAGTAGGAGAAAACCTACCTCGATGCCGTCAGCCGAACTCGATGAAGGAACATGCTTCGCGGAAGCGCGTACGCACACGCAAGTCGACAATCACTGCATCGCAGAATCATTCTACAAATGCGCTACAACAAACGTAAAACACTTAAAATATCCCAACTGACATAAATGTAAACACAAATAGATAAAAAACACGAAATCACCTCGGCGTAGGGATGTGCCCGACCAACGTGGTCAGGCACCAGTCAAAATAGCCAAAACGCATTGGCAGGAAGACCGTCGGGGGTCGCGCGCCGAACGTCGGGTGTGCCGCTGGCTGGCGCAAGGCGGCGGTGGCTGGCCGAACCGCGGAAGGCCGGGGCGCGACTGACCGAAAGTGTGGCTGTCAGGGAACGTAGCGCAGGCATGCCGGAGGGAGCCAGAATGCCATAAATAGAACCAGAGGGTGCGCCAGAGTGCTGGGAAAAAGGCTGGGAGGTGGCCGGAGGCGGCCGTAATAGGGCAGGGGGCACCGGAACGGTGCCCGATAGCAAAGGCGGGTCGTCGGAGGCGCTGGTCGGAGACGCGGCTCGCCGGGAGGGCCGAAAGGGAGGTTGGCCGGAGCGGGGAGCACCGGGGTGGAGCTGGGTGGCACGGCCGGGAGGAAGCGGGCTGCGGTGGTGCGGCAATCGAGCAACGAGGAGCGGGGGCCGGGACATGGGGGGGGGGGGTCCTGCGGCGGCACCGCCTTGGGCGAGGCGAGACAACGAGCGGGGCACGGCGGTCGGGAGGGCCTGAGGCCAGTCGGAGGTCGGGACGCCAGGAGGAGATCGGTGGAGGCCGGGGGTCGCGCAGAGGTCGGCCTAGGAGGTGATGGCACGAGGTGCTGGCACGGGGAACCAGGGGTCGGGGCTAGGCGATGGGGATGAGAAGCAGGAAGTGGTGGGGGGGGGGGGGGCGTGCGATGTAAGAGGGAAAGAGAGGGGGGCACGATGCTAGAGTTAGGGTTTTGAATTTTTTTTCATAATAATAATATTATTACATTAATAATAATCACATTAATAATAATAATAATAACAGAAATATTATAGTAATAATAACAATAATAATAATAATAATAATAACAGAAATATTATAGTAATAATAACAACAACAACAATAATAATAATAATACCAACAATAATAATAATAATAACTCAAATAACAATTATAATAATAATGATAATAAAAATATAAATAGTAATAATAATATAAGTTATAATACTAAAAATACTATAAGGATAATAATAATAAAAATAAAACAAATAATAATAATAATAATAATAAATATAATAATAAATATAATAATAATAAACTTTATTAAAAATAAAGATAATAATAATAAGAATTATAATAATGATAATATTAAGCAATTGCACGACACCTTGGCGAATTGTGTGGTGACCGCCAATAGTGCGGTGGCCGCGCACGGGTCCAAAACCAACTAAAAACATTAAACGTCAACAATTTTAAATCAGGACTCAACCCAAACCTTGGCGCGAGAACTCGAAACTAATATATAATAAATTGAAAATTAATTCAAAAATTCGGTGCGCGACACTCCATATTTGAGTCTTATTATTAATTACTAAAATATGAACATCTAAAATATCAAATTATTTATTCTATATGTAATATTTATGAAATATCCTTTGATTAATCTTTGAGGAAAGATTATGTAACCCATTATTTTCCAGGGAATTACTTATTCATATACATTATGTTTGATTCCCTTATGTGGTAAACATATGCATGCACATGTTATTATGGGATCACCAATATAGTACTTCAATATATTGGGTAATATTCATATATACTGATTATATATATATATATATATATTAGATTAGGAAGTAAACAAAATCCATGATGGGACACGTTGTACCATCTTATTTTTTCTTGGTAAAGAACCTTGACTTATGCTAATGTAATGTATTATAGTATTTCCAAATTCCTATAATTCCTTGATCTTATGTTTCCATATTATTTATTTTATTATTCTATAGGATTATTCATGATACTTTTATCTTATTATATTATGTTATTATATTATGACTTAAATAATATGCTTCATTATTAAGCCTATTACTTTTTTATTATTTATAGATCACCCCCATTTGATAAATATTGAAATATAATATAATATTATTTTTAACATTATATGTAAAATACATGAATTAGTGAGTAATTTATAGTGCAATAATCCACTATATCAAAACCACATGAATTAGTTATTATATAAAGTCACAAGAATCAATACTATTGGTAATCATGAGAAAAAACAATAAACTAGTCAATATGATATTAAAAAAACTATAGTTTTCCACTTATAAAAACCACCCCTTACCACCCACTGTACTCACACATTCTATCATTTAAATATTTTCAAAGTTATTTAAAATTTTCTTCCCAATTCTGTCTAATGCATCATAGTTCTACTAGTCTCACAAAAAGACCATCCTATGTTGTCTTAAGATGTTTTGTAAGAGAGGACATCCAAAGAGGCAATATTCTAAACTAATCTCATTGAATAATTTTTTTATCTTGACACCAAAAACTATTTTAAAACCAAAAATGAAATAATGACATATATATACTATATATAATGAAATTTTGTTTTTTTAATGAAATATACATTTTCCATCCTCCCAGTAATTTTCTGTAAAATAAAAACATAGTTCAAAATATGGTCGATTCACTAACCCATGAACAGTAAATTTAATTTTCCACAAACAACTCCTTGGTTAGTTTAAATTAACTTATTTTGATTCAAAATGATCAAAATAGGTATATTATTATTTATTTCACTTTATGGAATGCATATATAGACATAATATTAATGGGAAATTAATATGTTTATTATGATCGTAAATCCTACCAAAATAAACAAATCATATAACAATAACACCAATACCAAATAAATTGTGGAAATTGTTGAATATTTTTGGACACTAATAAAATTTATAATATCTAAAAACATATTAAATCTATGTCATCAAATCTCTAGATTTATGGTACTAAATAATATGAAATCTCATAGTTACATATGACCAATACAACCTTGGACACATGACACAGACGACCCTAGGATAGTAAATATAGACTTGATAATCTTAATAATAAATATTATATACTTGAATAATGTTATCAATCAAGTGTTTAATAAATATAATTTTATCATTAATTTTTTTCAATGAAAGAGAAGAATGAATCTGAATAGGAGACAATGAAACACTATGGACTACCCTCTTTTCATGGTTTATGCATTGTTATCTCTACCTCACATTCCCTATAAATTTTACATTATGTAATTACTATTATTTTTATATATGTATCTTATATATAAACCTATATTATAATCCCTTTACATTCTAGGGTTATAAATTCCTTAAATTTATTTCTCAATACCTTCTTAAAAATTTAAACTAATTAAGGTTAAATTTTTTACCCCTTCATTATTTCAAGTAAAACTCATTTAAATTCTTTACCCATTCAAGATTTTCAAAAGTATGAAATATTTTAGGTTCAAAAATTTATCATAAATTTGGTTTAAAAAAATTCCATATTCTCTACTTTATTTAAAGACTTTTACAGATTCATTAAAACACCATTTTAAAGGATCATTTATATACCCAATTATCTATCCTTTATCATGATTTTTCTTCAAATAAAATCCATATTTTATAAATATTTTTATTAATTCAATTATAAATTTGTAAAACAATAAATTCCCAATTCTATATGGAATTTTAATGAAATATCCTACATTTATCCTATGAGGTAGTATTATGTAACCCATTACATTCTATTGGTGTTACATTTTCTAATGAATTATTATTTATTAACTTATGTGGAACATATATTCATGAAAATTTTATAACGGGGCCACCTAGATAGTACTATAATGCATTGGGAAGTGATTAAATACCATGATATGGTATGTATGGGAATATGGGCTAAACCAAATCCATAACATGACTCCATTCACCATGTTATATTGTCTTGGCATTGATCCTTGACTTATGATTATGTCATGTTTCATGTGGTTACCACATTCCTATGGTACTATGACACATTGATACTAGATTGTTTATATCCGAATCCCATAAGATTATTCAAAAGCTTAATTTTTTATTATATCATGTTAGTCTATTTGAATAAGATTCTATGACTCATTACCATGCTTATTCTTTCACTGGGATTTATAGATTTCCTCATTATTGTGAATAGTGAAATTTAGAAAAAAATGATATTTTACTTTATGATTTCAATTTTGGAATTTTTGAGTATTAGATGGTGTAAGAAACCATTAAATCAAAATCTATTGAACAAACTATGGAATATAGTCATAAGAGTCAAAACTACTGTAATTATTTAGAAAAATAAAATAATAATAATAATAAATATTATATTAAAAAACCCTCTTATGATCCTTTTCTAAATAACTACGATTTAACTGACAACTTTCAAGCCTTAGAGCTTAACAAAGTTTTTTATAATTATCTTTCCAATCCTCTTTCACTCATCTAAAGAGGTTATATTAACAACATATCTCTTACAATAAATTTCCTCTCCTACGTCCTCCACATAACTTCTCTCTAACATGAAATAATTAAATTAGTATAATAAATGCATTGAATTTTTTTAATAATTTAATCTCCAGTTTCCAACCTCCCCTAAATTTATTAAAAAATTAAAATGTTTTTCATAATATGGTTTATTCAGAGCCTACGTGAACAAAAAAGTTTATTTTCCACCACCATGACCATGGATCACTTAAATTCACTTATTATTGTTTAAAATTATCTTAATAGGTGTATTATATTTTATTTCACATTCTAGAAAGTATATATTGACATAAAATTAAATGAAACCCAATAAGTTTACTAGGTATGTAAATCTCACCTAAATGAACAATGTATATAACAATAACATCTATACCGAATAAATCGTGTCTATTTATGAATAAATTTTGATACTAAGAAGCATATTAACTTTTTGATACACTAAAATCTATGTCATTCCATCTAGGGAGATATGTTACAAAAACTACAAAAAATATCATAATCTCCCATAACTAATATGACCTTGTATGCATGACACCAATGACCCATAAACAATGAATATAGACTCAATATATCAATTAAATGACTCCAAACATTGATAAAATATGAATACTAAATCAAATATACATGAATAAGGTCATAAATAAAGTTTTGTAATAAATAAAATTGGAACATTAATTATTTTTATTGAATGTGTAGCACCAATTCCGAACTAAGGTAAAGAAACTCTCCGAAGAAAACTTTTTTCTTTGGCCTATGCCCTATTATCTATACCTCACTTTCTATCTCTTTTTATAAATATTTAATTATTATAAATCATATATATTTTTCCCTTATATATATTATTATATTGTTATCCCTTTCTTTTATTACGTAATACAAGTGTTCAATTCAATTCTCAATACCTTCTTTATAATCATACTTAATTAATGGGAATTTTTCAATCCCTTGATCCTTTTCCATAATAAATTTTTTATATATTTTAACTATTAACTATTTCATAAAATATGAAGTATTTTAGGGTTAAAAATAATTCTATACATTTGGTTATAAATTAAATGTTGTATTATTTCCTTCGTTAAAAGTTTTTTACAAATTTTTGAAAACACCGCTTCAAGGGTCCATTTATATACCCAATTAATTTTCTATTATGATAAAATTTTCACCAAATGAACTAAATATTTGAGGAATATTTCTTTTCTTCAAATATTAACACACAAAAATTTAATTCATTACTATAGTTGAATTATTTATGAAATATACATCGATTATTCTTTGGGGGAAGATTACGTAACCCATTAGTTTCTATAGTAATATCTTATGCTTATGCCTAATGGATTATTTACTTATGTAAACACATAGACATGTACATGTTTTGATAAGATCACCAAAATAGTTATATAATGCATTGAGTAGTGTTTATATATCATGATATAAAATGCATGAGGTTATATAGTAATCAAAATCTATGAAGGGACTCTGTCTACCATGTTGTGTTGTATTAGAAGTGATCCATGACTAATTATTAATTCATGTACTATATTGTTTCACAATTCCTAAAATCCCATGATATTATGATGAAATCTTATTTATTTCATGATTACATATGATTAATCATTAAACTTTGAATTTATGATACCATGTCAATCCTTTTAACTCATGTGCTATGCTTCATTATCTTTATTATTCCCTGACTAGGTTTTATAACTCACATAACTTTTTATGTATTACCCATATTATCATGTTTAGTTTTAGAATATTTAGGTAATTTAGGAGAAAATATTTGAGAATAAAACAATTATGTTTTTTCTATCTCAATGATGATATGATATGAACCTTATCTCCAAAATACACTAAACCTCTTGATCTTGAGGGATGTGTTAGTGTATTTTTATGTTAAAAAACTTGTACCAATACATGTAAGAGGATCGGGTCACTATATTTTTTATTAGAGGAAATAAAAGTTTTTTGTGAATTTGGAAAAGAATATATTAATAAAAACCCTAGTCATAAAAACCAGTGTAGGAAAACAGCTTTAATTTTAGGTAAAGTATACAAGGAGTGATTTCTATGAAAATAAATCCCTTTATGGATACTACAAATGGATATGGATTTGTTATATATGAACCTAGGGGAAATAACTCATAAAGAGCTTGTTTACAATTAACTTTAACAATAATTAGTATAAGATAAATAGGACACTCTAAAAACCTTATTTGACACTGTTAGGGGATATGATCTAATAAATTTAGAACCAATTTACAAACCATTATGAAGGAAATGTATTGATTGTTAGGTTTGAAAATGTAATAGATTAAATACCACAATTTACCTAGATTAAAACCTTGTGACTAATTTGTTATTATATAAATTTAATTTATAAATTAACCCATGCATATTCAGTATTTCACTTTTATACAGTTCTTTGTTTAAGTATCGTGATGCCTAATTTTCCTTCTTTTGTTAATGGTTGGAAACAAGATGAATCATGAAAAAAAACTCATGTGGTAGAAAATATGATGATTCCTATAATGATCTTCCTAACCTTATAACATTTTTATCTAAGGAATTATTTATTGTACTAACTCAAGAAACTCATGTTATGAATAATAACATGAATAATGTAAAATCTACTATTTCTTCCATGAAATGGAAGGTTGTGGTGAAGTTCTTTATTTGAAAAATTCCTTATAGTTTTTGTGTACTTTTTTATCCCCACATCATTGATAAATAGATCAAGTCCATTGATAAAATATTCTCTATCATCCAATTATCTAAAAAATAAAATGGTGTCTAGATATTTATCATCGATAGAGAGAATTTATTCTCTGGTGAAAAATAATTCATAATACAAATCCCATGAAAGAAATCATAGCCATGGAATTTGAAGGATTCATGAAAATATTTTTTGATAATATTTTCTCCTAACACTCCATTTAAAAATAGAGATGAGATCCCTTATACTAAATAAAATATTTGGATATTACCATCAAATATTTTTAGGAAAAATTCAAAATTATTTCATGGTATGCCCATAGATTTTTAGTCTAAAAAAGTGAAGTGGACCAATTATTTAGTGGATTAAAGATGGGTCTAAGAAAATATTTCTTGATTCAAGACAATGAAACCTATGAAAATATTATATTATATTCCCTTAAGAATGAGATGGATATTGGTGATTATATAATGTTTGGTTAGGATAGAGATAAAAATAGAAAATAGTGTTTAATTTAGGAGTATCGATAGATAAATCCTATATAGGGATGAAAACCCAATTTTTCACATGTTAGAGGCATCCCAGAAACAATGTTGGGAGAATGAAGTGATGATTCATGTTTGAAAAACTCAGATAATAGGCTGTTGAATAATACTGTGAGATAAATATTCCCACTGATATAATAGAAGGAAATATGGATATAATAAACCCTCAACCTAAATACTAGTTTTCCACATGCAATGATCCCATGCATTATGAAATCTAAGGTATTAGAGAAGGTTTGTTAGATATAATAAATAAAAAAACCTCTAGGGCCAATTGAAAAAGGATTTACTTCTTCTATCACTACTTAGGAGGTGGATCCTGAAAATTATGTGGTGACATGTATTCTAGTTATTAATTCTATAATATAAAAAGTATTATTTTATTTTTTCTATGGATTCTTTTATATCATGAATTTTTAGTAGAATTTTGAAAATACCATATCAAAACATGTGGGTTGGGTTATATTTTAGAATTTAAAATGGAACAATTAGCTATTCCAAAAGTATATATCTCATCCCCAACCATGTTTGTGGGATGAACCTCTCATAGGCCTTATGATTCTTCCTTTTATATAATTTGATTCTAGGCATGTATGGTTTATTCTTAAACAAATATAACAACAACTTAATAGGAGGTTAATCACTCTCCATATACTAAATCATTCTTCTATTCTATATATGTGTAAGGAAGATGATGAATATACCTTGGAATCTTATTCTCAAAAATAGATTTTATTTAATTACAGCTCATAATATCTTGATGAAATTATTGAGAACAACGATAGAATAATTCTTAAAGACATGTAATTTGTGAGGGACTGTACTGATGTAATCCATGAAGAGTTAAGTAGTCTTTCCCATGACCAAGAGGTTGAGTTCTCAATTATAATTATACCTATATCTCTTCCTAGAAATTTGAATCCCTAAAAATTAGACACCATTTATGTTAAAGAACTACTGAATAAATATCAATAGAATCTAGAAAAGGGTTTTATTTACTTCAGTGCTTCAACATGGAGTGAATTGGACCTTTTTAGTAAGAATAATGATGGGTAAGTGAACATTTGGATTGATTATCATGAAATAAAAAAATCATGATAATTATAAAGTATCACATTTAATGGATTCATGATTTTTTGATCATGTATGTGGGGACCAATACTTATCTATGATGGATCTTTAGTCATGATATCATATGTCATATGTGAAGAAGGATTATATTCCAAATACTACCATTCATAAAATTTAAATAAACTACAGGCTCATAGTCATTTTTGTCAGACTCACTAATTCTTCATCAATCATCATAGACATGATGAGTGGAGTATTTAGATATTACCATGAATAATTTATGGTTGTATTTATTAATGATATTATGGTGTAATCTGAAAGTAAGGATGAACATCAAGTGCATTTGAGTATTATACTAAAGAATTTTTGAAATGACAAATTTTATGTATAGTATAGTAAATGTAAGTTTTTATGGGGTAGGTCACATTTTTTGGGAATGTTATCAACAAAATATGATATTTGTTCCAAAATAGCATTTGTATTAGAGATCCACAATTTCAATGGGATAACTGGGTACAATTAATTATTTATGAGGAATTTCTCTTAATTTTAAAAACCATTTCCAAAGATAACATAGAAGGGGGAGAATTTTTCTAGACAAATGAATGTGAATATTTCTTTAAGGGGTTGAAAATTATTTATATCACTATATCAGTACTCACACTATGATTATGTGGAAAATGTTCCTGGAATGAAATGATTCATCAAATAATGGATTGTGTACTCTATTGATGGAAAATGATAATGTGATAGTCTATGTCTAAAAATTATTGAATGTTCATGAGTATAAATATCTAACACATGATCAATATTTGGCTAAAGTGATATTCACAATGAATATTTGGTGGAATTATCTTTATAAAGAGAAGTGTAAAATAAATATGGATCATAAGATGCTAAAGTATATATTGAAATAGAAGGAGAATAATATGTTCTAGTGATGATGGTTAGAGGTGGTCATGAACTTAGACTGCTCAATCTGTTACTATCCTATGAGGTAAAAAAAAGTTTCATATGCTCGAAGTAAAAAGGATCATGTAAGATTTTCAATGATGTGAATATAGATGTACTCAACCACTTAAAATTCTAAAGGATGAATATGGAAGTAAAAAAAGAGAATACAACATCCTACCTAACTAAATTTATTTACTATCCATCCATTTTATTAAAGATAATGAATGATAAAAGGGATTATGTGGAAATAAACAATAAGTATAAATCAACAAGAAGTGGGAAATAATCACAATTCAAAATTTTTGAAGAAAGATTTATAATATTTGGTTGATGACTATGTGTTCCATCAAGCCTGAGAGAAAAAAGGAGCTATTAAATGATACACATAGCTCAAAATTATTCTACCACCTAGGAAGAATAAATATATACATAGATCTCAAATAAGACTATTTGTGAGATAATATAAATATGAAGATTTCAAAATATACATCATTGTGATTAGAATGTTAATAAGTGAAGCAAAAACAGGTAAATTTCCAAGGGGATTATAAAAGCATTACCTATAACTAAATTAAAATAGAGAAACATCATCATGTATTTTTTCATACATCTTATAAAGAAATCTAATGGAAATAATTCAATTTTTGTTATTGGGGATCATCTTAAAAATACTAGTAATTTCAATTTCATCTAAGAGGACTTGTAAATTAATAAAATTTCTATGATATAAATTAGAAAATTGGGGAGGCTTCATGAAACACCGCTATCAATTATATGTAATTGAGATCAATGATTTACTATAAAATTTTGGAAAAGTATCAACCATGATTAAAACATATATTAAAACATTAGTATGTACTATCACCTTCAGACTAATTATTAATCTGAGTTGATGATCCAAAAACATGAGGGCTTATTGAGATATTTCCCCATCTTCTTTTAAGAGGATCAGATTAATATTTTCTATTAGTAATGTTCACATACAATAATATAATTTACTCAATAATAAAAATTTCTCTATTGGAATCCATTTATGTGAATAAATGTATAAGAAATATGTGATGGAATGAAGTTGGGGAATGCATGTTTTTGGGACCTAAAATGGTTGAAAATCCTAAGACCATTCCAATGAACATTAGTTAATATTAGATTCAATATAATAGATATTATTACCATCATCAATGAGAATGGGAGTTTTAGGAAAGAGATGAAGTTCTACTTCACATATCTCCCTGGAAGAGATTCATAAGATTTTGTAAGGGAAAGCTAAGTTCCAAATACATCAACACCTTTTAGATTATTGATTGAATCAGAGTTATGGCCTATAGAAAAAATCTCCCACTAACCCAATGTTAATAAAATTAAATGTTATATGTATCCATATTGAATAATTACATAAAAATGAACTCAAATTTAGTAAATCCATATGTGGTATAGCTAAATATTTACCTCTCTTACGAGGAGCAGTTGGATAATATCTTAGATTGTAGAGACAAATTTATATAAAACAAGATCACTTAAAAAGTAAATGTACTATGGTGGAACCATAAGTATTAGAATGTGATATGGGAACCATACAAAGTTATGAAATATAATACCATTATCTATTTTCATAACAGTGCATGAAATGAAATTTTGAGGGTGTGATTTCTAAATGTGGGAAGAATGCAGCAGCCTAATTTTTTTTTATTTTAACCAAAGAAGACATTTTTCACTATGATTATTTTATTATGTTATATAATAGATTCACATAGAAATTTTTTTAAATTTCATAGGAACATTACACATCATGAAATAATTTTAAATAAAATAGATAGGAATTGTCACGAACCAACCCGGGTCGACCCGGAACCTGTCACCCGAGTCGGTCTGCGACATGGCCCGAGAGGCATTCCCGATTCTCCCGGGCTGGCAAAAGCGCCGGGGAATAAATAGAGGACAAGGGGGAACAATTTCGCCTGATAAAAATAAAAAAAATAGCAGAAAGAAAATAGAACAATTCAAAGTAAATAAACAACATGAAAAGAAAGAACGACCAACAAGAAGCAACTAACCTTACCGTGACCAAAAATCCTCGTGACCTCGAGTGTCACTCTCCAAAAAATAAACAAGTCTCGAGAATGGTGAACAAGCTCATGTAAAACCTGCAACCAAACTAAAAACAGGAAAACACTATAGGCATGAGTATTAAAACTCAGTGGGCGTGCCAAACAAACTATTCACAATTCACTAGCTTTAAATATAGAATTTACTAATTCCAGGTTAGAACTAAAGTATATAAAATATTGGTTTACACACACGCATTAATTTCTAAAACATCTAAATATTCATTTCGCTTTTAAATTTAAAAACAAGTTTAATGTTCGAAAGGAACCGGCGCATTGAATTTTAAAACATTTCCGCAAACAATTTAGAAATTCAAATCTCAGTTGTTTTTCAAACGGAAAACCACACACAACACACAACACACACTAATGGAAATGGAAAAGAAGTGGCACGTAGGGGCCAAAAACCGAACAAGCCATCTCAAATTTCCTCCACATAATAATAAACACTGAAGAAAACATGGGTCGAACCTAGGAGCTCGTGAACAATCCAAAACATAACGTACATGTGATTCATCCTGAAGGCATGCCTAATCTCGATAACATCATAACGACCTAACGGCCAGTGTTTCCCTACATGTCCTAACTGATGGGCCCAATCCCCTAGTAGAGTGTCATCTGTACTAAGGGCCACTAGTCAGTGCATAATCTAAACTAGTGCAGCAATTGTTCTCAGAAGATTCACTTACTATACTAGGTTCCCATGTCAACACATGTAATAAATTGGAAAGGGGTGAGTCAACAAATTCAATCAAGAATCACAAACATCACATAGAAATCATGCAGTCAACGTACACCAAATATCAGTCATGAGTCACCCCAAAGAGATTTTTCCAAAATAATTTATTTTATTAAAGTGCCAAATGGGCCTTCACTAATTTTAAAGGAAATCCTCATTTTTTAAGAGAACCAAAACACTTGTTCACACTTCAAAATAAATCATTTATCAATAAACCAGAACTACATTTGATATTCTATGAATTATGTTTAAAGGCCAAACAGAAATTCTTTCACTACTGGGTGTTCGTTCATCAAAAAAAATATTTCAAGTGTCGTGTATAAAATAAACAGCTCTTTTTACACAAAATAATCATTTAAAAATTAATTATATTATATTATTTCTCATTCATTAAAATTAATAAAATATCAAAAAATTAATAAATTCTTAATTTAAAGGCGAATGCAGTGGGGGACCTACCTCAAAAACGTCTCTATTTTTCGATGACCACTCGAACAGACACATGGTGAATGCATGCACATGCATTTATACATATATATACACACCCGTAGTTTCATTTCACATATTACCCATGCCATGAGAGAATATGTACAAAGAGGGCATATATATATATGTATGCCTTACCATATGCATGAACATATAGGATACCTCATCACCCGTGGCCCCAAACCATCATAACGAGGTCCTCGCACTACACATAAAATTTAATAAAATAATTAAATATTTAAACAAACTTCAAAAATTTTAAAATAACACTTCAAGGGTTTCCACTAAAAACACACTCAACCTCTAGTTGGTAGAGCCACTTTAAAACCAAAAACACTTTGGAAATACATAAAAGGACCCCAAAATATCATTTCTCAGCTACCAAAACGTTAATAAAATCAAATAAGAAATTGTATATCACACATAGGACATAAAATCCAATCAGACACTTTTTCACAAAAAGTCATGCACTCCTTATCGAAACAATTTCAATTAAAACCCAAAAAAGCATAAAAACCCATTTCTAATGTCATAAATGCATTTAAAAAAAATTTCACCACATTTTAAATATTGTGAACTAGGTGAAAAAGCTACCGAAATAATTAAACAAACACTTAGTGTGCACATTTTAACCAAAACAACACAATTTTTACCAAACAATGCATAAACTACAATCCTTTCATACCAAATAAATTATACAAGTGTTGCACAAAAATACCTATCATTTTTATAAGGTGATATTTGCAAGAAAATTAAGAAACTCAAATTATAAAAGCAAGTGAAATGAGAGACCTACATCAAAACCATGGAGTGACGAAAAAAACCCACCGAAAAACATTCCATGCGGAACCTAAAAACATAAACCCATGAAAGGAAATAATAAACTGAAATTCCCAACAAGATAAATAGAACAACAAGAGTGAAAATGAGGATAGAGGTTATACCAGAGGAGGAAAAAATCCGCCAGCAAGATGCACGTTGGTAGGGGGCGACGTCGGAAGGTTGCGGGTTGGATGGGAGAGAGGGGGTGCACCATAGACTGGCTGAAAAAATGAACCGGAGGCTGGCTGGTAGAAGGCCGAAGCAGGCACAATCGGCCAGAGAAATTAGGTTGCTGATAAGGGGTTCGCTGGCCGAAGTAGGACCAACAAGAGGGAGGGGTCACGTCAGCCAGCAAGGTTCGCGCCGGAATTGTGCGCGAGAGGGGGACGTGGCCAGGATAGGGGGTGCGCTCCCGGAGGAGGCCGTTCCGCGATGGAGAGGGATCAACAAGGGGGATTCCTTCTAGGTTGTAGGGAGTAGTTCGGGATGCTGAGTTGAATGGATGGAGATGGGAGGGTCTGCTTGTTGAAGAGGGAGAGGGTCTCCAAATTGGGAGGCCAGGGGGGTGGCGTCAGACAACAGGAATGGGGGGGTGCTGGCCAAGGGTGGAGGTGTGACAGAGGGTTGTCTGGATAAGAGGTGGGGTACGAAGGATCTGGGAAGCAGGCGAGCGGACTGGCGGAGGGAACAGGATGGTGAGCATGAGGGTGGATGAGAACACATGGTGGGCGGCCGTGTGGTAGGTAGAATAAGGGGGACCGAACACTAAACAAGGGGGGATAAAATAATAAAAAAATAAAAAAAGTTAATAATGAAAAAAATTTAATATTTATTATAATAATAATCATTATTATTTTTAAGAGGTCAATAATAACAATAACTTAATAAAATTTATCCCCTTAACACTTAAAATAATAATAACATTAATGATGTTGATAATTTTATAGTAACAATAATGATAAAAATAATAACAACTTGATAAAATATTAACCATAATAATAATAATTATATTCTAAAATAATAACAATATTATTATTATTATCAAAACCAATCTTACTTCATTGTATTTATTAATTAATTAATCATGAACTAGGTAGGCCGTAAGGTGAGTTAGCAAAGTCGCACGACTTCACTCTTGTCCTGCCCATGCGTTGAGCGCTGACAACCCCCAGAACCATCACTTACCTGCAAAAACAAAAGATATCAATCGGACATGACACACACCTCATAAAAACATTTCAAATGCAGATAAAATAATAATATAACATTATTTAAAACATCCGGGTGTGACAATTATCCCCACCAAAAAAAATTTTTGCCCAAAAAAATTCACCTAGCCAACTGAAAAATCAAACTCGAGTTTGAAACTAAACAAGGCCAACAAAATCACGGACATAGTGTAACTTTTCACTCCCTCAGTCATACTCAACCAACTTTAAGGGAAACTGTAAAGAGAAGAGAACTCAAGAAATGAGGTGGGCTATACCCACCACAATAACCAATCTAGAACAACCAACCCTTGAAGAAGGCACGATAGAATTTATGGTGGGTTTCCCCACCATTTATGAACTGACCAACATAAACCAACCGGTATAGAATAACACAAGAACTTCCAAACCAAACCAGAAGCCACTAAAACATGAGAAAACCCACAAAAGAATTCTACCAAATAATGAACTTAACCATGACTCATCATTTCCACAAGAGATGAGTATCTCCAAAACAAGCATGTACTAAAACAATATAGGTCACATTTGAGGAGGAAAAACTACCGAAATTACAAGAAGACGAGATCACCACGCCTTGTTACAACCAAAGTGGGGTATTCAAAGAACAAAAACCACCATGATGAACTGAGACATTCATGACTCCTATAGCAAAACAGAACCTTCAAAGATGAGGAAGCTTGAACCGGGAAATTTAAAATGTACCTATTTCAGAAATGGAGACAAAAGTTAGACCAATGTGACCCATGCCCAAAGATTCCTGACTGTGTGGAAGGATTCACTTTGAAACCTGTGGTTGGAGCTCTGATGTCATGAAGCATCTTTTGCCCCGTAGTCAGGAGATAACATTTTATAGTTGAGACTCTCTCTAATGTTGCCACTAGTGAAGCCTCTCCATGTTTCCCCAAAATGGCCACACTGATGACAAGCCTCCAGAGGATGACGACAAGGCAACTTAAAGTACCAAACCCGGTCACACTTGAACCAAACAATAGAGTGGCCTAACTAAGGGAAGATGGAATTGACCAGAAGACTTGTATGAGATAGGTTTCTCCGGTTTTCTCTAATCACCGGTTAGGGAACCTTCCTGAAAACCATAAGGAATCAGTCCAAGAACCCTGGATAAAGACTCTACACAAGAAAAATTCAACTGATTCCATGACGCTACCTCAGGAGAAAAGGGAATCAACCCCTCGAAATGCCTGACGTAAGGATTTACTGTTTTTTGGCTTCATTGGACACTCACAAGCTCTTCCACTTTCCTCACCTTCACTTCCTCAGGTATAAACCATCGAATGAGAGTGGTCTTAGACACCTTCCAAGATATCCCATCATGCAACGACGTTAGGATCATCTTCTTCTATCAATCCAAAGTTGAAACTTCAAATGAACCCGAACCAGTAAAGACTCTCTTAGATTATAGAGTTTTCAATAACCTGAAAGCACTGGCGATTTCACCAAGACAAACCGCTATCTTCAATAGATCACAACCACCATAGAAGATAGAAAACAACAAAAAATAATCCAATTCACCTACTCCACTAAGAGTCTGGGTAGAACCATGAATTAGAAGAGACTCATTGGAACCCTCTGGGAATTTTCTGGGTGGAACACTCAAAAAAAAGAGGTATAAATCTGAATCCAAATTCATCATAAATCAAAATTGACCACCTCAATCACAAACGAAAGCTCAAACTCAAATATCTATTCCTACAATAATAAAATATGTCAAAGAAAAAATCCCATGAAAAATAATGACAAAAATGAAAAGATTACACTAAAGAATTTCTTTCCATTCGAAACAGTTGAATTACCTTTTTGAAAACCAGTTTTCAGAAGAAAAAAAACAACTTAAGTACCCGCCATTGATATCCCATGAAGTCTCACATATACAGATACCATTGTGCTAGCTCATGCACCCATCCAAACATACCACCAATCATCCATGTGCCACATGCACACCTCTACATATGTGATCCATCACAGCAATACCAATGGTCAATTTAATACACTTCTTATTTTCAAAACAGACCATTCACTATAGAGCACAAATTCCCAACCAATTTGAAAAAGTCACATATCATTAATGTAATATATTTCCACATCCCAAAATATTTTCCAATTCACATTCTAATGTGTTAAGGAGATCCCAAAGCAACTTCCAAAATACCTCCATTTTTTCCTTTGAAACCGAAAATTCCACTAAAAGAAAACAATTTCCATTTTAAAATCACTTTTTCCACTCAAGACCACATTCCCTTTTGAAAACCCCTTTTCTCTATGAACCACTTTCATCTTTGAAATCCAATCAAGTCATTCAAAACTAATCCCAAACAAAACTCACATCGAAACTTCCAAAAATAAGGGATTAGTGGCAATGCCAACCTGGTTACATGGCTTAGCAGACCATGCTCCGAGCGAGCATCCACCACAGGAAGTATCTTGAACTGTGCACTCGAGCCGTACATGGGTCACTACTCTATGCAACCTCATCATGTAACACCAGATCACTTCCTTTGTCATCCCTCATCCTAACGGACTAAGCAAAAGAAAAACACAAATCCCAGACTACCGCTGGAAACAAGAGTCTTGGGATGGGCAAGTGTTCAGGACGTCCTTCCCGCACCTACCTATCGAGTCTCGACACACCTAATCACCAAGCTACTTGACACCCCAAATAACAAGGGTTCATGACGTCCTTTCTGCACCTGCCTCTCAAGTCCCAACCCACCTAATCACCGAGCTACATGACACCCCAAATAAAAAGGGTCTCCTCTGATACCATCTTGTCACAACTGGGTCCTGGTGACAGCATAACCAAATTCCTAGATAGGTCATCTGACTAATGACAGTCCCCATAGCACAACAATTGTCCTTTCCAGGGTGGTTTTTTCCTAACTCACACACACCTTGGGAAACTTCCCAGAAGGTCATCCATCCCGATCACTACTCCAGGCCAAGAACACATAACTAAAGTTCTAATCAATTAGGCTCCTGAAAAGGAAGATGCACCTTGTTGACATGAGTCATATCATTTAGTCATTTAACCCTTTAATATTTTGGGGTGTTAGAGGAATATTGAGTGATTTAAATGAAAAAAGAATACTGCACACACTAACGTAAACTCCACAAGATCTAATTACCCCATAATGATCACTCCAACACTAAATATTGTAAAATGAAATAGAAGTGTAATGAATATTGTTGAAATTATTTAGGGAAGTAAAAATATTTGTAAATGAAGTAGTGAGTGATGTGTTTTGAGAATGGGGGAACATATATACCATCTAAAGAAAAAATGACCATTACCTAACAATTATAATGTGACTATTATATGACCACTGGAATAATAATTACAATGTTAAGAATTGTAACATTAAATTTAGAATAGTAAGTTGTCAAATGTAGTAATAAAATAATATTCTGGAATCTGATAAAAAAATATATTAAATTTACATCGTGATACATATCGATAAATGTTTAAAAATTAAAAAAGTTCTTTTTTATTTGTAAAATTCACATGTTTTATTTTTATTTTTATGATATATATAAATATATTAAATGTAATTTTAATCCCAAAAAATTCATTTATAATCTTACATCATGTTTCATTATAATAATAATATTTTTTTTGAGACAATAAATATTTTTTCAAAGTGTCATAAAATTCATCATAATATAAAAATTATTTTTTTTCAATTAAATAATAATTTTAATTAAAATTTAAATTTACCTTAAATAGAAAATCATTTCTATAAAATGAATTTCATTTTTTGAATCTAAAAATTGGAAAATGGTTTTGGGGATTTTTTTTAAAATATTTGAATTTTTTTGTATAGTTAAATATGAAAAAATACAACATTTAACATTATATGTTAAATATTAGAATTTGTGAGTCATAAATGATTTAATTAATTTTTAAAATAAACTCACCTGAACTAATTACTATATATAGTAACAATAATCAATACTGTTGTTAATATTGAGAAAAAATTGTAAAGTAATCAATATTATATTAAAAACTTTCATATCACCCCTTATAAATACCACCCCTTATCCTAACACCTTCCAAGCCTTCACGATTTCAAAATATCTTCTTAATTTTCCACCCAATCATCTACCATATGTCATAGTGTTACTGTTCTCACCATAAGACCATCCAAAGGTTATATAATTGGTTTTCTATTAGAGGGCATCCAACGAAGAAAAATTATTCACTTATCTCTTTCACAAGGTTTATTTTGTATCCTACCTCCAATGCATATCTTCCCTTTAATATGACATAATTAAATTAGTAAGATAAATATAATGAGTTTTCTTTTATTATTTGAATATCCCTTTTTCAACCTTCCCTCAATTGTTTCTAAAATTAAAATGTTGTTCACAATATTGTAATCTCACCATCCCATGAACAACAAATTTCATTTTCCACCTCATTTTCCATTTCTAGTTTAAATTCAATTATTATGGTTTAAAATGATATAAATATGTATATTATGTGTTATTTCACATTATGGAATGTATATATTGCCACATTATTTAATGAAACCCAATAAGTTCATCATGGTTAGAAAACCCACCAAAATAAAATAAGAACATAACCGTAAACCTATACCATATAAATTCTACCAATTTAGAATTAATATTGGATAATAAGAAAATTATTAAATTCTAAATTCTCATTACATCAATTTCATCACATATATGGATTATTTTTACAAAACCATATGAACACTCATAATTACTTATATATAATACGACCTATGAGATATTACCTAAATAACCATTAGGCTGTGAATATAGAATAAATATCTCAATTTACTAGATCTGAAAATAATTTTAATAAGAAATCATATATACTTGAATAAGTTTATAAATAAATTGTTTAATAAAAATAATTTGATCATCCATGACATTTTGGGAATGTAAAAAATTAATCGAGACATGAGGAAAGGGAACTCTCCGAACCACACTCTTTTCTTTGGGTTGTTCATTTTTTTTTCTATACATTAATATCTCACTATATTTAATGTTATGAAAATTATTATAAATTATTTATATATTTATCATTCAAATATAATTTTCTTATTCTACCTTTCTTTGTAGGGGTTATACATTACGCACTTTCATTTATCAATACATTCATTAAAATCAAACTAGAATAAGGGGAACTTTTCCATCCCTAATTCTATACATATCATCTCATGAGATATAAAAATTACACAATGATTAAATCTAGGTGATGCTTTGAAAAAAAACCATTCATATGTTGATCATATAAGGAATCAAAAATAAGATATATGAATAATAAATATCTATGAAAAGTAATGGGTTATAGAATAATTCCTTGAACCATAATAAAACTATATTTCATAAATATTTCAAAGAGGAGAATGAATTAAATATTTTTCACTTTAAAATTTTAATAAATGAAAATAGGTCTCTAATATAGAGTTAATTTAAATAAAAACTAATGATAAAGGTTATATAATATGGTAGAGAAATAATCCTTTAGGATATTGTTTTAAAAAATTAGTAAAGTGCTTTTAAATGAGGAATGAATATGTTATTTCTATTGAAAAAAAGGTATACCAGAATTGTGAAAGGTAAAATATTTCTTATTTAATTAAATATTGGTTGATTAAAAGGATTTAAAATACTTTTACATTACGGGATTGAGGGATAGAAACATCCCCCTTAATATGCTTTTATTTTAAGAAAGGTATTGATAAATGAACATATAACATATATAACTCTAAAAAAGAACTAGAAAATAAAATATATATATATATATAATAGATACAAATATGTATATATATAATTTTCAAGTATTTCATAATTATAAATAGTTATATAATTTTATGGAGAGAGAAAATTTCCTAACCTAAAGGAAGGAGGATGATTAGAAGAGTTCCCTTACCTCACATCTAGATTCATTATTCACTTTCAATAAATCTCCTGAATAATAATATTTTATTTATTAAACAGTTTATTTAGTATCGTATTAATGTAAATATTATATATTATTAATATTTTATGTTAGTTTAGATTTATTTGAATGAAAATTAATTTTTTATTAATTTTCAAGGGAAACCACTTTAAATAAAAGTGGAGAGGTGTATAAGAAAAAGATAAAACATATATGGGAGTTCATTTTTCATGACAATAAAAACATAATGTTTTATTATAGAGTACATAATTCATACTCTAGTAAAAAAGAAAGTTAGTACACCTAGGTTTCTTATGAATAAACACATAAAATATTGTCCATCATATCCCATAAATTAATGAATTCCTCCATAATAATTATATTTTCATTAAATCCCAGAAGTATAATGTGTTTCTAAGAATTAGTCCATTACAATTATACCATGTATCTAACAATAAAAAATATAGCCATTGTATAGATTATGTATTCATTTTATTCATAAATTAAGAAATTATTTTCTATCATCTTCTCTAGAAAAATGAATGAGGAGGATCCTTTCGTTGGACAAGGAATCCACTATTTTTCTATATAAATCAATTTTCCTAACCCCTGTTAGGTTTATTAAAATTATTTTCATTTTCCATTACATATCCTTCTTGAAGCTAACCTACGATTTCATCTAAATGGATATCCTATTAAATGGAGTTCTTTGACACCTTTTTGTATTTAGATTTAGATTCATTTGAGGGAGGTAACTCCAAATTCATGGTAACCTCATTGGGATCTAATTTGATTTCAATTACTTTAATGGAGGAATAAATAATATTCCTAATATTAATACCTTTTCCTACTAATCTGGTTGTCATAAGTTTTTTAATATAATTAAATAATTTTTACTCCTTATCATTCCTCTATGAATTTACCAAATAGTAACCAATGTCAGTGGACCTTTTCTTCCATGTCATCAAACCATTTTGAAATTTTTTTGAAGGTTTTTCATCCACTTTATTATTTGATGATGAATAAGGATGATAAAATTTTGTTGTCCAAATTTATATAATTATCTTCACTAGGGATGTACCCTCCTTCTTATATTTCTTGTGTGTAATCCTTTTACACCCCATAAGTCCTATACATCAAAAGACCCATTTGTTAAATTTAGAAATCTATTCTGTATGAGGAAATGAGAGGTGAACATTTTTAGTGGGGATATGATCTATGCATTAGACATTAAACTAAACCATTGTATGTATGAGTTTACCAAAAAGGATAGTCCATGCAGATCACCTTATTCGCCAAAATAAATCAGTTATGAACCCTATTTAAACCATATAAAGATAAAATTTGATCCTTGATTTTTTTATAACTATAAAATTCATAAAAACCATTACTAACTACCATGGGGTTAGAAGAGGAATTAGTATACGTAATTTTATCCTATAAAGAAGGGCCCAAAGATGACACATTTTGCTAGGTGGAGGACCCATCATAGAACCTTGTTACAATTAATCTTTCTACATTATCCTCCTAGCATGCCACTACTTGATCCCAACTAATATTTTAAATACCCATACAATCATTACCAAATGTTTTTTCATTTCATGTTTACTAGGTTATATTAGTTATACTTAACTATTATAGTTTAAAGGGTTTGATACCATAACTCTATAGATATGATCTCATGGATTTAATGAATTTATAGAGGTTAATATGTTTATTATTATCCAAAATTATTTATAAATATGAACCATTTATATGGTATAGATGTTATTTATATATTCTATATTCATTAAGGATGGGTTTTTGACCATGGTGACCTTATTGAGTTGATTATAATATTATGTTTATATATCGATTGAACACTTTATAATAAAATGATATATATATATTTGAAAATTTTAAACTTTAATAATTTATTTAAAACTATATATTGAAGAAATGGATGAAAATGAAATTTTACTTTCATGGGGGATGTGAATCGATAATATTATGAACAATGTTTTAATTATAGAATAAATTAATGGGAGAATAAGAAATGAATATTCCGATAAAAACAAAATTTCATTATGTTAATTATACTAAATTAATTATTCAATGTTGTAAGTAAGATATATGGAGTAGTTTTGATATAATAAGTATCGAAAGTAATATTTCGGAATATTAATTCCTTGGATGTCCTCTCAGAAAATAACTAAAATCCCATTGTGATAGTCTTTTGGTGATACCAGCAATTGTAGGATATGGTGAGAAGAATGGGGAGATAACTAGGAAGAAATTTGGAAATATATAAGGATTATAAGATATAAGGTGAAGAGATTAATTTCATAAATAATAGTTATTTATGGGGTGTAGGTGTTATTGTTAAACACCTAGTTCATTTAGGAGGGATTTTTTTACTGTGAAAAAATTATTGGGTTTCCTTTAATTTTATGTATATTGATTAATTCCAAAAGATTATTAGAAAAATAATATTTATTTTGGAATATTTTAATCTATAATATCTGATTTTAAACTATATATGGAGGTGGTGGTGGAAAATTAGATTCTTTGTTCATTGTGGTGTTGAACCAGCAATATTATAAACACAATTTTCATTTTAGAATAAATCAATTATAGTGTGGAAAATAAAATTATATTAACAAAAAAATATTTTTATATATTTATTATAATAATGTAATTATGTCACATTGTATGGATGATATTTGGATATGGTAGGAGGGGAAAAGTATTGAAAGAGATATGTTGTGAATATTTCTTTTTTAGATTTTATCACTTACAATCACATTAAACCACCTTGCAATGGTCTTTTGGTGAGTCTAGTAGTACTAGGACGTGAGGGAGAGGTTTGGAAAAAATAATTGAGATGAAATTTTGAAAGATATAAGGATTAGAAGTTATGAGGATAAGGGGTTTCATTTATGAGGTGATTAGAAGAGTGATTTTGAATATAATATTGGTTAGTTGATTAATTTTTCTCAATTCATTTAATAATGTCGATTCTTATGACTATATATATCAAATAGTTAATGTTATACTGATATAGTGTTTTCCAATATCTACTATGACACACTAAATCATTTATTTAACTTCTAATGTTAAATAATATATTTGGATGTATTTTAGTATTTTAAAAAAAATAAATATTTTAGGAAAATAAAAAACCATCCTAACCATTTATGAAAATTCAGATTCCAGAAAATGGAATCCATTTTATAAAAAACAAGTTTTTAAATGTGATATTTTTATTTCTTAAATAAAAATATAATTCATTTGATAAATACCTTTTTTATATTATAAATAATTTTTTGAATATTTAAAAAGTACTTATGTTTTCATAAAATTATTCCATTGTTATAATGAATACTAACATTATTTAATAACCCATTTTTTGAAAATAACCTTTCTTTTAAAATTTATATATTTATCATGAAATTGAAAATAAATCACATATTTTATAAAAATAAAAACACTTATTTTAACAATTTTTTACATTTATTTATTCGTATCATGATGTAAATTTTCTATACATTTATTTTATCGTATAACAAAAGATTATTTTATAATTTCATCAGTCAATTTAATATTCTAATGGTTATGTTACTATTCCTAATGGTCAAATTTATATTACAATGTTTATATAATGGTCACATTACAATTTTTAGGAAATAGTTAGATCCTAATAGTTATATTTCTCTATACACCCTATATATACTCCATCACTCTCATTCATCTTCATTTATTACTTCTCCTGAAGGGATATATAATTCACATAATAATGTATGTAATATTCTAGAGTTTGCCTTTATTTTTATAGTCTTTATGTTAGTTTTTCTCTTCATTGGAGAATTCAGGACTATGTAGTTTATATTAGTGTGTGTATTATTATTCTTTCATTTACGTCCCCGAATTATTCCTAATTGTTATAGTCAACACATTTTATTGACATGTAATGTTCCTATGAAATATAAATTTATTTCTATGTGCATGTACTTCAAAACATTACTATATATTCATTGTAAAAAATGAGTTATTTAACTAATGAAACGAAATTTTGGGTTGTTATAGATTGGACCCTCATGTTTTTCATTACATAAACTTATGGACTACATTGAATGTTACCTTGTAACACAACATAAAGTATAGAAATAACATTCCAAACATATATATCCAACACATAGTGTGTATTTAATGAACTCTATTCTTACTTAATGCATGATGACCCACTTACACTATGAGTTACCCTAGTTTATTGGACAGATATAGAAAATATGTACTATTGGGATACATTCCACGTGCTCTTGTAATATCTAGAGAGGACCCTCATTGTCTATTGATGGATTTTTTAGAAGTTCTTCATGCTTATTTAACATTTTATGCGTTATGCGAATGTGAGAAAATAACCGAATGAAGAAGTTAATCATTCAAATATAAATAATGAATAATAAAGAAATAAAACCAGTAATAAATGAATATAATTAATCAAAAATTAATAAAAAATTATTAATTAATTATGTGACTATGCTAATACAACTTGAAGGTTCTTGGAATAAAAAAACTAACTACTGGGCATGAAAAAGTTGTATTTTTAATATAATCTATAAATAATATTATATGTACATTATAAAGAATGTCATGATTAGTGGAGTAAAATTGAATATTGATTGTCTTATACTTCCAGAATTAAGAAGTCATAACCACCACATAATTTTTATAATTAATATACGGATAGATTTATGATTACTATGATCTTTTAATATTTTCTTAATTAATGAATCATTAGACATATCTCACTGCATTATCATTACATCAGAGGATCCATGGTCGAAATCCCTATAGTAGTGATCCACATGTGCTCCAAAATCATGATATATCATTATGGAACAGATAGGTGATGGAATAGTCGGTTCTGATTGCTTATTCTGTTCATCGTTAATCAGGAATAGAATATTTTCATGGATGAAGGATTCTTTAGGTTTTCTGAATGGAGTGATAGAATAGAGGAGGATGGGTAAGGTAGTTCATGAGTGTGTTATTAGAGGGATTCTCTTTAGGGATTGAGAGAAATATCTCTATGTTTTATCATTAGAATATGAATATTACCATTGAATGTGATATAACCATGTATTTATAAAGTTAGGTTAGGGTTGATAATTTACCATAGGCTCTTATCAAATTCAATATTTCTTAGTGAAACCCTTATCTACTTAAAATATAAATAATATTGTTACTAACCTAAAATGTTGAACACCCATTGATAAATAAATAAAACTTTTTATGTAAAAAATTAGTACTTAGTTAAATTATATTTAACATATCATTTCCTATAGAACCATTAAAAATGGTCAATTAATGATCTTCATAATTTATAAAACCATAAAAATTGAATTTTTTTTAAATAAATATTTTAAAATTATTTTTCTATAAATATAATTAATATTATGTTCACTAAAACTTTTGAATTATTTATTATTATTATTATTTAGCTCAAAATTCAATTCTTCTGAATAACATGATTTTAAAACATGGTGACCAACTATCCACAATTAATTATTAAAAAAAAACTAGGGATTAATATTTTTTCTGGATTATTTAATTTATAAATTATTTAAATGATATTCTCGATACATTTAGTGCATGACCCCCTAGGTTTTTTATAAACAACACAAGGTTGAACCAACCAAAGTGTAAGGATAGTTTAATTAACTAACATTTAATTGATGGAATTTGACCACTGAATTTATAATTGTTTCAAATTTAGTAATTTAGTCTCATATAAAGCACAAATACAACATGATATAGCCAAAAATAATTTATTATTGTAATTTAAAAATTAAATTTAGTAAATAAAAATGGCCATAAGAATTGAAATTATTAAAATTCAACAAAAAATATAAAACTGGATAACTAAAATATGAGAGTTTGGATCTGATCGATTCACCAGAATAACAGTGCTCACGAATAGAACTACAAAAATAATATCTAATTCTAGTAATGAAATATGAATTTAAAAAAATATAAAATTTGGAGAAATAGAAGTTGATTAATAATGATTAATATATTAGTTCTTTTTATAAGGTAGGTTACCTATATGATTATTATAAATTTGATCATTGAAATAGTAACATGATCGTTGAAACTATAACTAGATCATTAAATAGTGATATGACCATTAAGAAAAGTAATGTTGCCATTAGAATAGTATCCCCACCTATTGAAATATAAAATAAAAATATGTATTTTATGAAGTTGAAATATATCAAATTTTTATCATGATATAAGTAAAAAAGATAATTTTAAAATTGATAATATAAATATTAATAGTTTTGTAAAATTTTTATGTTATATTATCATTTTTAATAAAACTAATGATTTAAAATATAGTTTATTTATCTAAAATGAATTTATAAATTAATATTGCATTATATTATAATGATTTGGGAATTTTATGAGATATTATGTAATTTTTCAAAGGGTAAAAAAATTTGATCGTATTATTATAATTGATATTTTCAAAGAAAATATTATTTTATTTAAAAAGTATATTTATCCTATTTAGAAAATTATTTTGATAAAATTGATTTAATTTTTGAAATCTATTATTTCAGAAATTTTAAGGGTGATCTTTTTATATTTTTCAAAAATTGTAGATTTTTTGGTTAATAGTGAAATACAAAAAATGTGATATTCAAAATTATAATCTAAATATATGAATTTTTGAGACATGGATTATTTAATAACCCATTATTCAAAATTTAAATACAATTTTGTCTATATATATCATCAATAATCAAGACTTTTTATTTTTTTGATCCAAAATAATAAAATAATTAATATAATATAAAAAACCTCTCCTCCCCTAATAAATACCACCCCTGAATACACATTCTCTTCACAAATTGTAAGGATTATATCTTGACAAATTTATTCCCAATTACCTATAAAATCTTCTAAATGATGTCGTAGTTCATATTGTCTCACCAAAAGCCAAATTCCATGTGCCCTAAGGAGTATTTCTGGGAGGAGACCTTTCTAAGGTTTCATTCTCAATTTACATCTTTTAAATTGATTTGATTATCTTCATTATCATCAAATTTATTATTTAACAAAGAATAATACCTATAATATCATATAGATATTTTAATTTTATATTTATAAGGTGATATTACCATCTACCCTTTTCTCGTCTCCTCATATCCAAGGGAAAAAAACCATTATGCATATCAAGTTGATTCACTACCTTCATGGATGATGAGTTTTTGTTTTATAATACCACATTCATGGTTGGTTTAAATTCACTTCTAATGGGTTAAATTTAGCTAGTTCGATTTATTATATAGTATTATCATTTTTTATAGAATATATGTCTCTAATATTATATTGAATGAAACTAGTTCTTGATGCTAAGTAGACCCCCCTTAATGATCTAACTGTGAAACACTAACAATCATACTAAAAGAACTATCCCTATATTGGAAAACATTTGGGTATTTGGGATGATTAAAATATCTAGAAGTTAATTAATACCATTTCATTTCACTTCTATACATTTATTAACATTTTAGAAGAACAAATGGAATTATCAATAACTCCTCTAAACTTTGATCCATGAAACAAATGCATCTAGAACAAATAAATTTGAACATCATATATCATTTAAATTATTATAAATAAAAATAAGAAAATATAATAAAAAAAATATAAAATTAAAATTTTCTAAAGTAAGTAATTAATGATTCTAATTTAATTATCTAGGATGGTAAGTGTAAATATAGAACATATTCAGACATGATATAAGGGATCTATATGAACGATTGTTTTTCTTTGGGTTATTAACATTATCAATGTAAATAACTTCATATATATTAATTAATTCATTTTAAATTATATATATATTTATGTCTCATAAATATATAATTTTATTAATCTACCATTTTTTATGGGGTAATATGTACTCTAATTTATTTTCTCAAATAAAACTCATTTCTTTCCATGGGTAATATTTATGTTTAGGCCTTAAGATTGATTTCCTTTTATGAAACACTAAGCATGTGAATGTCATAATAGATAAACCCAAATACTGTTCAAATGAATTAGGAAATGATTTTACCCCATGATACATTATGTATGAGGGTACCGAGTAAACCCAATCGATTATGGGACAATGTCCACAATCTGATTTTTTCTTGGAAGTTATAATTGACTAAATTTTTTGTCATGTTATATATTTCTATTGAATTCCCATGTTGTTAAGATATTATTATATCATGTTCTTTATGTTATAGTCAAATTTTTTTTATTCATTGGTATTATCTTTTATGATATCAAGTTATTCCATTTGAATCACATGATATGCCTCATTACAATTTTTATTTTCTTACTGGATTCTATATCCCACCCCATTATTTAATGAATTCCTTATGTTATCTTATGAATTTTTAGGAGGTCAATGAAATATATAATATCATTATGGAGAAAAACTAAATGTGCTTTATTTCAGTTTTTCATTGAAGTATGAACCTCGTATATAAATACAGAAGGCCTTATGATCATTGGGTTGTAATTATTGGATATTTTTGTTAAAAATCATGAAATAATATGTTTAAAAGTATTTGGTTGAAATAGTTTTTATCATAGAAAGGTATAGTTATTTTGGGGGATTAGGAATATGATGCTATTAGTATTAACCCTAAGGACAATCCATGTATAAGAAAATATCATATATTTCTTGTAATTATAGAGGGAGTGGGTTTTAATAAAATAAATCTATGTATGGATACTCTAATTGGATGTGGATCAGAAATAATTGTACCTTAGAGTAATAACCCAGAATCTTTTGCACTGGTAATGGACTTGATCATCTCCTGGTTTAGGAAAAAGGGACCTTTTTAAAACCCTGGTATGAAACTCTCACTAGATATTATTTACAAATTCACAAGGTCTTTACATCCAATTTTCAAGGACATGAAAAAGCTACAATGTTAGAAATCCAAATATGAAAATTACAATTTATAACCTAGATTTAAACCCAGAGACTCATAAGTTATGATATAATTTTTATCTATAATTTATTCCTTCCATGTTCATATTTCCCCATTTATATATAGTTTATTTTGAGTATTCTCATCCCCAAGATTATTTTTGATACAATAAGTGACTAGAACCAGAATCAAATAGTGAAAGGTGTGCTCATTATCTATTCATTAGAATCAAATATCCCATATGATTTATGTTTTATTAATTCTATCATATCTATATGTTTTAGTTTAACTATTCAAAAAAGTCCTCATAACATGGGGGTTAATCTACCAGTTGGAACAAGAAATAGAGATATTATTACATAAAAAGTACATAACTCCTCCCAGGTCAATGTTTATGGATTGAAACTTCCATAAATTATCATATTACAATCATTAGTGTACATTGATGCTAAATTGGTAATGTTAAATCTATCCATATATAAATATAATATTAACTGTCGAGAGAGTGATCACTCTTCAAATTCTAAGACATCCTCTTATTTTTTACAAGTGTAAGAAGGAGGATGAATCTCTTTAAAATATAACTATCAAGTGTAGATGTTATTGAATTATGATAATGAATCTATCCCAAATTATTTAGATAATAGAGAACATCATGCTCTAATACAATCCTATTGTGTGCGATTATACTGATGTATTCCCTAATAAAGTGCCTTGACTTACTCTGGACATTGAGGTTAGGTTCTCAATAAAATTTTACATAGATATCTATAACTATCCTAGAGTCCCTATAGAATGGTAACATTTGAGTTGTAATAAATAATTAAATAGTTACAAGAGAATCTGGAATAGGATCTTATATTTTTAGGTGCTTCACAATGGGGTACAATGTCACGAACCAGCCTGAGTCGACCCTGAACTGGTCACTTGTGCTGGTCCACAGCAAGGCCTAAAGGGCGTTCTTGAGCCCCATGGCCTGACAAAAAGTGAAGGTCCTCAAAACAAACATGTGGGAATGATTGGGACCATAATTGAAACACAAGTAAATAAATAAGAAACATAAAATAAAATGGAAACTAA
Organism: Viscum album; assembly: GCA_963277665.1. NCBI lineage: Eukaryota > Viridiplantae > Streptophyta > Magnoliopsida > Santalales > Viscaceae > Viscum > Viscum album. The sequence continues at coordinate 99,105 of CAUJRU010000762.1, forward strand.
TAGGCAAAAGAGAAAAAAGAATAAACTGCATATACGTCCACATGACGTACTTAGTAAGTAGGTATGAGCAGCATTATGCTCAATAGGAATACCAAAATAAACCACACCTGGTTCCCCTTCTCTAAAATTAAAATTATTCCTTCCAATTTAAAAATAGGTATATAAAAATATAGTTTTTTATACTCCTTTAAAAAAATAGGTAATGATATTCTACTTGTAAGAAAAAAACATTATCAATTTAATTTTTCTAAATTAATTACCAAATAATATAAGTCATTGCAATGAATAATTTGTAAATAAAACTTGTACCAAAATAGGTTTTATATTATAGATAACAAATTAAAAGTGTCATAATGGAAAGAAGAAGCATACAAGTTTGAAACCATGGGTATTTCTTAAACTTCTCTAGATAGATACATAGACGTACTCAGTTTTGAACCACCTTTTAGAGTATGGTGAAGCCCTTAAGTAAATAACCAAATAGATGCCCTAACCCGACCTCACTAGTGGCACAACCCACCTGGCCTAAAAGCATATCCAGGGGTACCAACCCATCTAATCGTGGTTGATCATCAACTATCACTCGAACCTCTAAAGTATTCCTAGGAACCCATGATTGTAATAGTAATGTTTTGTACATAGGAGGTCCTCACACGTGTGACTCATATTACACATCGTCACCGCACATGCCTACCCCAAAAAAGGACACCCTATATGATAACCCATAAAGGTATATCCCTATTATAAAGGTTCCCACTAGATATATATATATGTATGTATAAATATGTACAATCCATATCAACTTCGGTGCCAACCAGGCCATCACGTCACATGATCTTTTAAACCATTTCACAAATTATTTTATGTTTCCAATAAAAGAAGCACTATTTCAAAGTGACATAAGGTTCCAAACAAGCCTTTAACACCATCATTCCAATATACCATAAAAATATTCCAAGCCAAATTCATTTTTTAACTCCATTTCCAATTCTTGGTTTAAAACGCACAAAATACGTAGTAAGTTCCAAACATGCCATCATGTCACTGAATTGTCTAATCGCGCTTCAAGGTATCAAAAAAATCAGTCTTTAAATCATAGATTTAACCAAATACTTTTAGTTTCACAAAATACACTTCTCAATTAGAAACATTTTAATAAAAAAATTTCAAATACTTAGGACCCCTTCATAATTAAAAGCAATTTGCAAACATTCTTGTACATGTTATGAAAAATAGTGGGAAACCAATTTCTAAGAGGTGTAATCCATTTCACCAAACACATATACATAACTAAATATATAAATATCACATGAATATGTAAACACATTTAAAAAAATTCTAATCAATCATGGAATTCAATTTAAAGGCAAAGGCATAGAGGACTTACGTCAAAATGGAAGAAGATCAAGCCGAGGCACTTCATCTCTTAATGATTTTGATGAAAACCACACACACCAGCACACACATACATTATCAGACACACACACACACACACAGACATATACCCTTAATAAATAGTACATATACCATTCAAAAAGAGGGAATTTGTGAAAGGAAGATTTATATATATACATACATACATATGTAACTATGTATGTGTGTGTGTGCACCACCAAAGAGCCACCAGGGCATTAATTAATTTACCTAGAGGGACCAACACCACTTAGAAACCAAAGAACCATTTAATAGACCACAATTTTAAGTTAATATCATTAAAAAAATACTATCTTTATTTGAAAACACACCCATGTGTTTACTTAGTGCACCCGTGGGTGATTCAACATGCAATGACACACCAAATCACCTAAGGAAATTATAAAATCACTTCCACATAAACTCCGATTGCTTAAAAACTGAATCCAACCTTTCATATCATTTAGAAAAAAATGAACAAATTCTTTTAAAACCATAAAAACCATTTTGAAACATTTTACAACAAAATCCAAGCCATGACATTACTAAACCACACACACCAAACTAGTTACATTTTGAAATAATACGCAAACCCAAACAGTCTCAAAACATATTTCTTACCATTTATATGATTTAATAAACCATGAAGAAATTTTATAAAACAATTACAAAAGGGTATCACAAGGATTTAAATGCTAAACCCAACTCAAAATACCCTTTTTGAAATAAACGCATGCCAACACCAAATTAAAACACAACACACACCATGTGCACAGTTAAACAAAAAAATTGTAGAATTCATGAAAATCCATTAAACAGTGCAAGATGGGTATTTATCCTAATTTTTTTTTACATAAACATTCTAAAAATATCAAATGCAAACTAAATTCCTTTAAAAACAAATTTCTCACCAAATTAATTAATAACAAAACACACCATATTAATTATGTAGGTTAATAATTAATTAACTAAACACAATTTCCAACAAAAAAAATACATGCTAAATTAATTAATCAAGAGAATTAATTCATAATATAACATTTTCACATGAAACCACCTACCAAAAAGGCATGAAAACGTGATGATTCTTCCACAGAAGGTAGAACTGATCCTCACGGGCCATTTTCACACCTTAAAAAATGAGGAAAAATGCGAATGAAAACCCAGACAATAGTTTTTGGCTAAATCAAAGGCATACCCTTAAAATTGAAAACAATGCACCAATATAGTGGTTCATGGTCGGAAGGAAGGGGTGGTCAGAGTGCGAGAGGCTAGAGGCGTCCTGGCTGGAGCGTGGGAGGTTGGAGTCAGCCTTGCCATAGCATGGGAGGTCAGAGTTCAGCCTAGACGGAGGCGGGAGGCAAGAGAGATGCCAGGTCAAAGGCATAGGACAGACCGTGGGGGGACATGGTGTAGAGGGCTAGGAAATAACAAGGGAAAGGGGTAGTGGAGGGCCAGAGCTCCAGGAGGATGGAGGTGGTGGCTAGGTCAGGTGCATGACACAAAGGAGGTGGAGGACGAGGTCACGGCTCACATAGGAGAAGGGGAAAGGGGGCATGTAGTCTAGGGTTTGATGTTTTTTTTTTCATTTTATTATTATAATATTAATAATATGAAGAATAATAATAATATATAGAATAATGATAATAATGATAATAATATAATGAATAATTACCAACTTAATAAAATGCAACAATAAATTTTGTAATAATAATAACATCATCATCATTATTAAAACAATCACTTAATTCTTATTTCCTCTTTATTATTTTATTTTATATTCCTTTCATTTTTATTTCCTCAAACAATTATTTATTTCAAGTGGGGGAGGAACCACACAGTCTTGCATGCCATCAAGCATGCAGTTGAGAGAACTACATTTTAACTATGCCACCAGGCACTGACTACTGATAGGGTTAGGCTTCATGCTTGCCACATAGTTTTATAACTCACACACAAGTCATGCATAAATCAGTTCGGGGTGTGACCATTCTCCCCACCACAGACACTTTCTACCCTTAGAAAATCACCTATCCGAACAATAGACAAAAGAATAATCCATGCCTGGTTGAAACTGAAAGAAACCACAATACAAGAGAATGGGATAACATGAGAGGCTTCTCCCCACCACAAGAACTGAACTAGTGTAGAAATTTAACACATAAACATACCACCTCGTGAAAGGGTGGTCGATGTGGGATCTCCCAACCAATCCAAACTATCATTTACAAAATGAGTGAACAATACCTCAATTGAAACATGGAACTCTTGACTGAGACCAAAAAACCCCAACACTAGCGAAAAACCATTGAGTAGAACTTACCCTATGTAGTGAAACTGAGCATAACCACAAACATCGATCCTTATACAGTCACTTACATCTCCAAACGAACATAGATAAATTGGCATCAACCCATAAAAGGTACTAACACACTTTTAAGAAAAATTCACGACTTAGAAAACCACATCCAAAAAAATAGGACTGCTTGGATTAAAATGGAATGAGTCCATTAAAAATTCATGGAAAAAAATGAACTTATAATAACATTAAAACATTAACAATTGAAAAAAATAAAGAAAAGACTTTAAATGTTATACTTAAAACATAGAACATAAAACACAAACCGAGGATTCACACCCCCGGAAACTCCTGACTGTGTGTGAGCTTCACCCCAAGACCTGTGGTTGGGAATCTGATGGATGAAGAATCTACTACCTCATAGTCAGTCACTAGAATTATCTAGTATCATCGTCTTATTTAGGTGAATCTTCTTACAAAACAACTCTAGATTACCCAGACACCCATAATTATGGCATGTATTCGGAGGTATGTGACATGATGGCTTCATGTTCTCTAAATATCTACACTGATGCCACACCATTGAACGGTACAACATACTAGAATCTAGAACCACAGTAGAGGAATCTTTAGAAACATGTTCCTCTCGAACAATATGCTCTCCAGAGGGGGAACTTTTACAAGAAACTGGATACACTGTATTTTCAACCATCTATGTTCCGGTGACCAACTCATCTGAGAACGCCTCATCCACTAGCTTTTCAGAATGATGGTTTTTAGAAGGGTGGACCAAATCCTTAATCGCTGGATGAAGAACACCCGATGAAGAGGGAATTCTTCTTCAAATTCTATGATTCTACCTTTGGATAAAAAGAAACCAGTTTTTTAAAATGGTCAATACATGCCTTCACAGTCCGTTGGCCTTATTGAATACACATGAGCTATTCCCTTTTATTTTTTGTCACCTTTTCAGGAATGAAACATCGGATGAGGACCGATTTAACGAAACCCCACGTCATCCCAACATGGATTGAAAGAGGGGAGAACAACTCCCATTCGTCCAAATATGGACCCTTAAACAATCCCAAGACGACTTGAACACTAACAGGGTCAGGAGTTTCCAACATCCTAAAAACACACTCGACCTCTTCAAACCACATAATTTCCTTTAACAGACCCCAATCACCTTTATGGACAGAAAATGTATGAGAAGTACCAAAAACATGGTATGACATAATAGAAACCACGAGGACCTTTCTAGGTGGAATTTTATGAAAAAAATATAAAGCATAGAGACAAAACTAATATCCAGCCAAATCAATACTAATGAAAGAGACTTCATCCAAATATAGAAAGCTCAAAAACCAAACAATATAAACACAACCAAAACTTTCACATTCAAAATCCACCCTTATAAAACAAGTTCAATCCTTTAATTTCAAATAAACAGCAAAGAAATCCCATGAACTGTCACATATGTGTCCATCCATTTCATTCCATTTCCTTACAAATTTAAAACAATAACATAATTTTCAAGTCATATCATTTTCATTGAATTTTTTTTTACCAATCCCAAAAACATTAAAAAGGAAGCATCATCATTTCCAAAATCCTTTTTATTTTAAAAAACACACTTATAGCTACCAAAACCAACACAAAACACGACATACAAAAAACTACTAGAGTGAGAGGGACTAGTTTCTATTCCCAACTCAGAGACATGGTAGTGAGCCAAGCCCCAGGTAGGCAATAGCACTAATTGGAACTTGAACTGAGCAGTTGAATATCACATGGTTCACTAATCCATGTCAAATCAAAACATGACATCAGCTCACCTCCATTTTCATCCCTCAATCTAAAAAAAACAAGACAAAAACTCAATTCCAGGACTACTCTTAGCCACACGAGGTTTAGAATGGGTGACAGTTCATGATGTCCTTACCGTACCTACCTCATGAGTCATGATAGTCCTAATATCCATCTACCAAACACCTCAAATAACAAGGGCCTCCTATAATACCACTTTTTCATGAACCAACATGGGTTAACCCTAAAACAGTAACCCAAGCTAGTCCGCAGAAAGGCCCAAAGGGCTTTATCGATACTAACTTGCTGGAAACTAGTACCGAGTATCAAAACTAACTTGTGGGATTGATTTTTCCCATTATTAAAAAACACATAAATAAATAGGAAACTGGAAATAAAATGGAAATATGAAAAAAGGAGAGAAAAAAGAATAAACTAAAAATACCTCCATGTGACCTACTAGGCCACCACCCAACTTAGAACCAAGTTCTCTGCAAGAGTAATGTAAAACATGGATAATCTAAAAGTGAAAAGATAGAGTAGGTGTGAGCACTGAGATTCTCAGTATAAATGCCAAAATAAGCCACGCCTGATGCCCCAACTCTAAAATGAAAACCATTATTTCCAATTGGAAAATAGGGTATATAAAAATATAGTTTTTCCACTCCTTTAAAAACATTGGTAATGAGATTTTACTTTTAAGAATAACCCCCTTTTATCCATTTGATTTTTCTAAATTAATTACCAAAGCATATAAGTCATTGAAATGAATTCATTGTAAATCCAACTAGTACCAAAATATATTATATATTATAAAAAGAAAAGTAAACGTGTCATGATATCCAATAACCAAAAGTGTCATAAAAGAAAGAATAAACATAAAAGTATAAAACCATCGGAAATTCATAAACATCCCTAGATCTATTCTTGAACGCACTCAATTTGAAATCACCTACCAGTGTATGGTGAAGCCCCTAAGTCAATAACTAAATAGCTTATGTAACCTGACCTCACTAGTTTCAGAACCCACCTATCCTAACAACAAATCCAGGTGGTACTAACCCATCTAATCCGGGTTGATCATCAAATGTCACTGAACCTTCTAAAAGATGAATAGGAAGCCATGTTGGTAATAGTAATGTTGTGTAAGTAGGAGGCCCTCATATTCATGACTCATCTTAACTGTCCTCGCCACACTTTCCTACCCCAAACATGGACACACTATATGATAACCCCTAAAGGGATATCCCTCTTACAGATGTACCCACTATATATATATATATATATATATATATCTGTTTGTGTGTGTACATGCCATATCAACTGAGGTTCCAACTGGGCCATCACGTCACATGAAATTTTAAACCATTTCACAAATCCCTTTATGTTTCCAACTAGGCGTTCACACTATCAATGTGAAATAAGGTTCCAACCAGGCCATCATGTCACACAAACTTTCAAACTATTTCAAAAATCACTTTATGTTTCCAACTAGGCATTCACACTCTCAAAGTGACATAAGCTTCCAAGTGGGACTTTAATACCATCATTCCAATATACAATAAAAATATTCCAAACCCAATTAATTTCATAAATAAATTTCCATTTCTAGGTTAAAAAAACATAAAATAATTAAAAAGTTCCAAACGGGCCTTCATGTCATTGAATTGTAAAACCACACTACAAGGTTCCAAAAAAGTCAAGTTTTAAAAAACACATTTAACTAAATCCTTTTAGTTTCACAACATACACTTTAAAATTGGGGATATTTTAGTAAACTATTATAAAATACTTAGGAAACCTTCATAATTAAAAGAAATTTGTAAAAAAGCTAGGAAAATTTATGAAAATTAGTGGGAAACTAATCTTCCAGAGGTGAAATCCATTTCTCCAATCACATATACATGTATACATGTAAAAATATAAAATTAATATGTTATTTTTTTAATAAATTCTAATAAATCAGTGAATTTAGATTAAAGGCACGTTCATGGAGGACCTACCTCTAAAAGGAAGCTGATCTAACCAAGGCACTTCAGCTCTTGAAGCTTTTGACTACAACTGCCCACACTATAACACACATACATTCTCATAAATATATTTACACACCCTTATTGAAATGTAAATATTCCCCCCATCATCAGGGAATATTTTTAAGGACGAGATATATATATATATATACATATACATATACACATACATACCTATGTATGTGTGTACGTCCACCACTAATGAGCCACTAAAGCTTTAATTAATTAACCTTGAGGGTCTAACACCACTTATAAACCAAAGATACATTTAGAATACCAAGGTTTTAAAAGAACATCCTTTAAACTAATACCAAATTATTTTGAAAACACACCCATGTGTGCACTTAGTGTAGCCATGGGTGTGCCAACATGCAGTGGAACACCAAAGCATCTAAAGAGACATTAAGTTCACTTCCACATAAATCCCAATTTATTGAAAAATGAATCCCACATTTCATATCATTTATAAAACCTGAAAAATACATTTTAAAACCATATAACCCATTTCATAACATTTTATTGCAGAATCTATGCGATGACATTATGAAACCATACACACCAAACAAGTTTCATTTTGAAATAATACTCACACCAAAACAATCACCAAACATATTTCACATGATTGATATGATTTAATAAACCATGTAAATGTTTTATAAAACAATTCCAAATGGGTATCACAAGGCTTTACACACTAAACCCCACTCAAAATACCATTTGTGAATCAAACACACACAAATACCATACCAAAACACAACACTCACCACTTTCACAGTTGAATTAAAAAATTGCACAATTCATGAAAATCCATTAAATAGACCAAGTTGGGTTTTTATCAAAAACACATTTTTTTACATAAACATGCTACAAATATCAAACTCAATATAAATTCATTTAAAAATTATTTTTCACCAACTTAAATAACCACAAAACGCTCCAAATTAATTACATAGGTAAAATAATTCATTAAATAAACATAATTATCAAAAAAAATTAATTAACAAACATGGACAATTAATTAAACAATAAAATTAGTTCATCAAATAACATTTTTGCACGAAACTACCTACCTAAATGAGGTGAAACCGTGATGCCGCTTTTGCAGAATGTAGAACTGATACTCGCGGTGTCATTTCACACCTTAATACAACGAGGAAAATGTACTAATTAAAAATATGACAATATGGTTTGGCTAAATAGATGGAAAGACACCAAAAATAAAAAACACTGATGGAGGGGTTCACGTTCAGAAAGAAGGGTTGGACAGAGCATGGGAGGTCAAAGCCGGCCTTGCTATAGTGCAGGAGGCCTGACCACATCCTTGTAGAAGGTGGAAGGCCAGAGCACAGCCCGACTGGAGGTAGAGGGCCGGATCGTGGAGGTTCAAGGCACAGAGGGCTGGGATGAAACAAGGACAAGGGGAGGCAGAGGGTCAGAGCGACAAGAGGCCAACACACTGGTGGCTAGATGAGGTGGCATCTTCGAGTATAAGACATGACGAAGGTGGGGGTCAGGGTCACAGACCGTGCATGAGAAGGGGAAAGGGGGTTAGTCTAGGGTCTGTTCTTTTTTCATTTTATAATAATAATAATAATAATATAAATAGTAATAATACAAATAACATTATAAAGAATAATAATAATAATATAAATAATTACAACAAACTTAAGAAAATGTGACAATAAATTTTATAATCACAATAATGACATCATTATTATTATTAAAATAATCTCTTAATTCTTATTTCCTATTTTTTATTTTATTTTATTTTATATTAATTTTGACGTCATATTTTTTTTATTTCATGTGGGGGGGGGGGGAACTGCATGGTCTCTCATGCCGTCAAGCATGTGGTTGAGGGAACTATGATTGAAAAGTGACACCTAGTACTGATCGCATACAGATTTTGGTTGCGTGCTTACCGTGCAGTTTCATAACTCGCTCGCAAGTCACACAACAATTAGGTTGGGGTGTGGAATACACTAATTATCTTTATCAACAAGAATTATGGGTCCATGTGCCTCTGAATTAATTATCTTTAAAAAAATGATAATGAAAATGTATTAACTTCCAAGTACAAATGACTTATTTGATCAAGTATATAAGGTAAAACTTAAATTGTGATATGAAGTATTAATGGTGAAGAAAGAAGAAATTTCCAAGACAACCTTTAGAATGAAGTATAGACAATATGAGTTTATTGTGATTATTTTAGGACTCACTAATTCTCCATAAATATTTTTATAGATAAAAAACGGTTTCTTTATAGATTATATCGAAATTGTTTTGGAAATAGTTTTAGATGATATTATGATATACTCAAAAAGAAATGAGTAGAATGAGGAGCATTTAAAATCGTTCTGTCAAAACTGAACAGATTTAGCTATATAAAAATTATAGTAAATGTGAGTTCAAGATGGAGGAATTATCACTCTTGGGGTATATTATTATTATAAAAGGGATATCTTTAAACCCTTATAAGACCAAGGAAATTGAGAAAGGTCCCAAACCAACACTTGTAATGGAGATCCATAGTTTCCTAGGAATACCTAGGTGTCACCAATGATTTATGAGAAATATCATGTGATTGTCAAACCTATTTACCAAGATGAATTGAAAGGGTGTAATTTTTTTTGGAATAATTGTTTTGTAGAGAGATTAAAGGAATTGAAAAATAGGAATATCACTAACCTGTACTCACGCCTCCATCACGTGGAGAAATTTTTTTGTATACAAAGATGCATAAAATAAGGGCCTCGACTGCCTAATATTACATAAGGGAAAAGTGATAACATGTTTTTTTAGTAATTTGAATGCTTATGAGAAGAACTATCCAATTCATGATCCAGAGTTCATATCAGTGATCTTCATGATGAAAATATGACAAATATATCTCTATGAGGATAAGTGTGAAATATATTTGGGTCATAGGAGATTCAAGTATATATTCACACAAAAAGAGTTTTATATATTCCAGTAAAGATAATTAGTGTTGATAAAGGGTTATGATAGATCAATCTACTACTATCTTAGGAAAGATAATAAATAGGAATATTCTCTAGGTAGAATGTATAAAATAACCTCAACAATGATGATAATTGAGAGGGATCCAATATTCTTGGACATAAAAAGAATTTACATAGGAATCATAATGTAAGGAAATCCATCATTCCTTTCTCAAATTAATTCTCAACCATCCCTTATGGAGAAGATAAAGGATTCTCAAAGAAATGATGTGTAAATTCATAAGAAGATAGAATATATAAGAAAAGGGAAATTCGTAGTGTTTTAATTGAAGATGGATTTGTGAGATATGCGTCACGAATATGTGTACTATAAAATCATGAGAAAAATAGAAATGTTTTTACTGATAGACATTTCATAACCTTATCCATCCACCCATGGAGAAAAAAAATGTATAGATATCTCCGAGAGTGATATTGGTGGAACAATATGAAGAAGAAGAATGAAGAATATATATCAAAATTAATAGAATATCAACATGTGAATAATGAAAATAAAAACTCTAAGGGGGATTATGAATCTATTAACCATACATATATAAAAATGGGAAAATCACCATATAGATTTTCACTGGTCTTTTGAAGACATAAAGATGAAATAACTCTCTAGGGGTTATTGTGGATTATCTTAAAAAGAAATCTAATTTATTTTCAATTTGAGACAACTTCTCACTCAATCATGTTGAATGTATATACATCAAAAACGTGGTGAGGATGTATAGGCAATAAAAACCATGCTCTTTATTACACACATAAACATGATTTATTTCCTAAACCTGCACTTAAGAAAAATATGAGTATTGAGAGGTATATTGTCTTGGGTAAATAGGTATATTACATAAAAACATAGAACATAAAACCCAATGTATTTATTGAAAAATTTTATTACATGACCACAACATTCCATCATACTTAGCATTGCATGGGATAACCTGAGAACATGCATAAGAAAATGGTAAGGTATAAATACTAGTAAGAGAGTAAACATGGAATAATATGAAGAATATTGTATATGTTCAGTAATAATAATTTCAATAGAGCACAAGAGATTCATGAACATAAAGTCATGATATAGCATTATTATCATTACATAGAAATATGGAAACAACATTTAACTTAACATTAGCATGAGCCAAGGATCATTGCACATGGAGCATGCGTAAATCGTCATTGCACTTGAATTAGAATGATTAAAACCTCATTGTAGTTAATGTATAATGACACTAATATTTACCAAATTCATTTAAGGGCTATTTGGGCATACCCATTATTAACATTTTATTTCCTGCATAAGTGGGCCAACAGATCATATAACATGGAATCATTCAACATCAACATTCATTCCACGATAAAGGAATGTCAATACATACATGAAACTATATAATCGATAATAAATGTAAATAAAGGTTAATACCCTTGAAAGAGAAATGGCCATGTTATATACTAAATAATGACTTTTCTTAGAAAATTGTGTAGCCAATTTAGTAGCATAACAGTGTGACAAAAGAATTCATAAATATTGTTGATGAGAGAGAAATAGGTATCTCATTATGTACATGAAATGGATAGAAAGGGGATAATATAGATACAAGTCCCTACATATGTAATGGAATTTAGATGCATAATATAAATTAATTTCTTGAATGTAAATGAGTAGAGATAAATCCCTTACGGAATTTTGGAATGGTAACAAGTGTAAATGCGAGGCATTAATGAGAGAGAAAGGGGTATCTAATCATTTAAACACAAGGAGGGTAGCATAGGGGAGGTGAGAAATCATACCCTCACATTTTAATTGAAAATAAAAGGGGATAACAACGTAATAAAATTTTGACAAAAAGAGAAATTATGAAATCCCTTACTTTCATAACAATAATATTTCTCTTTTATGATCCCTTATATCATCTCTAGAAATCATTTTCTTGGATGTGTGATACCAAAGGCTTGGGAGAGGATTGATTGATGCTTCTTAGGATCATGGTACTCCATAGTAGGATTATAGAGAGGTGAGTTCAGGGGTTGGTCTAGCTCAAAATGTTTTTAGTGAAGTGGAATATGAAATTGAGTGGGTTTATATAAGAAAAGAGAGGGAATTCTTTATTATTTAGGATTTGGACACCACACATTAAACTAATAAAAACCACAAACCATGTAATGGGTTTTTGTCCCATGGTTTTTTCCAAAGTGGAGTGGAAAACATTATTTTATAAGGCCAATGGCTGAACTTATTAAAATATTAGGCTTTCTTATATGGAGGTGAGTCACACTCTCAAGGTAATAATTCTAAAATGTTAAAATGTTTTATAAGTCTTGGAGGGTCTACTAAGGCTTTGTAAAAAATTCAAACAAACCTAAAATCATATTATTTTAAAGGTAAAACATATATTGATGGCACTTCAAATTTATTATATTTTATTACATCACTATAGGGTCATTATGATGACATAATACACATTATATATTTAAATAGTATTTAATTTATACTAAAAAATTTGACTGTCTCAGAAAATTATGCAAAATTCACCATTGGAAAATTTCTACTGCCAAATTTCAAAAATAATATTCATTCTATCTAATTAATTTTATAAATATTTGAATTTTTAATATTAAAACAAAAACCGTAATTTATTGAAAATTCGTGGGTTTTGATAAAAATAGCTTTCAAACCTTAATAAAAATTTCAATTGTATTCATAAAAATTATAATATCATTTATATTTAATAAAATATAATTTTGTAAAAAAAATTTATTAAAATATTATTTAATTTAAAAATCCATTAATTCATCAATATATATTTCCTAGTTGAATATTTACTAAAAATACTATTTGTACTATAAAAACTTTTTACTATGTAACAATAAAAAAATGAATGTATATTCTTTAAAATAATGCAAATAATCATAGTTCTAGGAGATGGATACATAACCCCTCATAACACCCGCATATGACATAAGGGTAAGTTGTGTGATGATGAAAGACTCTTGGGGTGGCTTGTATAACAACGCTCAGGTGGTAATCTTTATCATCTTTGGCTTCTCCCGTAGGTGGAGTCGTTCAAGATTAACATGTTGACGCTTGTATTGGTCTTGGTCAAGAGGGAATTCCAGTGATGCCAACTTCTTTCCAAGCTCTGAAAATTGGGCTTCGTATGAAGCAATTCTACCAGATGAGGCCATCACTTCCTTTGTTTGAGTAAATTTGATTTACTAAAGATCTATATTTATAATAATCACTTGATCGCTATTCAATAGCTATATTGGAAAAGGTAGAAATTATTAAAGGGATTTTAAAATCCCAAAAAATAAAACCAAATAATTGCATATGTTTTATATGACCATCATACATAATAATACATTTAATCAGATCAAGATGAATTTTCATTAGTAAATGTTTGGGTGGTTACAATATTCCCCCCTTAAAATATTACATCCTTGAAATTTTAATTTCCCACATTAAAAAAGATGAGGGTACCTCTGCTTCATCACTTACTCCGATTCCAACGTTGCTTCTTCAAACATGTGGTTTCTCCAAAAATCCTTAACGAGGGGAATTGTCTTATTTTATAGAACCTTTTCTATTTGATCTATAATCTTGAACAACTTCTCTTCATTGGAGAGGTTATTCTCAAATGGTGCCACCTATGGATTGAGTACATGTGATCGGTAAGGTATGTACTTCCTCAAGAGTGATACATGGAATAAATCATGTACTTGAGATAGGTTCAGTGGTAGTGCTAGTCGACATTCCACTGCTCCATTGCAATCAGGGATCTTGAATTTTCCGATGTACCTTAGAATATGATTTCCCTTCTTCCTATATCTCATAACACTCTTCCACGTCGATATGAGGAGGAATACCATGTCTCCAGCAACAAAATCTTGGTCTCGTATATAATTATCAAAACAGCACTTTTGTTAACTCTGAGAATATTTAATGTGCTTCTGGATAGTCTTAACCTTCCCCACCATTTCTTCAAACATTTCCAGACCTTTGAGTATTCTCTTTCCAACATCATCCCAACATGCCGGTGTTCTGCACCACTTCCAATAAAGGGCTTCATAAAGAGTCATTAGGATTATTGAGTGGAAACTGTTATTTTAAGAGAACTCAATGAGAGGAAGATGTTGATACCATCCTCCTTTGATGTCCACTGATCATGCTGTGAACATGTCATCAAGTATTTGGATAATCGGCTCATATTGGCCATCAATTTGAGGATGAAAAGTCATACTAAATTTTAGCTCAGTATTTAGAGCATGTTGAAGACTCTTCCAGAAGATAGAGGTGAATCTTGGATCTCATTAAAATATAATATATAGTGGTACTCCATGATTCCTTATCAATTCCCTAATATATATATATTCTAATTTATCTAATGATAAATCCTCTTGAATTATAATTAAGTGTGCAATATTTGTAAGATGATCTACAACACCCCTAATAACATTATTTTCTTCAGATGTCTTCGGATGTACGGTGACACAGTCCATGGTTATGTTCTCCCATTTCAAGGTTGATATGGGTAATGGTTACAATATCCCCATAGAATTATTCCACTCTGCCTTCACCTGCTAACACAATAGGCACAATTATGTATACTCAGTGATCTCCTTCTTCATGTTATCCCCCCAGTAATTTTCTTGGAGATATCAATACATCGTTGTGTTTCTTAGGTTAGTGGAGAAATTCTAACTATGTACATCATCAAAAACTTCTTTCATTAATTCTGGATTTGATTGAATGCGTAGTCATGTCCCAAATCTCTTGATTCATTCTTCATTAAAATTGAACCTTGAGGATTTACTTTTTGTAATAGTTTACACTTCCTTCTGAATTCCCACATCATTCTTTTGAACATACTTTAACCTTTCCAAAATAGATGGTTGAGAAAACATTTGTGAAAGGATTGATGATTTTCCCTTCTTTATGATTCTCATGTCCATATTTATCAAATCTATTAAGATTGAATCCTTTTCAATTATCATCAATTATATAATCACAAGGTCCTTAATATATAGAGCATCATCCACCTTGTTCCATTTCCATGGGTGGTAATAGATTGAGCAATCATAGTCTTTGATCGTCTCTATCCATCTTCATTGGTGCATGCTCACCTATTTCTATTTGACTATATACTTGAGGTTTTGGTGATCTGTGTATATTTCACACTTCTCCAAAAAGAGGTAAGGTCACAAAATTTTCAAAGCTATGAATACTGTAGAAAACTACAACTCATGTGTTGGATAGTTTTTATCTTGAAATTTCGATCATCTTGAAGCATAGATAATGACCATTTCATTTTTCCTCAACATATAGACCACCCCTTTCTTCAAATCATCACTAAATACAACAAAACGTTTTCCACTTATGGGTAGTGTGGGCATGAGAACAATGATAAGTCTCATTTTTCATCTCCTTAAAGGTATCTTTGCATTCATCACTCAAACGAAACATGACTCTGTTCTGAGTTATCTTGGTAAGAGGGTTTGAATGTCGTGAGAAATTTCTCACAAATCAGAGATAATATCCAGCTGACCCCAAGAAGCTATGGATATCCTTCACCGATGTCGGCCTCGACCATCCCTCTATTATATCTTTCTTGGAGGGATCCATAGATATCCCATTTCTTGTGATGATATGACCCATGAATGAGACATCCTTCAAAAATAACTCACACTTGCTATGATTTTTATATATATTCTCCTTTCTCAAGGGCTATAGTACAATGTTTAGATTCTTCTCATACTCCTCCATGGTTTTTGAGTATATTAAAATATCATCTATAATTAATACCCAAAAAAATTTGAGGTAATATTTGAAGACTCTATTTATTAATTCCATGAAGTTTGATCGAGAATTAGTGAGTCTGAAAGGAATTTTGATTAATTCACAGTGACCATACCGTGTATGAAAAGCAGTCTAGGGGATATCGTCCTTATTTAACCTTACATGGTAATATCCCAACTACAAATACACTTTGTAGAAGTATTTTTATGTACATATCTAAGAAAATAGATCTTAAATTCGGGTCATAGGATACTTAATAATTATCGTGATTTTGGTGAGCTCATGATAGTCAATGTAGAGGCGCATTGGAAGACCCTTCTTCTTGATGAAGTGGACTAGTGCACCCCATAATGAAGCACTTGGGCGTATAAACCCTTTATCTAGATTCTTTTGTAGTTGTTTCTTAAACTCCTCATGCTCTACAAAATACATTCTATATGGATTCTTGGATATTAAAAATTTCCAGGTATAATATCAAATGAGAATTCAACATATCTTCTAAGAGGAAGACAAGAATATTCCTCAGGAAACACATCAGCGAATTCCCACACAATAGGCATGTCTTAAAGGATGGTTTCTTCCATAGACTCAATAATCTGATAAAGATACACATGTTCATAGGGAAGTATTATCCACACTTTAGATAATACTATTAATGAAGATTCATCCTTGTGCTTGCACTTGTACAGAATCAGGGGTCGATTCGCCTAATGGAGAGTGATTTTCCTCTCACGACAATTTATGTTGTCTATATATAGGGAAATCCAATCCAATATAAGAATTGCATAAAATTCCACATTAGGGATTATGAAGAGGTTCTTTAGTAGGTCCAAACCACAAATTGTTATAGGGGAGGCGTTATATTCATGGGATTCAATGATTTCCCCATTTTCCATTCTCACATAAATATTTACAGCCATGCTTTTTTGTGGTGTTTATATTGATCTAACAATCTTTTGGGAGATAAAATAATGTGTAGAACAAAAAAAAATATTGTTTGCTATTGTTTAAAGAATAAATAGTGTACCTATCACTACAATGTTTTCAGGGTTTGTTTCATCGGTAGTGATGGAAAATGATATCCCTTGTAGCATTATAGGTTTTTGGTTGCCTATGAAAGGCATTTTAATAGGGAATTGGTTTGTAAAGTGCCATGGATCTTTGTAGTTTAATAAATGAACAATGCATTGAGGTTCGAACATAGCATTTTTCTCCTTTGTTGCAGAAGAAGGTTTTTCTTATCGACAATAAATATCTTGGTTCCCTTCTCTTGTACACCTAAATCATTTCCTCATCCCCTTTATTCAATTTTTGAGGTTTTTCTTTCCTCACCTTTGGAAATGGGTGGTGTAATTTATTAGCATCATTGGATTTATCCATTGGACTGCTAGAATTAAAGTCCACCTCATGCTTCTTATCCCCATGAAACCCCTAAGATTCTCCAATCTCCATTTTGACTATGAGGGAACATCATACAATTTACTCATAGCTGTTGAAGTCACAAATCCCTATTTATTTTCATAGGCTAGGTTTTTTCCCACCAAAGATGAATTCAACCTTTCAATTAGGGGTAATGACAAAGCTGAAGGAATATCATGCTTGCTTAGTGATGTTTTCCTTGTACGCTCTAATGAATTCATCATCTTTTTTTCATGAGGTAAAGGAAGTCCCCTTCCATCTTATGTCAAAGGGTGTGTGGAAAATATTCATCGAAAAAAATATTCTAGAAATCCTTCCATTATAACGCCTTTGTCTCCTCCTCTGACATCGTATTTTTGATCAATGTTCACCATTGATCAGCTTCACCCACTATATGATAAGCAGCCAGAACAAGCTTCTCTTGTTTGGAACATTTAATGATGGATAATAAATTCTCAATGGATTTGATCCATTGTTTTTCAAATGAGGGATAAAATGATCCCTTAAAATTAGGAGGCCTTTGTCTCATGAAGATCTTGATTGAGACTTTTTCTTTATCAGGGGGTTAATTTTTCTTCTTGACCTGTGTTTCTATTCAAAACATGAGTTAAATAAGAGAGTATCATAAAAAAATTTGGGATTTCTTCTCCCAAATGATTAGTCATCTCATTTGAATAGTCATCACATTGATCTTTGCATCTGTTGTTAGCTTGAGTCCTCATATTACTATCCATTACCTGGAATAAAAGGAATGTTAGAGGTAATAGATAAAAGGGAATACAATGGAAAAATGGGATAACTTATATAATACATTTATTTCCTTAACTTATCTATGTTATCCATGATCCACTTGCCAACATATATTCATAGTGGAATTTTTTAATTCCATTAATAATTGTCCATACTAAGATTATGAATTTACCAAAACATATCCATCGAGAGTGTTATAACGAAGAGTGAAGCAAGGCCTATTGTCTTGCACTAGTTCCCAATCGAGTCTAGCACAAAGCAATGTTTTCAGGTTTTACCATTAGATACATTTGGGCTAGAGCCACGTCTACCTGATCCTATCGAGATAGAGATGTATTTTCTTGATAAACCACTAACTCAATACTCACCAAAATTTAGGAATGTTTTTATTATACTTAGTCTTATCCCTAAGGCATTCACTAGGGGTTTCTAATCTTAATCCCAAAAAAACTAAACCTATCATTTGATACCAACTATAGAATCCATGCTCTTTATTACACACTTAAAAATGATTGGTTATATAAAATTTCACTTAATACAACTCTGAGGATCAATAGATCTAGTGTATTTGGAAATTAAAAACATTACATAACAAATTATAACATAAAACCCAACATCTTTATTGAAAACTTTTTTTACATGACTGCGACATTCCTTCGTACATAGCATTGCATGAGATATCCTAAGTACATGCATAAAAAAGGGTGATCTATAAAGCCATTTAAGGGAGTAAACAAGGCATAACATGAATAAGATAGTACATGTTAGGATATAGGCGTATAAATAGTTCAAAAATAGAAACATGAACATAAAGTCTTGATATAGAATGATTATCACAACATGGAAATGTGGAAACAACATTTAGCTTGATATTAGCATGAGATAAGGCTACTTTCACATAGATCATGATTAAACCCTTATTTTACATGAATTATCATGAGTAAACCCTTATTTTTCTTGATGAATCATGACACTAATATTTACCCAATGCATTGGAGTCCTATCAGGGTGCACCCTTTATAAATATTTCATTTCATGCATTAGTGTTCCACATGAATCATATAACATGGAATCATTCAACACAAAAATTTATTGCACGATAAAGTAATGTGTAATAAAAAAATGAAACTATATAATAGATATGTAAATGTGAGTAAAGGTGAATACCCTTGATAGAAAAATTCTCATGGTATTCACTACCTAATGACTTTGGCTTGGAAAATTGCAGTACAAATTCGGAAGCATAACAATGTGACATTGGAATTCATAAAAATTATTGATGAGGGAGAAAGGGGTTTCTCATAATATTTAAATTAAATGGAAAGTAAGGGGGTCATATATATACATTTCTAAATATATGTAATGAAATTTAGAAGTATAATGTAAAATAATTTCTTGAATTTAAATGTGTTGAGAGAAATACCTTACAAAATTTCAGCATGGTAACAATTGTACATGGGAGGAATTAATGAGAGAGAAAGTGGTATCTCATCATTAAAACATAATTAGGGAAGTAGGGGGGAGGTGAGAAATCATAAATCAACATTTGTAATTGAAAAAAGGGAATAAAAACATAATGGAATTTGGATAAAATTGAGAAAGGAAGAAATCCCTTACTTGGAAGTGTGATCCCAAAGGCTTGGAGGAGGCTTGAGAGGAGCTTATTGGGAGCTTGAGGCACTTATGGAGGACTATAGAGATATGTGGTCCAGGGTTGGTTGAGATACAAATATTTTTAGTGAGGAGGAATGGGAGATTGATTGGTTTTGTGTTGGAAAGGAGAGGGAATTATTTATTATTTAAGTTTGGACACCACACATTAAAATAAAAAAAACCATCCAATGGTTTTTCCCATGGTTTTATCCAAAGTGGAGTTGAAAAAAATATTTTATAAGGAAAATTTCTGAACATATTAAAATATTAGGCTTTCTTATGTGGAGGCGAGTCACGCTCTCAAGGAAATCATTTTAAAATGGTAAAATGTTTTATAAGTCATGGAGGGTCCACTAAGGCTTTGTAAAATAAATAAATAAAACATAAAATCACATTATTTTAATGGTAAAACATATATTGGAAAAAATCTAATTTATAGTCATTTATTACATCACTATTTGGTCATCATGATGTCATAAAATACATTATATACTCTAAACGATATTTAATTTTTTCCCAAAACATCAACTGTCTTAGAAAATTATGAAGAAGTCACCATTGGATAATTTCAAAATCCTGATTCCAAAAATAATATTCGTTTTTTCTAAATAATATTCTAAATATTTGAATTTTTACATTTAAAATAAAAATTGATATTTATCGAAAAATGATGGGGTTTGACATAAATAGCTTTTAAACCATAATAAAAATTATAATTTTATTTATAAAAATTACATGATCATTTATATTTAAAAAAATTTAATTCATTAAAAATATTTTATTAAAATATTATTTAATTTAAAAATTGATTAATTCATAAAAATATAATTCTTATTTTAATATTAACTAAAAATACTATTTGTTCTTTAAAAACTATTTAAAATGTAAAAAAATAAAATGAATGTATATTCGTTAAAATAATGCACAGAATCATAGTGCTAGGGTATTATTACATAACCCCTTGTAACACCCACATATTTCCTAAGGGCAAGGTTTGCGATGGTGACAGACTCTTGGGGTGGCTTGGATAACATTGCTCAGGTGGTAATCTCTACCAACCTCCACTTCACCTATAGGTGGTTCTGTTAAAGCATGATGTGTTGAAGCTAGGCTTGGGCTTGGTCAAGAGAGAAGCCCAGTGAGGCCACAACCCTTCCAAGATCCGAAAAAATGGGCTTCATATGGAGAAATTCTTCTGGATGAGGAAAATTCTTCCTTTGTCTGAGTATTTGGATTTTTTAAAGCCCTATATTTATACTATTCATTTGATCACTGTTCAAATACTATATTAGCAACGGTAGCAATTTTTAACGGTATTTTAAAATAAAAAAGAAGGAAACCAAAGAAGTGAATATGTTTTATATAACCATCGTACATAATAATATATTTAATCATATCAATATGAATTTTCATTAGTAAAAGTTTGGGTCATTATATAGACCCCCACTAATGACTATATCTAATAAAAATCCAAGATTTACCTCTATATTCTAGATGAATATACAACATTTTCTAAGAGATGAGTTGAATTTATATGACTTATCACACCCAAATAGATAAAAAATATAAGCATTCTATCCAGATACTATAAAATACGTTATGAGGATGTTGAATAGACTTCAAATGAGGATATGATCAAAATATTCCACTTTTCAAATTCTCATATTTTAATAGTTTTGAATAAAGAATCCAAATAGATCTGTATAAGTATACTTAATGGATGAGATAAAGAACAAATTCATGATGGGAAAAAGTTTCAGGATAGATTCTTTAGAGACTTTAAATAGTCATTGAAATGGTTGAAAAGTTTAATACCATTCAACACTACATCAGGGTTGCTCACAGTCAATTGAAAAGTTGTGATGACAGTCCTTGACATGTCTTGGAGTTTTAGGTCAGAGTTTTGGGTTCCTACACATATCTCCATTAAAGAGAGTGATGAGGGTTGGGAAAAGGAGAGAGATATCTCTATTGTACATCAACCCCTTTGATATCATTGATGGCATCTGAGCTGTGGATTATTGACTTGAACTCCCTCTAACCCTATCTCAGGTAAACTATGTATTCCATGTTGACCTCTTAAAATAGTAAATATCATATCCCAAACATTTATTGAATTATTAAGTGTTATATCCAAAATAAAATATCTCTTATGAGGAGTAGTAGTTGAAATAAAAGATTATAAAGAAAAATTTCTATGCAACAAAACAAATCAACTAATCAAAGTACTACATTGAAACCATATGTACGATGATGATAAATTGGAACTGAAGGAAGTGGTGAAGGAGAAGTATCCTCATCTTTTTTTCACCGTTGTTTGTAAAATTATATTCTGAGGGAGAATGTTTTTAAGGGGAAGAATATAATGAACCAAAATGTTATCAATAAAATATTCCTTTTGAATATGAAATTGTTTAATATTTATTGGTATAATATTATTTAATGCACATCCTCCCCATGATAGAACAAATTTTTTTTGTAATAATATGAAAATTAAATTAATTGAAAATAAATGGCTATAATAATCAAAATTATTAAAATCTGATGAAAAAAATATAAATCAAGAAACCTATGACATTAAAAATTTGATATTCTCGATCAATAAGAATTACCACACTCATGAAAACAATTGTAGAAATAAATCAAAATGTTTGTAATTAAATATGAATTTAGAAAATGAAATATATAACCTTGATAAAAATAGAAGTGTGTCACTACCTATCCCCTGGGGCCCATGCCTTGACTACCCCAAGCCCGCCTTCCATAGTCCAGGGGTTGATGACAAGAACTGGAAAGCCTTATCCCTATAACGATAAGGAGTTTACTTTAAAACTGTACAAAAACACAGACTAGAATGCAACAAGATGAAACCACCAAGTAAACATCTATAGTAAAAGAGTGCAGAAAGAAAAAGGGTCTAGAATACATGCCAAACTGGAAAAGTACAAGTACAATTAAAAAGTACAGACAACTGAAAGATGAAAAGAAGATCCTGGATCATCAACCATGGATCTTACCTGAAGGGGAGGTATAACTCACGATCAGTAGAATCTATGTCACGTCATACCAAATGGTCCACCTCCAAGCACCTTATATAACTAGATCCCTTAGCCTCGATCAATGTTGCAAGTCTTCTGCACAATACACAACAAGGGGCGAGAAAAGCCTATGCATCGATGAGTATAACGATACTCAGTAGGGACCACAAGACCCCATAGGTCTTCAAAGATTACACAAAGAAAAAACCACAAATCAATACATAAACTCTGATTAGTTATATGGCCATAAAAATACATAATTTATCATGATATACTCATCTCATACATGAGATAAGTATACCACAAAAGTAACACCATGAAGGTAGAAGTACGACACAGGTAACACCAAGAAGATAGAAGTACCACAAAAGGAGCCAAAGTCTAGAAATACCTATGTTGTTAATTTTTGTGGATACGAGTGATGATTCCCATAGATCATGTGTAACATCCGACCACTTATAATTAGCTTGAGAGGGATGAGGAATGCTACTTGGCCTTAAGAGACATTCCCAAGGCACAAAAGGCTGGAAATAAATGCTGAGGGATTAAAGAATAAATTGGGTAAAAATTTTCCCTTGAGATAAAAACAACCAACCAAATGATCCACTGTTAAAAAACTACATGATGCATGTTAACAAAACAACCAACACATACTTTACCAAAAATGAACCACACTATTCCATAATACAATCAAAAAAATATCCGAGAACTATGCAAATGACTTAACAAGAGACCCAAAATAAACCAAGACACATTCCACATATCCAAACAAAGCTCCATGCTCAATGCACCACCATATCTCCCAAGAATGGACAAGAACCTCTTGCAATGAGATTATTTACCTTTACCTATATTCTGGAGTATGATATCTGTAAAAGAACCAAAGTACCAAAGTAGGAGGTGAGTACTAATACTCAGTAAGTTCCTTCCCAAATGACTTCTCTACACATTCAACTATGATAAAACCATTAGAAAATATATATAAATAAGTTTATGTAAAATAATCACAAGTAAAACCATTACCATAATCCAAAAATACCCTTACCATGTGACCTCACATAAACCAAGAAACCGAAAGGGAAATCCAAAAAATCATGCCACAATTCATCACACCATTTAAAATTAGCACAACATTTTCCATCTTGAAAAACAATACACAATAAGACAACCAAAATAATGGGACTTTCTCCCGTCTCGTTCACCCCATTCTCAACTAGAGGTACTTCCCGACCACTACCCATAATGGGGGTTCTTCCGACCACAATCCCTCACCTTTTATAGTAAGACTTCATTCCCACTTCCACTCAACCAACACTGTACATAACAACCAATTAACCAATATGCACAAAGCATCCAAGGCCGCATAATAAGAACACAACCATTTCCAACACATGCTATTTCACTTCAATAAATCATCCATGTATTGAAAACACCCTTTAACTGTTTTCCATGTCATCGAAAATTACCATAAATCAACATATTTTTTGAAAAAAAATTAATCAACCATTTTCACAAATCAATCTCAGAAACCCATTTTAAAATATACATTTTAAAATCCACAACATGAACATTTCACCACATCACCCATTTTTTCCAAAAATAACCAAAAACATCACTAAAGGGATTTTCAAAAAAAATTTCCAATAAAAAACACAATTAATTTTAAGAAAAAAAAATATTGTAACCACGCTTCATGTTCAAGAAATGTCGAGTCGAGAGAGAATACACCTACCTTTAGGGTTCTTGTGAAATCGGCCTACAAGAAACTACACCCCAATCTGGGAAAACACTTCAAGAAAACCACTATAGACCCCCTTCCCTAACATCCACAAGATTTAAATTAACAACCAAGACAACCACAACCCTATGTATACATGAAAATGAGGTATATCAATAAAATAAAGAATGTGGAAACTATTAATGTAACACCCCAAGCTTCCACAATACGTCTTCCTTTGAATAATGCAATATCTAGCATTGTACGCAACTTCGAGATTTAAACACAACACAACTAATGAAACTACCTGTTATGAATAGTAATACCCACTTTTTAAAACATAATTTTACCAAATATCTGAGTTTAATTTTAAAAATCCGACAGACACAATTGATATCAGTATGTAATTGTGGTTCAATAAGATGAAAATAATTTTTGGTGAATAGTAACTTTTGACTTTTATTTACAACGGTAAAAATTAAATAGGGAAATTAAGGGTAAAACTGATATTATAATTACCCTAACACATGTCCTTATTCAATTGGATAAGTGTAATTTGACCAAAAACAACATTTGGAATAAAATATGATCCCATTTGGTCCACATGAATTATATTAGGACATTTATTGTTATTATTATATTTAAAGAAGAGTTAAAAGAGTTTAAATCAATGTTTAATAAGTAAACCATTTTTAATATAGGGTTATACATAAGATAAATTAGACTATAAGTATTAATTAGAAATATAAAAATATTTCCTACATAATGGTATTTTATTTATAATTTTTATACATTATATAATTAAATTTATTTACGACACAATGATGATGCAGTAATTACCATATTAATGAAAGATTAAAATAAATGATATTATAAATATCCAATTAAATCTAATATGATACTTTTAATGATTTAAATTAAAATTTTAGGTTAATATGAAATGTTAGGGTTGATTAAATGAATTTTTTTAAAGAAATAATGCTTCTATAAATTTAACAAAAACAAAATACCAAATAGTGTAAAAATTGACATAAAATAATTTTTTAAAAAAATATTAATTGATTAATTGATATTCTATTTAAAAAAAAATCTAAGGATAGGCCAAAGTGACAAAACAGTATTATATATGTCATTAATGAGCTAATTTCTTATCTCTTGGAAGTTTATAGTATGTTTATTAACCATATAATATAAAAAGACAAAGTGTCATGGTAAATGTCAAACTATTTAACTAAGAGATAAATCTAAAAGATAAGGTTAATATGATGACCTAAACCTATATAAAACATATAGGTTGAGATTTTTTCAAAACATACGCACCTTAGAATTTAAATAATTTATTTTGGAGCCACTAGAAATAGAAAATTATTTTATTATAAAATAATATTTCAAGCTTTTCCTAAAGTGACCCTCACCTCTCTTATAAAAGGACACTTCCCCTTCTCTCAAATTGAAACCTTGAAAGCCATTTGTCTCATCTAGACCCTACCCAAATATCCTTTAAACCATCCTCTCTTAATCCTAGAGGACTTCCTTTATTCAGAAAGCCATCCTATGGAGCCATTTTGATCAAATCAAAAGGAATAACCCGAAGAAAATGTAAATATTTCATCACCCCTTTCAAGTTCTTTTGTTCTTACACTTCCTCTTTCTCTGTTGTTTCCATTATAAAATAATAACTCCAGTATCTTATATATATTTTTATGTTATTATAAATATGGTACAACCATATTCATTATTCTATACATCCTATAAATGACAAAGTCACCATACGTGATTACGTACATATTACATTCTCAAAGTCGTGGTGTAGTTTTTTATTCAAACACTTCATCATTTGGATGGGTATAATAATGAGTATAAATGATGAAAATAATAAATATAACATGAAAATGATTCTTTATATATGATATACCATCTTATTAAATACGAATTTAATATCAAAATAATGATATTGTCGCTCGTGCGTACGTACAGATTACCGTCTCCACGAACGCGATGAGATTCATTCTCCATTGTATCCATTCAAGACTAATTTTCATTTTATGATAAAAAAATAATGTTTAAAAACTTAATATAATTGTGAATATGAATAATATATATATATTATCCATAACAATCATTACTTATTCAACAAATCATATAAAGTAAAATGAATCAGTTAACACCCAAAACGATGATAATACTAAAATATTATTGAAAAACTAATATTAGAAGATCATATATGATATCATATTTACATATATGGTTCTTTTATATTTTAATAACAATTATTTAACTATTATACTAGAAGTTAACATACCCTCGACCAAGAAAAAGTACAAGATAAGGGTTATTTTCACAATCTCTTTATTATCCGAGGTTGTTTTTATGTAAGTATCTACTGGGACCTCTTTATCATCCACATCCATGTTTCTTAAAAATTTATTCCAATTTTTTTTACTATATAAAAAGTCAATGGGATAAATTCATTTATACCCTTGTTTTACTTTTTATAAAATGATTTTAAAGTAATCCTTTTTTTCATTTTCCAAACAAGGTACCTTATGACGTTTTTGACAAAATTACGGTATGAATGTTTTTTTAACTTATACGGCGGGTGCAGCTATTTTCTACCATTATAAAATCATCAATGATTCCCTTACAATATTATTAGAATATTTTCAAAATAATTTTTTTATTTTATAATTATATGACTTTTAAATGATTTCAAAATTGAAAGAGATATTTTTCTAAGAAAATGTTTTGATTTCATCTACGTCAAAATCCATTTATAGATTGTAATCTTATTTGAAGTTGATTTATTATGATACACAACCTACATATTTTATTGAAGGTTTTTTGATATATTTAACAATGGATGTTTTATTTTTACACAATTCATGGTTTATGTATAATGTATTAAAATATCGTATACTAGTTTTAATACAAATGTTTATGTTATCTTCAAACCTTTTCATATGAGGAATGAATTAGACTTATTAAGTGACAGGTGGAGCCAGCTATAGCTCCTTGATGCATCAGTAGGTCTCATGAGACAAACTAGTGTCTTGGCATAAGGCCTTGACAAAATCTTATTTGTTTTCTTGGCACAAGGCCTTGACTATGTGGTTACGAAGTCTGATATTATGCATTCCAAAATTATGAAAGTGGATATTGATATGGTGTATGATTATTCTACTAGTAGAATATTCTATTGAATAAGAAAATGGAATTATGTGATTTTATCTTTTCCATATTATGCGGAAGTTAATGTTTAAAAGGATTTTGTTTTAGTCTTACATCGCCTTAAATGTTTATGCTTATTTTTGAAAGTTTCTGATATATTGTTATCTTTATTGAGCATCTAAGCTCACCTCTTTCTATGTTTTATTTTTCTCAGGATGAGAAGAAGTATATTATGACAGGCCTGTAGGGATAGTCTAATGGATATGAGTGTGGACTATGGAGACTATGTTGTGGTAGGTTTTAATTTTATAATGTAATGTAAATCTTATGAATGTATCTAGTATTTCCAAGGCTACTTAAGTGATCAGTCTTTCGGGATTTGATCCCTTGTGATCATGATAATGTTATGTAACAATGCACCAACTCTAGGAAACTGGGGTCAGGGTGTTATAGTTGGTATTAGAGGAAGTTTAGTACAAACCTTAGATGCTAGATTTAGAAAAACTCTGATTAGATAACATTACCCTAAGATAGACTTTGAGGTTTACTATAGAATAACCATCTAGAATTCTGGTAATTTAGAGATTTTGTGAGTTTTCCAAGAAATACATCCCTGTCTGGATACTACCAGGTAGTGGCGGCTCTGGAACAGATGTAACTAGGGGTAAAACACAAAAACACCGCTTTGAGCTAGACTTGAATGGAAACTAGTGCATGACAATGGGCCTTACTGCACTCTTGGTTACGAAACTCATGGGGGATATGCTTAGGATAATTCTAATTTTCATTAAAAACCATTATTAAGGGTTTCTGAGTATTTTCTTCCTCCAAGAAAACTTTTTTATGATTATGGATTATATCCATAAACTATTCAATTTATGTTAAGTGTTTTACAAGTTTGGAATTATGTATTGTGATTCATAAACTAATCTAGTTTATGCCATTGTTTAGAAATGGCACCCAGTGGAAGGAAAAGAAAACGTATCAATGATCATAATCCATGTAGGGATTTCCCTCCTACTCAAGATAATTATAGTGGAGCTGGTAACAAAACTAGTGCTAATCAGCTTATCACCATACTGGGACAACTCATTCAGGTTATGAATAATAACATTACCCATATGGAGCACCCTGATCCACAATGAGGAGGATCAATGTTAGAACACTTCATGAGGAAAAAACCACCAAAATTAAATGGGAGTACAAATCCATTAGTAGCTAAGGAATTGATAAGTTCCTTAGAGAAAATATTTCATGCTTTTGGGAGTAGTTAAAGGGAAAATGTTGTCATGGCAATTTGTCACCTAAAGGGAGATGCAGATCAATGGTGGTCATTGATTCAAATCACAAAGGAAGATGATAAAGTATAAAATACAGAATGGAGGGAGTTTAAAAATAATTTCTTCTTAAAATACATTCCACATGACTATCAAGCAGATATGGAAAGACAATTTCTGAGTCTGAGGAAAAAAGAGGATGAGAATGTCAGAAAATATGGGGATAACATTACAAGGATATCAAGGAAAGTAGTAGAATATATACATAATCCTAGGAGTAAGATTGATCGATTATTTGATGGGTTAAATCAATTTCTTTGTCGAGCATTAGTCTCACAATGCTTCTTATCATATGAAGATATTGTCTCATGTTCTATCAAGACAGAAAAATAATTCTCTAAGTCTTACAACATTAAAGGAAAGCAGGAGAAGAAGAGATTTGTTGAACACTCTAAAAATGGATATAATGGGAATAAGGGAAAAGTTAAATATCTATACAAAATTAAATGTAGGAAGAAACACCCTCGCACTTTCCTGAAGGGAATGGGAGTCTTTTACCAATGTGGTAAAAAAGGCCACCAAGCTCGTGATTGCAAGGGGTTGAAAGAGGCTCTCAATGTTGCATGCTAAAATTGTATAAAAAAGGTTAATTATGAAAATTAATGTCCTAATCTCTAAGGGAGCCTTCCTCAGAAAAGGCCAAGGGAGAAATTACAAGCTTATGTGATCACTAATGCTAGGGTTGAAGCTCCAAAAGACATGTGGAAGGTAATTTAATGGTTTCTTCATCTTTAGCCAATTATTTATTTTATTTAGGATAATCACATGGTTTCATATCTTACCAGTTTTTTAAGAAAATTAGATATTTTCAATTTGACTTAATAAGGATGTTGTCAGTCAAAACACTTAAGGGAAGTATCATTGCAAAAAAGCTTTCTGAATCAGTTCCCATTAGGGAATATAAATTTTCTTTATCTGCTGATCTCATCTTCATACCCATGATTTAATTTGATATAATCCTCAGTATGGATTAGATTTCGGACCATGATGTGAAATTTATTATAAGATGGAGGTTACAATTTTCAATGATGACAAAAAGTACCTTATCTTTAAAACAGAAATGTCACCACCTGATTTTTATATAGAACCACCACTAGTTGATATACTAAATTCAATTATTGGGGAGTACGAGAATGAAATAATTATGGGAAAGTAAAAGAATGTTTGAATTGGGGATGTACATATTGTGCAAGAATATGTTGATTTGTTTCCAGAGGATTTACCTGGACATCCTCCAAAAAGAGAAATTGAGTTTTCCATTCATTTAATTCCTGGTTCAAGGCCCATATTGAAGACCCCTTATAGAATGGCCACTATGAAATTAGTGGAACTAGAGAAACCACTAGAAGAATTCACTAATAAGTGATTTATTCTCCCTAGTGTTTCTCCATGGGGATCCCCTGTCCTTTTTATTACGAAGAAAGACGGATCTATGAAGTTGTGCATTGACTATAGGGAGATCAATTCTATAAAATTAAGGAATAAGTATCCCCTACCCGACATTGATGATTTATTCGACCAACATCACGGAGACCAATGTTTTTCAAAGATTGAAATTTGATCTGGATATCATCAGTTGTGTGTGAAGAGGGAAGACATTCCAAAAATAGCATTTCGAACAAGGTACATGCATTACGAGTTAACAGTAATGCCTTTTGGGATGACTAATGCACCCTTTGTTTTCATGGGCCTAATGAACAATGTTTTCAACGAATATCTTGACAACATTGTAGTGTTATTTATTGATGATATCCTAGTATAATACAAAATCTATGAAGATCATGAAAAACATTTACGCACCATTCTGAAAACCCTCAGAAGAAATGAATTATAATGGATGTTTAGCAAGTGTGAATTCTATCTTCGAGAGATTTCTTTTCTTGGCTATATTGTCTCTAAGGATGAAATATCTATTGATCCTTTAATGACCAAGGAAATCCATGAATGGCCAGCATTGACAAGTATAACTAAGGTGTACAGATTTATTGGTTTTTCAGGTTATTATCGGCATTTTGTCCAGAATGTTTCCCGATTGGCTATCCCATTAACCAAGATCACACATAAAGGGGTTAAATTTGTTTGGAAAAAAGTGTGTGAAAAATGTTATGAAGAATTGAAGAGATGATTAGTCAATTATTCAATATTGACTCTACTATTAGGGAACGATGGGTTTTTTATTTATAGTGATGCTTTGGAGAAAGGAATTGGTTGTGTCCTTATGAATAAGGATAGAGTTACTACCTATGCATCATGACAGCTAAACAATCATGATCAAAACTAACCTATGTACAATATTGAGTTAGTAGCTGTAATATTTCCTTTGAAAATATAAAGAAACTATCTCTATGGTGAAAAATGTGAGATTTATACCCATCACAAGAGTTTAAAGTATATTTTCTCACAAAAAGAACTAAACATGAGGCAACGGCGATGGCTTGAACTACTCAAGGATTATTATTGAAAAATACACTACCATGTGGGGAAGGAAAATAAGGTGGTAAATGCTTTGAGCTAAAATGATCATGGAGTTTTGAACTAGATGAGAGTGGAAAGGGATTCTATTTTCATTGATCTAGTGAAAATGGATATGGGAAAAATCATGGAAGGTGAAACATCAATACTTTTTCAAATGGTTGCAAATCCATATTTACTAGAAAGGATAAATAGTTCTAAGGTTGATGATGAAGAGTTTTAAAAGAAGAATAAAGCTGTGAATGATGGTAGATTGAGTTACTTCATATATAAAGATGTAATTTTGAAATTTTGGAAAAGACTTTGTGTTCCCGATATACATGATCTAAAAAAGGGAATTATTGGATGATTCTCATAGCTCCAATTTATCTATACACCATGATAGCACTAAGATGTAAAGATATTTAAAGGAAATTTTTTTGTGGGACAACATGAAGAGGGAGATTACTGATTTTTTGTGAAGATGTATGGTTTGTCAACAAGTGAATGCTGGAAGGCAATATACTGGAGGAGTCATGAAACCTCTTCTTATACCTGAGTGAAAATGGGATAATATTATGATGGACTTTTTCATGGGGCTACCAAAGACTACTAGAAGGAATGATGCAATATGGATCATTGTTGATTGTCAAACCAAGTCAGTACATTTTACTACTATATGAGATGATTTACCACATGAACGTCTAGAAATACTATATATTAATGAATTTTTAAGACTTCATGGAGTAACCTTATCAACTTTTTCTGATCGTGATCCCCATTTTACATCAACATTCTGGAAATGTCTTCAAAAAGCCCCGAATACTAAACTTTGTTTTAGCACCTCCTATTGTAACGACCCGAAATTTTGAATAAATCTTATTTCCTAATTTTATTTGTCATTTTATTTTGTTTTTTATACTCAACAAAAATGTTTGATTTGATAACATGAGTATAATTAAAATGAGACCATTGGGTTTTGACTGTTATATGACCATTGGTCAATATGACCCCTGTAAACTAAACGTTTTGATTATTGTCTCTAAATCAAGTAATCTTGGATAATTATTATAGAAAGAAGATTCGATGGCCTCACCCAGTAGTCTTGGACCGATCGAAGCCCATCTAACAGAACTTGGGAAGGAGGTAGCACCACTGGGCTTTTCTCTGGACCAAACCCAAGCCGAACTTCATCGTGTGAAGCTAGAACGGAATCGACTTTGCGAGAAGTTCAAGCTAATAGAAATTACAACTCGTGCGATGTTGGCTAAGCCTCCCTTAGATTCTCTCATCTTAGCACACCTTACACTTAGGTCCTATGCTGGTGTGATAAGGGGCTATGTAAGGAGACCATAACTTCCTTGTGTAATCCTTTGTTTTAAATAAAAATTGGGATTTATTCTTATAAAGTTTATGAATTTTCAGATGTCCGGATAAATATAGTATGCATATTTTTGGAGAATTTTAGAGAAATGATATTTTAAAAAAATGTATATGTAAACCTTAAATATTTAAAAATGTGTAATGTTTTTCAAAAAATGGTCTTCTACAATTATGTTCGGTACGGAATTTAGAGTCTAATAAGATCAACTTGATTTTTGATGAATAGTAAATTATGAATAGTGATTTTATAATTAGGATTAGTAATATGACCAAATGGATTAGTAATCTCACTTAAAGAAAGTTTTAAAATAATCTAGGCACCTTGATTAAGTAATGTGATTCAATAAAATGGTTAAATAACGATTTCATAAATTATTATTCAAGTATTAGTTTTTTCGAGTGAATAGTGTTTTTTAATTAAAAATTAAATTAAAAATATTTAAAAAATTATTTTTATAATATGGATATAATTTTTGAACTCAGAGCACCGATATTATGTTATGGTAATTTTTGGGGTTTTTTCTGAAAAAATGAATTTTTGGTGAATAGTGTATTAATTTAAAAAATAAATTAAAAATATTTAAAAAATTATTTTTATAAAATGGAGTTCATTTTTGAAATTAGAGCATTGGTATTTGGTCAATGTGAAATTTTGGGATTTTTTCTGAGAAAGTTGAATTTTCAGTGAATAGTAAAAATACAGTTTTAGGGTTTCGGTATGTTTAATGACATTATAACTGTGTCATGATGATGTCATGAGATATTTTAAGGGATGGTGGACTAAAGAGGATGAATTATTGTGTGGGGGTCCCCATGTGGCCTAACTCTATGGGAGGTACCATGGGAGGGCCCATGCTTTTGAGAAAACCAATTTTGAGGTGTCTGTTGGCTATTAATGCCTTGTCCCCTCACTTTCCCTATAAATACCAAGACCTAATCTCATCCTTTCGACTCCAAAACCATCCTCAATGAAGTTCCGGTCTCCTTACCTCCCAAGGAGTCCTCCCAAGGTGCCCCCAAGCCCTCAAGGTCCAAACCTTTGAGTATTAAGAACTTCATTTTAAGGTAAGGGATCAGACCCCTCTCTTTCTTTTCAAGTGATCTCTTTTATTTCATTTCATTTATGCTCCATGCTATTATGTTGGAGGAGGTTATTTTATATTCATTATACTGTCCTTTTTATGTTCATATGATGAGAGACCCCCTCTTACTCTCATTATTCTGTTTTATGAAGTTTAAGTGGCGCCGTTAGGCTGCCGAAATTTTTGTAACACATTCTTTCTCCCTTCTCATTTTTCAAGATCTATTTTCATGTAAAGTATTTCAAGTTAAATTATGTTGGGGTATGATCTCTAAATTTATCATACTGATCTTTTATGATAATATGATGAGAGACCCCATTTTATCTCTTCAATTCAATTTTTTGAAGTTTTAAGTGGCGTCGTTAGGCTGCCAAATTTTTAAGTTGTTCTTTCAACTTTCTCCTTTTTCAAAGTTATAATTCCATGTCAAGTCTTTCATGTTCCTTTTTATTATTTTGGGGTATGATATCTAAATCTATCATACTGATCTTTTATTGTCATATGATGAGATACCCTATTTGATCTCTTCAATTCAGTATTTTGACGTTTTAAGTGGCGCCATTAGGCTGCCGAATTTTTATGGGATTCTTTCACCCTTCTCATTTTCAAGTTCTATTTTCTTGTCAAGTATTTCAAGTTACATTATGTTGGGGTATGATCTATATACCTATAATAAGGATCATTCATTTTCATATTATGAGAGACCCTTTTTTGATCTCATCAACTCATTTTTGTTGAAGTTTAAGTGGCGCCATTAGGCTGTCGAATTTTTAAGGGATTCGTTCACCTTTCTCATTTTTCAAAGTTTTAATTCCATGTCAAGTATTGCAAGTTCCTTTGTATTTTGTTGGGTTATGATCTATATATCTATCATACTGATATTTTATGTTCATATGATGAGAGAACCTATTTTATCTCATCAATTCATTTTTGTTGAATCTTAAATGACGCCGTTGGGCTGCCGAATTTTCATAAGAGAAATCTTATTTTTGTCTTCCTTTCATATTATTCATTTCATATGGTATATTTTTCAAATTTCATTAACATGTTCTTAAATCCTTTATATTCTGTTCCCCTACTGTTTTATGGGTCATTTATGAATGTTTGACCCATGTCCCCTCTCTTTTCAATGTTTTCTAAAACCACGAAACATAGCCGTTCTGCTGCACAATTTTCGTCTCAAAATGCCTCTCTATTTTCTAAAAATTATTTTATGTAATAAAGTGAATACTCAAAGATCTTATTTCTACAGGGGTATTCACATATATATCAAAATGTTCTATTTTAAATTCTGGTATTTACATACATGAAACCCGCTCTCCCCTTCCGTGGGTCTAAAGTGACGTAAAGATAGTGTCTTTAAAGCAGTTTTTAAAACGTTATGATTATGAAATGAAACCCATTTATTTTATGCTATATGGGTTATTTATGAAATGTTTGATGATGATATATGTGGCTCACATGATAATAAAGGCAAATTTAAGGGTGCTCCCTAATAGCGCTCCAATGCATTGGGTAATGATGTAACCACTAGAGATTACAATTTTCACGATACCTTGGTGAATCACCTTGCTAATATTCAAATGACATCTTGGGGATAGACCATGGTGATATGTTCATGATTGTATATGTTAAATGATGTAGCCACATCTTAAAAGTATGAAAAATGTTATTTTTATTATGATATGCCTCATGATTTCTTTCCCATGCCTTAATGTTCTTTTAATGACCTTATTGAAGTATCTCAGGTTCACATGTAAAATGTTTCTCTTATTTCACTTACTGGGCCTTATGCTCACCCTTTATTTTGATGTATGTCCCCAGGTTATGAGATGCAGTAATGAACCGAGGATGAACATGAGGATAATCCTTTCAAGTGTTTAAGAAGAATATTTTATGTTTAATGTTTAAAGTTCCTGGTTTCCAAGACACTAAACTTTAATGATCCTCGGTTTTGTAAAATGTAATGAAAGTTTTTGTGATAAAAAGGCAGAATGCTATAGTTGGTATCAAAGGATGGTTTAGATATTTGTGGAAATTAGGATATGAAAACTCTAGGAAGAACCCTATAGAAAAGTTTAAATATAGGAAATCTTCCTGGTATTTTGGTGAGTATTGAGTAAGGGGTTGCCAATCAAATACATCCTTGTCTGGATACGAGTAGGTAGAGGCGGCTCTAGCACAGATGTACATAGGGGTAAAACCCGAAAACACCACTTTGAGCTAGACTCGAACGGGAACGGGTACATGACAATGGGCCTTGCTGCACTCTTGGTTACGACACTCCCGGGGGATATGCTTTAGTAAATTCATAAGCTTAGTATGAACCATTGTTAAAGGAACAAAGATAAAATAAAATAAAGATTCACATAAGAATATATGATCATGGATAACCTAGATGGGAACCTAGGGGATCACAAGTTAGGGTATACTTTTCTTCTACAAGTTATCCTTATATGCTTTCAGTTCCTTTTCATGAATATTGGCTATGTACATAAGCCCCTAATTATGCTTTCTCTTCTTAGTTAATGGTGGGAAATGGGAGAACATGTCCCAAGAACCAATGTGATAGGAAATGCGACGATTGTCGTATTATTATGATAGGGATGATTAGGGGATTAAAATATGATTATTATTTTGGAAGATGTTCACTATTTTGGGGACCCTATATGATCGAGGTAAATAGATCACTACGGTATTTTCATTGAGGAGTATGGTTGACTTATATTTTGAAGAATCGATGAATTTAAGGTGGAATTATAGTAATTTAGGCTACTTATGGGAATGATTAACCTATCTTGGGTAAAATATGTTTAGGTTATCTACTTTTGTTATAAGATGTTAGGAGTGGTTGGTGTGTTTTGGAGATGAACAATGAAGTTTATTTTGGAAGACTAAGTTATCAAATTTTTCTTGTATTTGGGTTTCAATCTTAGTTTGGTTTATTTTGAGGAATTTTAAGAATAGTTATTTATGGAATGGTCTATGATGAACTTTGGGTAGTACCATGGAACTTTGAAGATTTAAGAGTAGTTTCCCTTCCTATGGGATTCTTTTTTTTGAAGAGTTGTTTTACCTTACCCTTTATGATTTTGGGGATAATGTATAAATATAGAAGAAATAGATAGTTAATATTTTGTGGATTATGTGATTATCTAGAAGATGATTCGTGTGTCTTGATGAGACCAAGTTGTTTTGAATGCTCATCATTTGGAGAAAAGATTAGTTTAGGTAGAAACTTGTTAAAGGATGAAACTTTACATGAATGTAGGTATATTTTCTTATGTTTGGTTCTATGTAGTAAATGAATTACTTAAAATTATGAAAAGTAACGTAAAACAAAAACATTGTTGGTTTACGTTTCCTATTAGGTAATCAAAGACCGTTTACACACATCATAATTTTGGGATTTTCTTATGGTCAACCTTCTCCTAATCATGTTTTCTATCACTCTCCCCCAGAACACGACCCTTTTTTTTCTTCCATGTCCATGTTTTCATACATGGAATCCTAGTATGGGTTAACTTGGGTGACCTTTTTACTTCCATTTATTTCTTTTAATGTGATAGTTTTACTGAGTCCTTTTTTAGTGTGGGACTTTCAATGAAATTTCAAAACCCAGTTTTAAAAATAGTGAGGACGCAATTTCTTAAGGGGGGAAGATTGTAACAACCCGAAATTTTGAATAAATCTTATTTCCTAATTTTATGTGTCATTTTATTTTGTTTTTTATACTCAGCAAAAATGTTTAATTTGATAACATGAGTATAATTAAAATGAGACCATTGGGTTTTGACTGTTATATGACCATTGGTCAATATGACCCCTGGAAACTAAACATTTTGATTATTGTCTCTAAATACAAGTAATCTTGGTTAATTATTATAGAAAGAAGACTTGATGGCCTCACCCAGTAGTCTTGGACCGATCAAAGCCCATCTAACAGAACTTGGGAAGGAGGTAGCACCAATGGGCTTTGCTCTGGGCCAAACCCAATCCGAACTTCATCGTGTAAAGCTAGAATGGAATCGCCTTTGCGATAAGTTCAATCTAAGAAAATTACTACTCGTGTGATGTTGGCTGAGCCTCCCTCAGATTCTCTCACCTTAGCACACCTTACACTTAGGTCCTATGCTGGTGTGATAAGGGGATATGTAAGGAGACCATAACTGCCTTGTGTAATCCTTTATTTTAAATAAAAATTGGGATTTCTTCTTATAATGTTTATGAATTTTCAAATGTCCGGATAAATATAGTATGCATATTTTTGGTGAATTTTAGGGAAAGGATATTTAAAAAAAAATGTATATCTAAACCTTAAATAATTAAAAATGTGTAATGTTTTTCAAAAACTGGTCTTCTACAATTATGTTCAGTACGAAATTTAGAGTCTAATAAGATCAACTTGATTTTTGATGAATAGTAAATTATGAATATTGATTTTATGATTAGGATTAATAATATGACCAAATGGATTAGTAATCTCACTTAAAGAAAGTTTTAAAATAATCTAGTCACCTTGATTAAGTAATGTGATTCAATAAAATGGTTAAATAACGATTTCTTAAATTATTATTCAAGTATTAGTTTTTTCGAGTGAATAGTATTTTTAATTAAAAATTAAATTAAAAATATTTAAAAAACTATTTTTATAAAATGGATT
This sequence comes from Viscum album, assembly GCA_963277665.1. Lineage (NCBI taxonomy): Eukaryota > Viridiplantae > Streptophyta > Magnoliopsida > Santalales > Viscaceae > Viscum > Viscum album. The sequence continues at coordinate 138,125 of CAUJRU010000762.1, forward strand.
TCATTTTTGAACTCAGAGCACCGATATTATGTTATGGTAATTTTTGGGGTTTTTTCTGAAAAAAATGAATTTTTGGTGAATAGTGTATTTATTTAAAAAATAAATTAAAAATATTTAGAAAATTATTTTTATAAAATAGAGTTCATTTTTGAAATCAGAGCATTTGTATTTGGTTAATGTGAAATTTTGGGATTTTTCTGAGAAAGTCGAATTTTCAGTGAATAGTAAAAATACAGTTTTAGGGTTTCAGTATGTTTAATGACATTATAACTGTGCCATGATGATGTCATGATATATTTTAAGGGATGGTCGAATAAAGAGAATATATTATTGTGTGGGGGCCCCCATGTGGCCTAACTCTATGGGAAGTACCATGGGAGGGCCCATGCTTTTGAGAAAACAACTTTTGAGGTGTCCCTTGGCCATTAATGCCTTGTCCCCTCACTTTCCCTATAAATACCAAGCCCTCCTATCATCCTTTCGACTCCAAAACCATCCTCAACGAAGTTATGGTGTCCTTACTCCCAAGGAGTCCTCCCAAGGTTCCCCCAATCCCTCAAGATCCAAACCTTTGAGTTTTAAGAATTTCGTTTTAAGGTAAGGGATCCGACCCCTCTCTTTCTTTTCAAGTGATCTCTTTTATTTCATTTCGTTTATGATCCATGTTATTATGTTGAAGGAGGTTATTTTATATTCATTATACTGTCCTTTTTTATGTTCATATGATGAGAGACCCCCTCTTACTCTCATTATTTCGTTTTATGAAGTTTCAGTGGCGCCGTTAGGCTGCCGAAATTTTTGTAACAGATTCTTTCTCCCTTCTCATTTTTCAAGATCTATTTTCATGTAAAGTATTTCAAGTTACATTATGTTGGTGTATGATATCTAAATTCATAATACTGATCTTTTATGATCACATGATTAGAGACCCCATTTGATCTCTTCAATTCAGTATTTTGAAGTTTTAAGTGGCGCCGTTAGGCTGCCGAATTTTTAAGTTGTTCTTTCAACTTTCTCCATTTTCAAAGTTCTAATTCCATGTCAAGTCTTTCATGTTACTTTTTATTATATTGGGGTATGATATCTAAATCTGTAATACTGATATTTTATGTTCATATGACTAGAGACCCTATTTTATCTCTTCAATTCAGTATTTTGACGTTTTAAGTGGCGCCGTTAGGCTGCCGAATTTTTAAGGGATTCTTTCACCCTTCGCATTTTCATGTTCTATTTTCTTGTCAAGTATTTAAAGTTACATTATGTTGGGGTATAATCTCTATACCTATCATACTGTTAATTTATTTTCATATTATGAGAGTCCCTTTTTTGATCTCGTCAATTCATTTTTGTTGAAGTTTAAGTGGCGTCATTAGGCTGCCGAATTTTTAAGGGATTCGTTCACCTTTCTCATTTTTCAAAGTTCTAATTCCATGTCAAGTCTTGCAAGTTACTTTTTATTATGTTGGGGTATGATCTCTATATCTATCATACTGATCTTTTATGTTCATATGATGAGAGACCCTATTTGATCTCGTCAATTCATTTTTGTTGAATCTTAAATGACGTCGTTGTGCTGCCGAAGTTTCATAAGAGAAATCTTATTTTTGTCTTCCTTTCATGTTCTTCATTTCATATGGTATATCTTTCAAATTTCATTACCATGTTCTTAAATCCTTTATATTATGTTCCCCTACTGTTTTATGGGTCATTTATGAATGTTTGACACATGTCCCCTCTCTTTTCAATGTTTTCCAAAACCACAAAACATAGGCGTTATACTGCAGAATTTCCGTCTCAAAATGCCTCTCTCTTTTCTAAAAATTATTTTATGTTATAAAGTGAATACTAAAGGATCTTATTTCTACAGGGGTATTCACATATATATCAAAATGTTCTATTTTAAATTCTGGGATTTACATACATGAAACCCGCTCTCCCCTTCTGTGGGTTTAAAGTGACGTAAAGATCGTGTCTTTAAAGAAGTTTTTAAAAAGTTATGATTATGAAATGAAACCCATTTATTTTATTCTATATGGGTTATTTATGAAATTTTTGATGATGATTTATGTGTCTCACATGATAATAAAGGAAAATTTAAGGGTGTGCCCTGATAGCGCTCCAATGCATTGGGTAAAGATGTAACCACTAGAGATTACAATTTTCACGATACCTTGGTGAATAACCTTGGTAATTTTCAAATGACACCTTGTGGATGGACCTTGGTGATATGTTCATGATTTTCTATGTTAAATGATGTATCCACATCTTAAAATTATGAAAAATGTTATTTTTATTATGATATGCCTCATGATTTTTTTCTTATGCCTTAATGTTCTTTTGATGACCTTATTGAAGTATCTGAAGTTCACATGTAAAATGTTTCTCTTGTTTCCCTTACTGGGCCTTCTGCTCACCCTATATTTTGATGTATTTCCCCAGGTTATGAGATGCAGTAATGAACCTAGGATGAACATGAGGATAATCCTTTCAAGTGTTTAAGAATAATCTTTTATGTTTTCATGTTTAAAGTTCCTAGTTTCCAAGACACTAAACCTTAAAGATCCTCAGTTTTGTAAAATGTAATGAACGTTTATGTGATAAAAAGGAAGGATGCTATACCTATCACCCTCAAACTGATGGACAATCATAATAGACTATTTAAACCTCAGAAGAGTTGTTGAGATCTTGCTCACTTGACTTTCATGGTATGTGGGATCAATAATTACCTTTGGTAGAATTTTCCTATAACAATACCTTCCATTAAAGTATTTTTATGGCACTATATGAAGAATTATATATAAAGAGATGTCAGACACCAACTTGTTTGGATGATGTTAGTGAAAGAAAAATCACAGGCCCAGAATATGTTGAGAAAACAATAGAAAAGGTAAAGGATATCCAAACCCATATCAAAGAAGCCCAAATTAGGAAAAAGAGCTATGATGATAACCAAAGGAAGGATTTGGAATTTCAAGTAGGAGACCATGTTTTCTTGATGGTGTCTCCATGGAAGGGTGTTATACATTTCATTAAGAAGGGTAAATTGAGTCCCAGGCACATCAGACCTTTCAAAATTATAGAACGAATTGGAGTTTTAGCTTATCGTTTGGAAATGCCTCCAAGTCTCTCCAATGTTCCTGAGGTGTCCCACATATAACTATTGAGAAAATACATGTCAGACCCGACGAATGTACTCACCTATGAGGAAATTGAACGGGAACCTGATCTGTCTTATTCCAAAGATCCAGTAATAATTCTTGATACAAGAGAACAAGTGTTGAGAAACTAGACGATTCATCTGGTAAAATTTCATTGGAGAAACCATAAGATGGAAAAGGCAACGTGGGAACCAGAGAAACTTATGATGAAGAACCACCTACATATTTTAGTGAGGTAGTATTATAGAAATTTCTAGGATGAAATTATTTTAATTTGGAAATAATTTAACACCCGAAGCTTCCACGGTACGTTTTCCTTTGAATAATGCATTAGCTTGCATTGTACGCAACTTCGAGATTCTAACACACCGCAACCAATCAAACTAGATGTTATGAATATTAATACTGACCTTTTGAAATTTTAAAAATTTTATCATTCAAAATGAAATTCATTTTTGGATTTTCAACATCAAAATTAGCTTAGGGTGAATTTTTTGTACTTTTATGAAAACTTTCAATTTTTGTTGAATAGTGAAAAACACTACGTTATTGGTTAAAAACAAATTTTTTATTTTAATTTATTTTAGGAAAAAATAGATACATAATACATATATAAGTTAAATGTAATTTGTTAGAGTCATTTTATAATAAGTTTAGACGTATAAAAAGTTTATTGAACTTTTTACCATCTTTTACCCACCTCCAAGGAGCATTTAAAAATATGCATAAAAATTAATTTTACCACTTTTGTGAGTTGAATTTCAAAAATACGAGAGACACGGTTGATATCAGTAAGTAAACTGTTGTTCAATAAGATGAAAATAATTTTTTGTGAATAGTAACTTTTGAATTTTATTTACCATAGTAAAAAAGTAAATAGGGTAATTAAGGGTAAAAATGATATTATAATTACCCTAAAACATGTCCTAATTCTATTGGATAAGTTCAATTAGACAAAAAACCTTATAAATAAAATATAATCCCCTTTGGTTCACTTGGTTTAGATTAGAACATTTATTATTATTATTCTATTTAAAGAAGAGTTAAAAGAGTTAAAATCAATGTTTAATAACTAAAACATTTTTAATATATGGTTATAAATAAGATAAATTCTACTATAAGTATTAATTATAAAGTAAAACTTATTTCCTACATAATGGTATTTTATTTATAATTTTTATACATTAAATAAGTAAATATATTTATGACACAATGATGATTCAGTAATTACATTATTAATGAATGATTAAAATTACTGATATTATAAATATACAAAAAAATATAATTTGAGACTTTTAATGAATTACATTAATTTTATAGGTTAATATTACATGTTAGGGGTGATTAAATTAATTTTCTATGAAGTAATTATGCATTTATGAATTAAAAAAACAAAATACTAAATAGTGTCAAAATTGACATAAAAGTGTTTTTTTAAATTATTATATTATTAATTGATATTCTATTTCAAAAAGTCTAAGGTTCGTCCGGAGGGCTTAAGTAATATTATATATTTTATTAATGAACCACTTGGGGTTATCTTGGAAGTTTATAGTATGTTAATTAACTATATAACATAAAAATATGAAGAGACATGGTAAATGTCAAACTATTTAACTAAGAGTTAAATCTAAAAGATTAGGTTAATATGATGACCTAAACATGTCTAAAACCTATTGGTTGCTAGTTTTTCAGCCCATCCCCACCTTATCTTTTAAATAATTCATTTTTTTGCAATTATAAATCGAAAATGATTTTATTATAAAATAATATTTCAAGATTTTCCGAAAGTGACCCTCACCTCTCTTATAAAAGGACACTTCTCCTTATCTCAAATTCACACCTTCAATTCCATTTGGCTCGCCAAAAACCTAACCAAATATCCCTTAACCTATCCTCAATTAATCTTTGAGGCCTTTTTTAGTCAGAAATTCATCCTAAAGATCTCTTTTGATCAAATCAAAAGGAAGAACCTCAAGAAAATGTAAAACTTTCATCACCCCTTTCAAGTTCTTTTCTTCTTTCACTTCCTCTTTCTTTGTGGTTTCCATTATAAAATAATAAATCCAGTATCTCCTATATATTGTGATGTAATTATAAAACTTGTACAACCATATTCATTATTCTATCCATCCTATAATTGGCAATGTCACCATTTTTGCATACGTACGGATTACCATCCCCACTTCATGGTATAGTTCGTTATTCAAATACTTCATCATTTGGATGTGTGTAATAATGGGTTTAAATGATGTAAATAATAAATATAAAATGATAATTATTCTTTATATATGATATAACATCCATTATATATGATTTTAATATCAAAAGAATGATATTATCGCTCATGCGTACCTACGGATTACCGTCTCCACGAACGTGAGGATATTCATTCCCAATCGTATCCATTCAAGACTAATTTTCACTATATGATTAAAAAATATTTTTTAATGACTTAATATAAATATTAATATGAATTAGATACATCCTATATATAACAAACATTACTTATGTAACAATTCATATAAAGGAGAATGAATCGGTAATACTCGAAATGCTGATAATACTAAAATAATATTAACAATGTAATGTTAGAAGATCATATATGATATCATATTTACATATATGGTTCTTGTATAATTTAATAAAAACTATTTAACTATTATACATGATTTTAACGTACCCTTGACCAAGGAAATGTACAAGGTAATGGTTAATTTCACAATCTCTTTATTATCCGAGGATGTTTTTACGTAAGTATCTACTGGGACCTCTTTATCATCAACATCCATGTTTCTTAAAAATGTGTTCCGAAACGTTTTTAATACTTACTAGACTATGGGTTAAAGTCATTTATACCCTTTTTTTAGTTTTTATAAAATGGTTTGAAAGGAATCTTTCCATCGTTTTCCAACAAAGGTACCATATGACCTTTTGACAAAATTCAGGTAAGAATGTTTTTATCTTATATGACGGGTGTGACTATATTTGCGGTTATAAAATCGTTGAAGATTTCCTTAAAATATTATAATAACATTTTCAAAATAAATGTTTCATTTTATAATTATATGAATTTTAAATGATGTCTAAATAGTAGGAGATATTTCTCTAAAAAAAGTTTTGATTTCATCAATGTCAACATCTTTTGATGGATTGTAAGCTTATTTGAAGTTGATTTGTTATGATACAAAAATTCAATATTGTATTGAAGGTTTTGTGATATTTTTTACTGTGGACGTGTTATTTTTACACCATTCATGTTTTATGGATAATGTATTGAAATATCATATACTAGTTTTAATATGAATGTTTATGTTATATTTAAACTTTTTCATATGAGGAATTCATTTGACTTAGTAAGTGACGAGTAGAGCCCGCTATGGATAATTGATTCTTCTGTAGGTATCATGAGACAAACTAGTGTCTTGGAACAAGGCCTTGACAAAATCTAATTTGTATTCTTGGAACAAGGAATTGACTATGTGGTTATGAAGTCTGCCATTATGCATTCCATCATTATGAAAGTGGAAATTGATATTGCATGTGATTATTAGACAAGTAGAATATCAATGTGAAAAAGTAAATGAAAATATTTGATTTTATCTTTGTAATAATATGAAGTAGTTAACATTTAAAAGGATTTTATTTTAGAATTATATTAGCTTAAATGTTTTTGCTTATATATGAAAGTTTCCGCTATATTGTTATCCTTACTGATCATCTGAGCTCACCCCTTTCTATGTTTTATTTTTCCCAGGATGTGAAGAAGTATATTATGACTGACCTGTAGGGATAGTCTAAGGGATATGAGGGTGTCCTGTAGAGACTATGTTGTTGTAGTTTTTCATTTTATTATGTAATGTAAAACTTATGAATATATCTTTTATTTCCAAGGCTATTAAACTGATCGGTCTTTCGGGGTTTGATCCCCGGGGATCATGCCAATTTTATGTAATAATGCACCGACTCTGGATAACTGTGGCCGGGGCATTACAATACATTAAGACATAAACCAAAAGACGAAAAGAGTAGAGACTTACCTAGGATAAATCACCTTCAATCAACAATGAAATCACTTCAAATCAATTACAAAACATGTGGGGAGATCCTCTATCCTCTGAGAACCCAAAATCTCGAGTGAGGACTGAGTGTGAGAAGATTGGAAGTAAAATAGATCAATCCCAAGAGAGACAAGATTTAAAAATCATACTTTTAAGTGGCCACATGGTTAGTTTGCACGGTTTGGAAAATTTTTCGCTTACCATGTGCAAGCCACTACCTCGAGAGATAGGGTGCACATGGTTTCCTTGCACGGTTTGGAAAACAGTGTGCAAGCTATGCGAATCCTACTATCTCCCCCTACATGGTTTCTTGGAACACCTGCACGATTTCCCCTAACCGTTCTCAAACTATGCATCATTAAAAAAGTATCCAAACGTTTTCAAAACCATTACAAACTCTCCCAACCTCTTCCCAAATCATCACATAAACTATAAATAAATAAAAGTCAATAAAAAATGATACATACCTAAAACTGGGGGTTCTAAATTCTCCCCACCATTAGGCTTTCCGTCCTCGAATAGTAGGGAACCATTGTTTTGGCGAAACAGCTCAAGCCATTTATCATCCATCTCTTTCTTTCTCTACCAAATCTCCTCTTGAATCTGACCATGATACCTCAAAACACAAACTAAACCAATGGTTTTACCATGAAATACTTTATCTTTCCTATCCACAATCCACACTGGCACATGCATCAAGGAAGCATCTAGTTCTAGCTCAACTTGATCCAAACAAATCACATGGTCATGATTCGGATGATACTTTTCCAACTATGTCATATGAAACACATTGTGCACCCCACTAAACATGGTGGACGTTCCAAATGATAATCCACCTCTCCAATCCTCTCCAGTACCTCCAATGTCCCAATATAAATCGGAGATAACCTACCTAGCTTCCCAAACTGACGATGTCATAACCTAGAAGAGATTATCAAAAACACATGATCACCCACCTCGAATGAAAACTGTCATCGATTATGGTCTGTATATGATTTATAAAGACATTGAGATCTCTCTATCTCCTTCCTTATCAAATTTATTTTCTTCGTTTTCTTTTGGACATGGCTCAGTCAGATAATCAAAGTCTCGCCCGTTTCCACCGAACATAGTGGAGAACGACAAGGACGCCCATAAAATTCCTCAAACCGAATGATATGTATCAATACATGATATCTGTTATAATACAAGAACTCCACCAATGGTAAGTGATCTTCCCCTAAACCCCCAAAATCCACCACACAAGCCCTTAACATATCCTCCAGGGATGGTGTCATCCGCTCGGATTGGACATCTGTCTAAGGAAGATACACCATGCTCATAGTCAACTGTGTCCCAAAGGATTGCTACTAGGATTAAAAAAAAAGAGATGTGATCATCAAATATCAATATGATAAAATTAAAACAGTAACACCATGAATCATTAGCACCTCCTGGATATAAATTTTGAATATATTCTCTACTATATGAGATTCAAAAATCAGGATGAAATGGGCCAACATTGTGATCTGATCCACAATCACCCATAGGGAATCGTATTTTTGAACCGTTATTTGGAGACCCATCACAAAATCAATTGCTATCTACTCCAATTTCCACACTGGGATTGGTAAAGACTGCAACATGCCAACTAGCCACTGATGCTCTTCCTTGAACGGCTGGCAAGTCAAGTATCTCAAGAAAAACCCGACACAACCCTTTTCATACCATCCCACCACAATAGTGCCTTCAACACCTTAATAATTTTTTGAATTCTAGGATGGACAGACCGCCTAGAATGATGATAAGCAATGAGGAGATCCTCCCGACAAGCCACTGGTTCTACCATATGATTCCAAAAACACCAGACTGAATTATCATTCAGTTTCCATCTCTTAATGGTCTTCTCACTATTGTGTTTTGACCCCATCATCAGACATTTGGAATCATTTGTCTGTGACTTTTTAACATAAACAACCATTCCAAGAACCAATGAAATTAGAAAGAAGACTACTATGTCACCCACGTCCTCACAATCCAACCACATGTCAGCTATGTCTAACATCAATGACCATTGATCTAATACCTTCTTGTCCACATGAGCATATGATTTCTTACATAATGCATCTTCTTTCAAATTTCCTTTACCCGGTGTGTACATTAAGTTGAAATCAAACATCTGGAGATATCCCATCCATCTTCTTTTCATCAGGTTCAAATCTATATGTGAAAAGATATGCTTTAAGCACTTGTGATTAGTAAACACTGTAAATTTCTCTCTGAAGAGATTATGACACCACATCTTTAAAGCATGATCCATTACCGCCAACTCCAAATCATGTGCTGGGTAGTTCTTCTCATGAAACCTCATCTTCCGTGAGCCATATGAAACTACATGATTCCCCTGCATGAGAACACACCCGAACCCGGATTTTGATGCATCACAATACACCTCATAGCCTTTCCCTGATTTTGGAAAATCCAAAACGGATGTTGATGTAAGGTAACCCTTTAACTCTTCAAAAAATTTAAAACACTACTCATCCCATCTAAATGAAACATTCTTCCTTTTCAAAGCTATCATCAATGAATAAAATCATGAAAAGTCGGGAGAAAAACTTCGATAATACCCAACTAGACCAAGGAAGCTCCATATATTGAAAACATTCTTTGTTAGTTTCCATGAGATAACAACCTCTATCTTTTCCGGATCAACTGAAACACTATTCACAGAAATAAGATGGCCCTAGAAATGAAATTTCTGTATCCAAAAGTCACACTTTGTTAATTTGTAATACAACCAATGATCCCTCAAAATCGTCAACATGATCGCTAAGTGACGCTCATGCTCTACCCTTGTCCTCAAATACACGAGCACATCATCAAAAAATACCACCAAAAAATAATCTATATATCTCTGAAATATCTGATTCATCAATTCCATGAACACCACTGGTGAATTTGATAAATCAAAGGGCATAACCACATAATTGTAATGGTCATATCAACTTTTGAAATCTATTTTTGGAATATCCTCCTTACTCACCCACAACTGATGATACCATGATCGAATGTCAATATTGTAGAACCACTGAACTCCCCTCAACTAGTTAAACAAATCATCAATTCATGGAAGTGGATTTCATTTGTTTATCGTAATTTCATTTTGTCTACGATAGTTGACTCATAACTAAAATGTTCCATATTCCTTCTTAACAAACAACACTAGTGCTGCCATGGAGATGCACTAGGCTGGATGAGCCTTTTGTTCTCTAACTCGCCAGACCGCACTTTTAGTTCCCGTAATTCTTCTGGTGCCATCCGATAAGATAGAAGTGTGATGGGACTAGACCTTGGATGGAGATCAATCTTAAAATCAACTTCTCTCACAAGTGTAAAACCTGATAATTCTTCTGAGAAAACATCCATAAACTGATCCAAAAGTAATGGAAGAACACTATACTCAATACCTTCCACTTCTAGCAATGAAAAACCAACAAATTGATACAAGAGAGTTCCAATAGGTGGTGACAAAAAATAAATTCCACCCAGCTTTGCACTTTTCTCCCCTCTAAAGAGATGTCTAATGCCATCATATGTCACAAAACTAACCGTTCGCACATAGAAATTGATGTGGTCTTTAAACATGATCAACAAATCCATTTCCAGTATTATATCATACATCTCCATATCAAACGATGAGAAGTACCCCCTCAACTCAACCTCATCCACCACTACATGACATGCTCGACACAGAAAGGCTCGACACTGTTTTTCACCCAGAGGTGTTTGATGTTTGAGAACCATAGGAAACATTTCTACCATTAAACCCAACAAATCAATGATGTTATAAGCAATAAAATAATGGAAAGAACCCATTTCAAACAAAACATTAATCAATATGGAATTTAAAACAATCTTACCTCACACCATGGATGGTCATGACTAATCATCTATCACAACCTACTCAAATACAAACAATTAATGGCTTGCGACACTCTATTCCTTGCTTCCTTTCAGAGTCTTATCATGAGGAGTCGTAATGTAACTAGAGTTACCATGACTGACTCGGCTCTTCTGACAAAGCATAAAATGATCCCCTCATCCTATCGAGGCATACGACCCCTGTGACCTCTGAGGATTGTCACATACACATTAACTCATAGCATTCCGACAATACCAGTGATGATTCCCTATATGCTTACAATTATGACTTGATCGAGGTTTTGTCTTACAATACTGCTTTATGTTGATAGTATATCCATAATTAAAACATCCAAGTTTACTTTCAGGATTTGTATGAATATTCTCTGATCCTGTAGTTTGATTCTAGGTCATACTCTCACCCTGGAAATAAGTTCCCTCTTCCACATGATCCCACCATTGGATTTCCTAATATTCCCCATGGGAAGAAATACACTTCCTCCACTCTCCTCCTCTAAGATATCCCTTTCATCCACTGAGGCTCTATTCACTATCTCTATTCAATCATCTATACATAGCATTGATATCTTGGAACAAATGTCCTCCCTCAAACCAACATCGAAGATACGGTATTTCAATGATGTAATACCCACCACCTCGGGTGAAAAACTCACTAAGTTCATGAACATAGCTGCATAATCAGTTACCGAAAGGTTATACTATTTCACATTGAAGAAATTAATTTTGCACTGAATTATTAATGAATGAGGGTAGAATTGTTTATTAAATAATTCCTCAAATCCATCCCATGTCATATGTTGGTCAGTTCTAGCTTGGACCACCAACTACCACCACTAAAGGGAAATATATTCCAATATATATGTGGCGATCTTCACATTCAACTCTACTAGTGTTCCCAAGTATTCACAGATCTTGTTCATTCTAATTGTAACACCACGACCCCTCTAGACTAGAGCTGCTAAATTACTTGTTATATTGGAATGGTTAGATGGAATTAAATCCAGAAGGAATGATCAGTTTAGAAGTCATGAAGAAACTAGATACATAGATGTAACTCCAATTAAATTTGAAAAGGTTAAAAAATACAATACCTAACAAAAACTAAGAACTGCATCCACAAAACTCAATAAATAGTCTCCAATTCATAACCTGTTAAAGGTAAACTAATGAAAGGGGTGGGATCAAATGTTCAGTATGGGTTACAAATTTCCAAAGCATGAATAAATAACAAATGAATTTTATATAATATGACATAATCAATATGGCATGGTGAATAAATGAAAAACTCAGGCCTTTAAAAAACATAGAATAAAACTACATCCATAGATTTTGTCATAGTGAAAACCTCATGGATAGTAATAATTGATATTGGATAAAGAAAATTATTATTAATTGGAATTCATGTGTCTCGCACATGATAACATAATACTATAAAAATAGTTTAGTTTTGTGGGTAGAAACCCATCTGATTTTTTGAAACAAACTCGAAGTGTTTATCGCCAAACTGATTTGTCTCATGAGACCTACCAATGCATCGAAGGGATATAGCCCTACCCACTACTGCATATGCAAAGTATTCCTTTTACATATATTCAAGGTAATAGAAATATGAATTTACATTATCTTTGTAGAATAGAATATAATGATTCATCAATATTTCCAAAGTCATAAAAACAATAAAAATAATTACCATATGTAAAATGGAATAAAACTAAGAAAATAATCATATCCATGATATGAGAATATGTAAATTTAAATATAATATAATTTCAATTGAAAAGTGATCTCAAATTGGTAGTTGGTACACCACATAAGAAAGAGTAGGTGCACAATAGTAAGCAAGTCACACTGAAGTGAAAATTGAGACAATGCACATTACAAATTTGTAATCAATTGAGTCGCATGACCAAAAGTTAATAACCACCAAATTAATCACATAATATAATGAATATAAAGATAATCATGATAATATATATGAAATGGTAGTACACCTATACCACATATAAGAAATAAGATGGGGAAAATGGAAATCCCACATTATTGAATGTGAGATGAGAAAACCCCATACAAACATTTCAGTATGGTAACAAGTGTTCTTTCAAGGGATTAATGAGAGGTAAAGGGGTATAAAATTATTTATATATCATAAGGGAAGTATTGGGGAGGTGAAAAAACATACCCCATCATTAGGTATTATAAATTAAAGAGCACAACATAGTAGAAAGTTTTGAACCAAAGTGAGAGAGAGGATCCCTTACCTTAAATCTGTTGGTGTTCTCTATTTGTTATTAAAAGCATGAATAGAAAAATTAGGTTTATTAAATTAACAATTACATAACCTATTATATATTTAATTGGTTCTTATAATCATTTTATGTTTATATATAACGTTTTTTGCTTATATTCATGTTTGGATAAACATATAAGATGAAATTAGTAGTTCAGAATTAAATTTATATTATATTAATGCACATATATGATATTACATTTTTTTAGATTTAATTTGGTTACTTGGAGTGAAGTTTAATTATTATATAATACCATAGTGACAACCATTTTTGTTAATCGGTGGGTTTGATTACAAAGAACATGTTTTACTTTATAACATAATCGAATTTTTACAAAAGGATTACAGAACCAAAAATAGGATATATTACACATATAATAATTGGGTTAAAACATAACACAAATGGTTTCATGATGATAATTAAAGATAATAATAGTAATTGAAAAACTATTGTCCTTGAATGTGCTAAATTGAAACATCTCAAGCAGTGCTTTCATTTCATTCAAATAAAAGGAGGGGAAAGAAGAGAAGATAATGAAATATCCCATTAGCAAAAAAAATTATAGGACCTTTATTTTACTAGAGTTATCATAATATTTTGGTGATGGGAGGTGAGGACTGAAACAAAAAGTCAAGAACTTAAAAAGAAAAGAAGGAAATTGAAAGAGGAATTTACCTCTGGAGACTTCCTCATTTGAGAACCTATTAAGGGGACATGTTTTGGTATTTTGAAGAGGATAGGGACTTTTTGACGTGGAGGAGGATCTTGGGGAGATATTTGGGCAGAATAATGGAAAGGAATAAGGCTTGAGAGGAGTGAAAAGAAGAGGGAGTGAGGGGGGTTGTAGTGGAGGATAGGTGGGTTTTCATAATTTTTTTAATCATTAGTTTATTATTTCATCACAATTCAAGGAATAATAAGTATTCCATGAAAAAGAACTGTAATAAATGCATGTGACTTCAAACCAATTGGTATTACATCAAAATATCATCATCAATGACTCAATAAATCCCTTTTTAGAATTTATCGTAAATTATTTTATTTTACTATTTATAAAAAATTCATCTATTTTAGAAAGATCCCAAAAATTAACCCTGGATATTTTTTAATGTGTATAATCCAAAAATGAAGTCCATTTTTTAAAAATAATTTGATAAACATACTTATTTTAATATTTAATTAAAATCATTATTTAATCAAAAAATATAAACACATAAATTATTTATCTTCATTTTTAAGGTGCCTAAATTTAACTATACTTTCATGGGTCTGGATACTATTCATAAGAGTCATATAACAATTCATAAGGGTAAGTTACTATTCATAAGTGTAGGTTTCTATTCATATGTTTATGTTACAATTCACCAAAAATTATGTTAATTCCATCAGACTCTAAATATCATCCTAAACACAACCGTTTATGTCAGATTTTCAAAATTCAAAACACACATGTGGAAAGTTTAAGTTCAATGGATTGCCTATGACTATCTCCTCAATAACCGAGTGTTGTTTCAAAGAAACATAGTGCTTCTTGAAATATAGGATTTGGCTCGAATGTATTTAAGAGAAACATACCATAAAATGTTTGGGGTGCTACATTATTCCCTCTTTTGGAAATTTTATCCTCATAATTTTTCAATTATAAATCCCACCAAAAATATTTGGGTGGTTCTTCTTCATAAAATCCTAAGGTTCCCATGTTGCTTCCTCCATATTCTAGTTTTTTAAATGAACCATTAATAGAGTATTCATCTGATTTCTCAATACATGTTCCCTTATGTCAAGGATCCTAATAGGATCTTTACATTATGACAAATTGGGTTCCAGTTCCATTTCATCATAGGTGAGTACATGCATTGGGTATGGCTTGTATTTCTTTATCAATGACACATGGAACCCATCATGAACTTTGGATAGACTTAGAGGCATTGCTAAATTGTAAGCTATAGCTCTGATTTTTTCCATAATTTCAAATGGGTCGATGTACCTAGGGTTCAGTTTCCCTTTCATACCAATCCTTAAGACACCCTTCCATGGAGATACTTTCAGAGAGACATGATCTCCCACTTGGAATTCCAAATCCTTTCTCCGGTTGTCGGAATAAATATTCTACATACTTTGGGATGCTTTAATATAGTATTGGATTGTCTTCACCTTTGTTGTGGTCACTTCAATATGTTTTGGGCATATAAGTCTCCTCTCACCAACTTCATCCCAACAAGTTGGAGTTCAACATCTCTTTCCATATAATGCTTCATATAGAGCCATTTGAATAATAGAATGTAAACTATTGTTGTAGGAGAATTACACCAAATTAATGTATTGATCCCACATACCTTGGAAGTCAAAATAACATAACCTTAGCATGAATTCTAGAGTTTGAATAGTCCTTTCAGATTGTCTGTTGGTTTGGGGGTGATAAGCAGTACTAATATGAAGCTTGGTATTCAAATAATTCTAGAGACTTTTCCAAAATTTTATTGTAAACTGGGGATCTTGATCGGACACCGTCGATAAAAGTGCACCATGAAGTCTTAAAACATAATTAATATAATGCCTTTCCAGGTGCTCAAGTGGTAAATATTCTCTTATAGGAAGGAAATGTGCTAATTTTGTGAGATGATCAAAAATTACCAATATTGCATCATTCCCTCTAGGTGTCCTCAGTAGTCTAGTGACATAATCCATCATAATGTTATTCCACTTCCACATAGTAATAGGTAGAGGTTGCATCACTTTTCTAGGATGTTATCTCTCTGTCTTCACTTGTTGTCAAACTAGACACCTTGATACGTAGTTAGCAATTTCCTACATCATATTATCCCACCAAAAATATTCCTTCATATCTCTATAAATCTTTGTGCTACCCGAGTGTATAGAGAAATTTGAGCTATGATCATCATCAAATAGTTACATTTTTAGCTCAGGTACTGATAGAACTCATAACCGCTTCCCAAACACTAGAACTCCTTCCTCATACACAATGTCTTCCTATCTCCCATCATTAAAATTAATAATTTTCTTGTGTAGATTTTCATCATCTGGTTGAGAGATTTTTATCTTCTCTCTTAAAGATGGCTTAAAAATCATTTGAAAGAAGAAATATGTTTCCCATTATTTAAAAATTTCCATATCCATCATTAGTTGATCAATAAATATAGGATCTCTCTCAATCCTCAATTGAGTCATAATTCTATGATCCTTCCTTCTTAATGCATCTGCCACCTTATTTTCTTTTCCTCTGTGGTAGTGTATTGAACAATCATAATTTTTGAGTAACTCGATCCATATCAATTGCCTCATGTTGAGTTTTTTTTTGTGAAAATGTATTTCAAACTCTTGTGATCTGTGTATATCTCACATTTTTAACCGTAAAAATAATGTCTCCATATTTTCAGAAAAAATATTACGACTTCTAACTCAATATCATGAGTTGTATAATTTTTCTCATGAGTCTTAAACTATCTTGATGAATAAGAAATAAATTTATATTATTTCATAAGGACAAAACCCATTCCATTCTTTGATGCATCGTCCAATATCGCAGATTTCTTATTTCCATATCGAAGAGTCAAAATTAGAGCATTCACCCGTCTTATTTTCAATTATTTGATGAAATCTATACATTCTTTTGTCCACATAAACTGAAATCCTGTATGTTTAAGCTTGGTTAGAGGGTTACCCAGTCAGGCAGAATTCTAAATGAAACATCGATTATAACATGCCAAGACAATAACATTTCATACCTCAGTTATATTTATTGGTATGGTCGAATCTTTTATTTACTTTATCATTTCAGGATCAACTATCATTCCATCGTTAGAGACAATATGTCCTAGAAAAGAAACTGATTGAACCATAATTTTCAATTTCTATAATTCCCATATAATTCATTTCTTCTAAGAGATTTTAGAATAATCTACAAGTGATACTCATGGTCTTCATTGGATTTTGAGTATACTAGGATATCATTTGATGAATACCAAAAAAAAGTTATCATGGTTTTCCTTAAAAAACATAGTCATTAAATCTATGAAAACAGATGGTCCATTCATTAGTCCAAAAGGCGTCACTGTAAACTTGTAATGCCCATACCTGGTTCAAAATTCTATCTTCGGAATATATTATCTCCTCACATGCAGTTGATGATATCTAGATCGAAGTTCAATCTTGTAAAAGTATTGAGCTCAATAATCCAAGGAATTTACTCTTAATTTTGGTTCGTTTCTCATGAGGGAAATATTTTTCTAAGAATATTTTTTAAAATTCTTCCATTTACTATCTCTATTTTTTCTTCCTCCATGGTATTCTGAATCATGGACCCCCATTTATCAACATTTCCCTTGAGAAAATATGCTACCTGTACTACCTTTTCGATTTCATTACATCATAATACCATGAATATATTTTCAAGGGACATGATCCACTACTCAACAACCAATGTATTAGTAGTCCCACTGAATTATGTGGTCTTTTTCCACATGAAATGATCCAACACAGGTGTGGAATGGTTTTTCGTTACAGCATGAGTAAGTTGTCCCAGTATGGTCATGATCTGATCTACTCCAACTATGATAGTGTTGACTTTCTCAGTGGGGAGATCTCTACATTTCTCATGAGTATTTATTCCCCTTATTCTATTATATTACATTTCTAAATAATGGAACACACTAGATTATGGTACGAATCATAATTTATAATCTTAACACAACTAAATACTTATCATAAACTGAGATCCTATTCATGGCTAATCCCATAACCAAAAAATAGTTTCTTCAAGTAATAATTTACATTTAAATAATTCATAATGTCTTGTAAAAAAATATGAATTATTATAAGAATATCCACCGGGATTTTCATAACCAAGAGTGAAGTAATGCCCAGTGTTGTGTACCAGGATACCTCAGGTTAAGACTGAAACTCCTTGTCGGAGCTTTCACTCCTCGGAACATCTGTGCTAGAGCCACCTCAACCTTCTCATATCCATACAGGGTTGTATTTCTTGAAAGATACACATAAACTTTTTCTTACCAAAATACTAGGATTTTCCTGTATGTTTTTCCTCAAATACTACCTTATTCCATTGTTCCTTAATCTATGTTTCCTAATCTCATTTCCATGTTTTATACTAAACTTCCTCTGAAACCAACTATAACACCATGAGCCCTATAGACCAGAGACGGTGCATTAATTATTATATTGGAATTGTTAGAAGGAATGTAATCCTGAAGTAATGGTCATTTTAGTATTATTTAAGAAACTAGATACATATATGTAACTCAAATTACAGCGAAAAATGTTACAAAATATAATACATAACAAAAATAAAGAACGGCATCCACAAAACTCAATAAACAGTCTCCTCTTCATAACCTATTAAAGGGGTGAGATAAAATTATCCGTAAGGGTTAAAAATGGTGTAATCATGAATCAATAATAACTAAATTCCACACTATCTGTCATAATCAATATGTCATGGTGAATAAATAAAAAAATCAGGCCATTAATAAACTGAGAGTGAAACTGCATCCATAGATTTTGAAATAGTGAAAACCTCATGGATAGTAATAACTGATAATGAATAAAAATAATAATTATTAATTGGAAATCATTTATCTGGTACATGATACAATAATACCATAAAAATGGTTTAGTTTTGTGGGTAGAAACCAGTCTGATTTTTGGAAACAAGCTCGAAGGGTTTGTCACCAAACTAATTTGTCTCATGACACCAACCAATGCATCGAGGGGATATAGCAGGCACCACCCACTACTGCATGTCCAAATAATTATTTATACATATATTCTACCCAATATAAATATTCCTTTACATTATCTATATAGAATAGAGGATACAGATTCATAAATATTTCCACATTCAAAACAACATTAAAAATAAATCCCGTATGTAAAATGGTAAACAACATAGAGAATAATAATATCCATGATATGAGAATATGAAAATTAAAATTTAATATAATTTAAATTGAAAACGATCTCAAATGGGTAATAGGTACACCACATAAGAAAGAGTAGGATCACTATACTAAGCAAGTCAGAACGAAGTGAAAATTGAGACAAAGCTCGTTACCACGCTGTAATCAATTGAGTCATATGACCATAAGTTAATTACAAACAAATGAATAAAATAATACTAAGAATATAAAGAGAATAATCATAATATATATCAAATGTCAGTACACCTATACCACATATAATAAATAACAAGGGGACAATGGAAATCCCACAGAATTGAATGTGAGATGAGAAAACCCCTTACAAACATTTTGGCATGGTAACGAGTGTTCTTATGAGTAATATATGAGAGGTAAATGGGTATAAAATTATTTATATATCATAAGGGAAGTATGGGGGAGTTTAGAAAACATACCCCATCATTATATATTAAAAATAATTGAACACAACATAGGGAAGATTCTTGAACCAAAGCGAGAGAAATGATCCCTTTCCTTAAATCCATTGGTGTTCTCCACTTGTTATTAAAGACCTTAATAAAAAATTTAGGTTTATTAATTAATAATTATAGAACCTATTCTATATTTACATGGTTTAGTATAATAATTTTATGTTTATTTATAACCATTTTGATTGGTTATGAGGAACAATTTCAATGTTTGATCTCGTTTGTTTACTTGGTTTTAATGAACTGTTCTCTTATATTCATGTTTGGATAAACAAATAAGATGATAGTGGTTTTACACAATTGAAGTTATATTATATTATTTCATATCCATGATATTAAATGGTTTTAAATTTAATTTGGTTACTTGGAGTGAAGTTTAATTATTAAATAAAACCATAGTGAGAACCATTTTTGTTAATCAGTGGTTTTGATTACAAAAAACATGTTTTGCTTTATAACATAATACCATTTGTACAAAAGGATTAAAGAATCAAAAATAGGATATAACAAAAATATAAAAATCTGGTTCAACCATAACACAAATGGCTTCATGACCGGAATTAAGGACAATAATAGAAATTGATATACTGTTTTCCTTGAATATGCTAAATTGGAACATCTCAAACTGTGCTTTCATTTCATTCAATTATAAAGTGGGGAAATGAGAGAATAAAATGAAATTTTGAATTAGAATAAAAACATTCCAGTAAATGTATGTTACTAGAGTTATCATACTATTTGAGGGAAGGGGGGTGAGGAAATAAACAAAAAGGCAAGAACTTAAAAGAAAAAAAGGAATTGGAAAAAGGAATTTACCTCTTGAGACTTCCTCCTTTTAGAAACTCATAAGGAGAATGCTTTTTGTATTTTGAAGAGGCTATTGGATTTTGGACATGGGGGAGGATCTTAGGGAGCGATTTGGGTATAATAATGGCAAGGAACAAGGCATGAGAGGAGTGAAGAGAAGAGGGAGTGGGGGGGGGGGGGGTTATAGTGGAGGAGAGGAGGGTTTTCATAATTTTTTAATCATTAGTTTAGTATTTCATCACAAGACAAGGAATATTAAGTATTTCATGACCAAGAATAGTAATAAATGCATGTGAATTTTAACTAATTGGTCTTCCATTATAAGATAATCATCAATGACTCAATAAATATCTTTTTTAACATTTATCGTAAATTATCGTATTTTACTATTCATAAAAAATTCATGTATTTCAGAATGATCCCAAAAACTCACCCTGGCCATTTTTTGATGTGTAGAATCCAAAATTAAATTTCATTTTTCAAAAATAATTTTCTAAATATGATTATTTTAATATTTAATTAAAATCATTATTTAATCAAAAAATATAGACACTTAAATTATTCACCTTCATTTTTAAGGTGCCTAAATTTATTTATACATTTATGGGTGTGGATACCAATCCTATGATACATATTTATATTTATAAGGGTAAGTTACTATTAATAAGGGCAGGTTACTATTCATAAGGGTATGTTACTATTCACCAAAAATTAATTTAATTCTATCAAACCCAAAATATCATTCTAAACACAACCGTGTATGTCGGATTTTCCAAATTCAAAACACATAAGTAGAAAATTTATGTTTAATGGATAGCTATGACTATCTCCTAAATAAACAAGTGTTGTTTCAATGAAAATCAGTGCTTCATGAAACATAGTCTATGACTCGAATGTATTTCAGAGAAACATACCATAAAATGTTATGGGTGCTACACTACTCAACCATGTTTCACTACTAAAAATTCATCCCATAGTGATCACAAATGGAAGTCGCTGAAGCTGGATGAAATTCCGGCCTAGAGCGACCGCCACTAGCGGTCGCTGTTTCTCTGGAGCGACTACCATTGGCGGTCGTTGTTGAGGTTTGCAGGCAACCTAAAGGGACCTCCTATGGCGGTCGCTAAACTGGAAGTATTTTTATTAAAAAAAATTCATGGAATAGAATAAAAAACAGCATAAAAATCATAAAAAATGGAAAACAAATCCAAACACCATAAACATCAAGATCATCATAAACAATAAATGATAGACGTGCTTCAACGATCCACAACCATCTGCTTTAGAAATCTAAAATAAGATACAAATAAAACAACTACACAAAACAAACATAAATTTGACATATTTATTCAGTTATTATATATATATAATAAAATGAAATCTGACATCTCATGGGTGCTATAATAATTTAAAACCCCCAATTTAAGAAATGTTATCATTTAAGGATTTTTTTCTTGTTTTTGAGTCTTTTATTTTGTTTCTGAAAGTGTTTTGTTGTCTAAAAAGGAATGTTTTCCATAATCACCACACATCAAATGGATGGTCCATCTCATCCTACATGTCACGAATAATATTCATATTGTCTTCTTGTGGTTTCAGGTAATTTGGATCACATTTTCTTTGAATTCTACTGTCACATGCCGTTTTGGTCTTTTATGACTCTGGAAATGTGTTTTACAGTCAATGTGGTCAAATGACACCTCCGATTGATGTTATTTATACCGGAACATTTCAAAATTCACACCACGGTTGTTGTCGTATGATTTCATGTCATTCCGAGGTCGTTTGGGTGGTTTTGACCACCCAACGCGCCCTTTTAGAGCGCACCGAACTGCTGAAAATGACACATTCGGTCGTACCAGGTGCACCACATGTCTGATGGACGTGTCATCTCCTCTTACAAGTCAGGAATAATATTACTATTCTTTTTGTCTACTTTCAGGTCGGTCAAAGCATGTTTGCTCTGAATTCAACCGTGACATGCCGTTTTGGTCTTTTGTGACTCCAGAAACATGTTTCCAATCACCGCGGTCAAAAGACACCCTAGATTGATGTCATGTATGCCCTAAAATTTCACATTTCACACCACGGTTGTTGTCGTATGATTTCATGGGATTACGAGGTCATTCGGTGGCTTCGACCACCCAACACACCCTTTTAGAGCGCTCTGAACTGCTAAAAACGACACATTCAGTCGAACCGCATGCACCGCACCTCCGATTGACATGTTTTCTCCTCCTACATGTCACGAATAATATTAATATTGTTTTTTTTGTGGTTTTATATCATTCAGATCACGTTTTCTCTGAATTAAACCATCACACACCGTTTTGGCCTTTTATGACTCCGGAAACGCGTTTCCTGTCACCGCGGTCAAAAGACACCTCCAATTGACATTTTCTGTACCCAAAAATATCAAAATTCATATCAAAATTGTTTTCGAATGATTTAATGGAATTATGAGGTCGTTCGGGTGGTTTTGTCCACCCAACGCATCCTTTTAGAGTGCCGAACTGCTGAAAACGACACATTCGGTCGTACCGCATGCACCGCATGTCCGATGGATGTGTTGTCACCTCCTATATGTCACGAATAATATTCCAATTTTTGCGTGTGGTTTCAGTTCATTCAGTGCACTTTTTCTCTAAATTCGACCGTCCCACGCCGTTTTGGTCTTTTATGACTCCGAAAACGCGTTACCGGTCATCGCGGTCAAACGACAACTCAGATTGATGTGCTGTCTGCCCAAACAGTTTAAAATTCACAACACTGTTGTTGTATAATTTCATAGCATTCTGAGGCCGTTCGGGTGGCTTTGACGACCCAACCCGCCCTTTTAGAGCGCACTGAACTACTGAAAATGACACTTTCGGTCATACCGCATGCACCGCACGTTTGATGGATGTGTCGTCTCCTCCTACATGTCAAAAATAATATTAATATTGTTTTCGTGTGGTGTCAGGTCATTCGTATCATGTTTTCTTTTAAGGGGCTAATGACATAACAACTAATTGGCATAACAGCCAATTGGTCTATTGTATAGTTGTACAACTGGAATAATGGAATAATGGCCTAATGGCCATTTGTTCTAACATCCCATTGAACAATTGGCCAACATTGCAATTTCCCTAATGGCCTAACAGCTTAACGACCAATTGGTCTGTTGAATACTTGCACAATAGGGGGGGTTGTCTGGGGGTGCGGGGGGCTATCTGGGGGTGGGGGGTGCTATCTGGGGGTGGGGGGGGGGGTGTCCGGGGGTGGGGAGGACTGTCCGAGGGGGGTGGGGGTGGGGGGTGGGGGTGGGGGGATGTCCGGTGAAGACAAATAGTGAACCTGAGCTCATTAATCAAAAAAAATCATGGTTTATATTAGGAATCACATGGTTTTTTCGAAACTACTATAGAACATGCAATTTAAAACATTATAGAATTAAATGAACAAAAAATATCTATATCATTAATCAATTTCATGGTTACTTCTCAATTCGTGCACAAAAACATTGAATCAGGAAAAAACACACATGATACCCCCAAATCACAAAAAATATCACTAGAAACCCAACCTAAACATCAATAACAACCCCACCAGTAAAAACCGAAACACACCTCGTGAATATGATGTGTCATGCATAGTCATGGCCGCTACCTCCATCCAGTGGGCCAGAGGCCTACACCAAATAAACACAATGAATATTTTAATAACAAAAATAATATAAATTGAATAAATAAATACAATATAAACCTGCATCGTATGATCCCCAACACCCACACTCAGACGCACATATTCTCTCAGTGCTCTAACCTCAGCGATCAAATGCGCTTTTACCTACTCAAAATCATGCAGCCATGCCTCAAAATATGACAAATACTATGTCATCTGAGTAAGAGCAGGACCGACAACCACATCGCGTGACACTATAGAATGAGGAATCCCCGTTCCATAAGTCAAACTATATCCATGCCCGTCCCAACCAATAATGCGATGAAAGATCTCATCCCTTCGCATGAGAAGCTGTCAGTGGTCCTCTGGCAGATGTTCTAACTCAGCTTCAAAGTGAGCATGTGAAATATTTAAATATATATACATATATATGTTAACATATAGTTTAATGTAAGTATTGGTAAGTACAAGAACTTACTATTAATGCTACAACCTCTGGATCACTATGACCCCGAGTCCTCATCCACAACGACATTTTATCAGTCGGTGGGCACCTTGCTCTCGCAACTGTATATGAATAGAATATAAACACAAAAAAATATTAATTAATAAATTAAAAATGAGTAATAAATACCTCATGTCGAATCTAAGACCCGTGATGAGTCCTAATCCCATGAGGTGGTCCTTGCAATGTTCGATTCTCAGAATGGCGTGCTGACACCTCCTACATTCAATTCATTCAAATTTCAAACAAATCACACATTCTTGAAAATATATATACAAAAATAAATATATAAACCACAACACCCTCAGTATACCAATATGCAACTAAGACACACCACTGATCTAGGAGGACACCTCTCAGGACTTTTTCTAGAATGTCTGGGGTACCCACATTTGGTACCCAGTGGTCCCTCTTCACTTTGACTTTATATTCTTTCCATATCTTATGGCATTTTCTCATAAACCCGGGCCGAAAATCATCGAGGAATACATTCAAAATTTTCTATTAATGAAAAAAATCACACATATTAGTATTGTTTATACATAGGGAATAAAGTAAAATGGACTTCTTACTTGAACCTCCCTCCAAAGACGATCTATTGTGTCATGAGGGATAGAAGCCCAGTCACGCGTGGTCAATAGAAATCTATTCCGGTCATGTATGATATGACCCAGCTGACAAATAAATGCAGGGGCATTCAGTCCCACAAGATGAAATACCTCATCGAAGGAAACATCAAACGTCGTGTTGGAATTCCATGGTAAAATACCACGACCAGGACCTCTCATGCGAGAGGAAGAAGAAATCAAGTCTGATCCTGTTGAAAACAATTTTATATAAAATTTTAAAGATGTTATAAATATATATATATATAAATATATATGTTTTTTAATTACATAAAAAATATAGACAATGACATTCAATCATACCTCAACCCTAAGACGTAGATGCCTCAGATGGATGATGTGGATCTGCTGCCTCTTCCCCTGATATGCCGACAGTCATAGTAATCATTAGTAAGGGGACTATCCAAAGTGTCCAAAAGTTAAATTGGATTTTTCTCAAAAAAATACAACATGTACAATTGTCAATCAAACCAAAAGTGATTGAATAATTATTTTTGAATGAATTTAAAAAAATCATAAAGTTAACAAAACAGATATACAAATTAGGTAAAAAACCAATCAATGCATAGCCAAATTTCAGATTGAATTAATAAAAATTCAGGCCGCACATGAACCAGATGAAGAATAACTCAGTGGGAAGATACACTGCTGATAACATAAATATACCAAGAGTTAAATCACCCTAAATATTTATAACTCAATAAACATACAAAAGTGAGGATTAAAACTTACAAGTATTTATAAAATTGTTAGATAATTTATGATATCCTACGACATTCAATACTGAATAGCGGGAAAAAAATTGTACCTTTCATTAAGCATGAAAATCGACCATTTCTCCTTCAAAATCTGCTCTGAACCAATAAATATCTTCTTCACGTTGAACTACGGTATGTTGATGAAGTTTTTGGGAAACAAATAGAACAGTCTCGGGTTTATCTTCTTTAAAAAAAAACACTCCTCCCCGAGACATTTTGACAACAACTTGCTAACATGGATTCAAAGGAAAAGTAATGAAGAATATTTGTTCCACTTGTGATGTCAAAATGAAAGGTTCATTCTAAACTCGTTCATTTATGTATAACATATAGTTAAAATTAACCAATGATAATTGATATTGATCAACTTTACATCCACGCACTAGATCAACACAATTACACTTTAACAATATGTACTTCAACTAGTGTGTGTATACAACATCAATGATGTCATTAAATTATCCATAGTAATAACTAGAATCGAAAAATGGACAACTGATGTCACTTTTTTGTGTTTCTCATTTTTTGTCAACATCTTTAATGTGAAATCGAAAACCATTAGTATCTATAGCTTTATAATGATGAGCCATTATAGATGGACCCTCAGCCAGTTGGATAAATTCTTCAGTTAGCACGGGGTCCCCTAAATCCCTTAGCGTATGAACGTATATAATTTATAATTCAATACTAATATATTCAGAAAGAAATTAGTATAATACTTCACTCATAATGAAAATCAATTTATACGTACCTAATCCTTGAACTAATCAGGAAATGACGCATAATGAGATTGTTTAATTTGAAACTCAGTCGCACGATACATCTCATCTTTTATCTCATTAATGTGTTTCCTACAAATGATAACGCGATTTGTAAATGATAAACTTATGAAAACGAAACCTGAAGAAGTTAAACAATAAAAGAGATAAGATACTTACTTCATTAATGGTACAACTGATGGCGTATTGAACAAGATATATTGATGTCATTGTATCCACTCAATGCTATCCAAATCAAATGTGGTTTCCTCTACCACTATATCATCATGAATCCGAGAGGGATTATCTAATTATGTTTCAACATCCATAAGATATTCTACACAAAAAGTAGTACACTCATCCAACAAATAACCATTGGATATTGATGCCTCCAGATGAGCTTTGTTGCGTACAAATCGTTTCAATGTACTCAAATACCACTCAATAGTATACCTCCTTCTGAATTGCACTGGACCGAAAGCCATTAATTCATCAGTTAGGTTCACTATCAAGTAGACCATAACATCAAAAATTAAAGGGGAAATAATTTCTCAAAGTGATAAAGAGTAAGTATAGTACGGTCCTACAAAATTTTTAAATCACTCTTTCATTGATTTCTTAAAAAAAGCTGTCTAAAATAATTAATCATCTTAATTAATGGATGAAAAACATTGGGGGATAAAAAATCACAAATTGTGATTGGAATCAACTACTGAAGTAGTATGTTATTGTCATGACTTTTCAACCCTTGAAATGTCTTTCTTGTCATATTTACACACTTTGAAATATTAGAAGAGTATCCATCAGGCAACTTGAGCATCTTCAAAAAGGAAAAACATGTCTCTTTCTCCATTTTAGTAATCGTATACTATATATCAGGCATATATGCCTTGTTTCCCTCAACTCACTAGAAATGAAACTATTTCCTCAAACCCAATGCTTCCAAATCACGACGTTCATTAACATTGTCCTTTTATTTACACTGACACCAAAAGTGGTCTCTAATATGTTATCACAAACATTTTTCTTAATGTTAATGAAATCCAAATTATGCTTCAGAATGTTATTTTTCCAATATGGAGGACTATAAAAAATAATTTTCTTATTCCAATTGTTACTGCACTGCCAACCCGCAACATGCATATTACGTACTAGTGGAGCCACCAAATCCGAAATTTCATATACCATGCAGATGCTTTCTTCCTCAATCTGGGATAAAAGTTCGACTCCTATCATGATCTATGGTGCTGGGATGAACTCTCAATAACTATCAATTGCCACTCTATCCTTTCTGAACCTGTGCTGAGGGGGGAGAAAACGTCTAGGACCATGTATTCCCATTTTTTGGAATGTTTAAGACATAAAGGGTTTTTAATTTTATTTCAACAAGGGAAAGAAAATTCCCCATTTGTACTCCAACCTGATAAATTTGCCAAAGCTGGGAAGTCATTGGTTTTCCACAATAAAGCACCCTGCAGTTTGAACATTTCATTCGTTTCACAGTCATAAGTCATCACACCATCTCCCCAAAATTCAATCAATGGCTGAAGGTAAACATCAATCTTATCCCCTGGACTTTTAGGTACATCAATAAGAGTGGAAAGTAATATAAATTGTTTCTTCATACAAAGCCATGGAGGATGATTATACACAACTAACACCACGGTCCATGTACTATGAGTTGCACCAACCATAGACTTGGATGGATTGAAACCATCTAATTCCAATCCCAATCAGACATTACGAACATCTTTAGAAAATTCGGGATGTCTCTTATCAAAATCCTTCCATGCATGAGAATCTACTGGGTGGGTTAACATATCACTTTCATGAACTCGTTATGCGTGTCATCTCATTAAATTAGAAACTTTAGACGACATAAAAAATCTTTTCAACCTCAGTTTAAGGGGAAAGTAAAGAATTTGCTTTATGACAATCCGTTTCCCATGTATCACAATTTGACATTTATGAGTATGATTTACACTGTTATCCTTCCACCTGGAAGCACCAAAAAACGTAAAATATCTAAATTGGTAGTTTTCATTCTAAAAAACATACAGTTGTTTTCACATGCATCTATGGTCTCATATGTAAAACCTAAGTTCTCTGTCAACCTACGAGCATGATAATACAACTCGGGAATCTTAGCGTTGACAGGAAGATCCTTTTTCAATAACACCAAAAGCATGTCGAATGATGTGTCTGACCAATGATTCAATGTCTTCAAATGAAACAACTCCATGATAAAATACTGTTTATTGTAATAAGTACATCTAGGATATAATTCTCATTTTTTGCAACGACAAGTGATTCATAAAACCTCATCGAATCACGTTCTGCACCAAAGTAAAGATTTATCTCACTGGTCTCACGATTCTGGATTTCAATGCCTTTAGGATCCAACCCACATACCATTTTAGTAAGCATTTAATGTATTGGATCATTGATCCTTGCATCAATATCCTTCTGAACTACATCTGTATTTTGAAAACGAAAATATTCTTCTCCATAATGAGTATAACTCTTATATTTTTTCCTAAATCCATTAATGAATAGATGCTCCCTCACAGTATCTCTTGTGAATTGATATATGTTAGCACATTTTCTACATGGACAACTAATATAGTCACTTTTAAATCCACTGGTGAAGTCAATAAATTGCATAATTCCATTCAAATATTCTCTAGACTTTCAATTTGGTAGATCAATCCAGCCCTTATCCATAATAATATCTATTTAACAAACATTTACACAATAATTATTACATTTTCATTTATCAAATCAACTATATTTTAAATAAATACTAATGAATTGTTCATGAACCATTGATAAAATAATAATGTAAGTAAAAGACCATGTCATACCTAATTGCACTAAAAACCTGGAAGGGAGGGGAGCCGAAGGCAGTGCTGCAAGGGAGAGGAGAGGCAGCAAAGGGAATACAGAGCCAAAGGCGGTGCGGTGAGGGAGGGGATGGGCGGCGACGACGGTGGGGAGCCGGAGAAGAGGAGGTGGTGAGGTGGTGAAGGTGCAGTGAGGGTGGGACGATGAGGGAGGGTACCAAGGACAGCGAGAAGCCGAAGTGGACACGCGACAGTGGTGAGGGGATGAGTAGCGACCGCGTATAGAGGGAGGGGACTAGTCGGTGGTAGTGTGGTAAGGGAGGGGGCAGTGAGGTAGGGGACATGGGGCTTTGGTGCGATGAGGGAGGGGGATGAAGAGGGAGGGGAAAGGGGCTGGTAGGGAGCCGGAGCGGAGGGCGGTGAGGGGATGGGGGACGGGCAGTGGGGGGGATATCTGTGGTGGGGGGGGGGGCTATCTGGTGTGTGGGGAGGGATGTCCGGGGTGCAGGGGGGGCTGTCTGGGGTGTGGGGGTGGTGTATGTGGTGCGGTCCGGGTTTGGGGGGGTGAGGGGGGGGGGGGTGAGGGGGTGGAGGCCAGAGGGAGGAGGGCGGAGGGGTTGGAGAGTGGAGGAGGCGGAGGTTGGAGGCCGGAGGGGGGAGGCTAGAGGGCGGAGGGATGCCAGAGGGGATGAAGGGTTGGGAGGAGGATGGACGGAGGGTAGAGGGTGGCTGGAGGGCGGGCGGAGCTGAAGGGCAGAGGGCGAAGGTCAGGCGAAGGGAGGAGGGTGGAGTGCGGTGAGTGGTGGTGGGCCAGGAGGGAGTGCGAAGATGGGGGAGGGCGCGCGTGGGAAGGTGGATGGTAGAAGGAATCGATGGGGGAGGACGTGCAGTGAGGTTGAGGGTGAGGGAGGAGGGCTTGCGATGGGCAGGGGGGGGGGAGGGGGGTGAATCCCCCTTTTTTTGGAAAAGCTCAGCGACTACCATAGGGGGTCGCCTGTGTTAGGGGGATTCAAATCCCAATATTGTAGTAGTGATTTTTTTTGTTTCTGGCTCCGAATCACCCCTTAAGATGGGTGAAATCTGCTTTTGAAACTGAACCGCATGATCCATGTGCTTTGGTTCATCTGTTGTATGTCTAATTTCCACAGCCTGGAAAGATTTCACTATACTTTGCACTAGCTGCTGGTTCACCTAAATCTTAGGTGCAACCACATTTTAAGCAGCCTCCCCTGGTTGGTCTCTACAATGCGTACCTGGTGCCATTTATATTCATACAAAAAAACCACGAGTCCTTCTATTTTAGCAGAACAAGATTTACAATTTTCAGTTCTATTACACTATATCTATCCCAAATATGCTTTCCACAAGTTCACATTTTCTATATTATACTATATTAAAAAATCCACCCGTTTTGAAAATCAACTCATTTTCAAAATACCATAAGATTCCATGTTTCAAATCCTTCAGTTCTTAAACCCAATACTTATTTTCAAAATCAAAACATTCATATCACAACATAATTCATTATACCTCAATTAAATATGCATCCTCATGGGAAGTAATTTATACCATGCATGTCATGCTCATCTCATTGGCTACACCCATGACAATGAGATATCCAATGTCTATTAGTTTCTCCAAACACTTATGTACCAAAATCCCTAGAAACATGATGTTCAACCTGAAACGGTTAGCTATGTTCTTTTATGCCATACATTACCTATTCTGACAATCTTACACCATGCTA
Source organism: Viscum album (assembly GCA_963277665.1). Classification (NCBI taxonomy): domain Eukaryota; kingdom Viridiplantae; phylum Streptophyta; class Magnoliopsida; order Santalales; family Viscaceae; genus Viscum; species Viscum album. Next base: position 169,687 of record CAUJRU010000762.1, read on the forward strand.
CCATACCAAATAAAGGAATAATCCAATAATGAATGTCAAGACCAAGACAAATGATCAACAACTATGATGAAAAACTACTCTCACTGGAAAGATAAGGATTGAAAAAACTGATACCACTTGTAACATCCCTCCCCATCTTATTGGATTGAGAGGGTGGAGGAATGCTTCTTGGCCTTATGAAAAATTCCCAAGGCACCAAAGGCTGTAAATAAATTTTGAGGGCTTTGAGAGTAAACTAGGAAACAATTTTCCCATGAGATAAAACCAACCAACCAAACGACCCACTATCAACAGACTACATGATGCATGTTAACCAAACAACCAACTCATACTTTACCAAAAAGTAATGACACTATTCCTAAATACTACCAAACACAATATCTTAGTACTATAAAGAAGCATATCTAGAGACCCAAAATAAACCAAGACACACTCCAAAGATCTACACTAAGCTCCATTCTCCAAGGACCACCACATCTCCCAAGCATCACCATGAACCACTAGCAATGAGTTTCATTACATTTAACTGTGTCCTAGAATAAGACATTTGTACAATCACCAAAGTAGAAAAGAAGGGGGTGAGTACTAATACTCAGTAGGTTTTCCCCAAATTGAAAAACATTGCCCAATAAGACAACCAAAACAGCGGGACTTACGCCCATCCCATTCACACCATTCTCAACTAGAGGTATTTCCCAACCACTACCCATAATGGGGGTTCTTCCGACCACCATACATCAACATTTATAGTGAGACTTCCCACCCACTTATATATGACCAGCACAATCCATAACACTCAATCTACCAACAATCACAAAGCATCGAAGGATGCATAATAAGCACACAACCATTTCAAACACATGCCAATTCACTTCAATATATCACCCATTTATTGAAAACACATTTTAATCATTTTACATGAAAAAAACATTTCAATAAAACAGCATAGTTATTAAAAACTATTTTTCATTAACCATTTTCACAAATCAGTCTTTGAAAACTATTTTAAAATATCTATTTTAAAATCCACAACAAGGGCATTTCACCACAATACCCCTTTTTCACAAAAATTTCCAAAACATCACCAAAGGGATTTAAAACCAATTTTTTCTCAATGAAAACAAAATTAATTTTATGAAACACAAATTAATTGTAAACAAGATTTAAGGTATAGAAAAGTGGAGTTGAGAGATATGATTCCTACCTTTAGGGTTATAGAAAAATTGACCCACAAGCTACCTCACCCCAATTGGGGAAAACTATAAAGACCCTTACATTATATACATTGTTATCACTTCAAAATTGAAGCACGCAAATTACAAAATATAACAAAACCATGAAATGACCATATAGGTATAGTGTCTTTAGAAATTGGGAAACATAAACAACATGTTCATAAATCATCTAAACTATCTCCCTTTTATTTTATCATACTTAGAGTCCCTTTTGGCATATCTTACTTAATACCCTTCTTCCTGTCCTGGGGAAAAGAAAACATATAAAAGGGTGAGCTCAAATGCTCAGTAAGGGTAAACAATAGAAATATCAATCATATCATATTCATAAGAACATAAAATTTTGAATATTTTGACATGAAAAAGAGATCATAATATCATAACATGGGATAAATAATGGTAGTGAAATGTAATGACAATAATCATAACATGAAACTTTATGGAATACACACATAATCATAGAGAATCATTTCTTAGTAGTCAAGACTCATTTCCAAGACTATCTTAGCGGACTAAGTCCATTTCTGAACCAAGTTCACTACTCGTTTCAGTCCTGTTTCACTGAACCAGATTAACCTACCATTCCTTCCATGTATATATCATGAGATATAAATCTTTACCTAATGCATTGGAGGGAGATATGTGTCCCACCCATCTCATAATGATTCCATTCTTATGTGTTCCACAAGATCATAAATCATACACCATAGCATTACCCATGTAATAAAAATGGGATTCTTAAACATCATGTCATAATAACATAATCCATATAAGATAAAAGGACATCATAAAAATAATTCCATCATAACATAATCAAATAAATGTAAAAATAGGGATAGAAATAGAACCCTATATTATCTTAGATGGAAAATAATTTTGATAAAACACTTGAACTTCATTCTTGAGGAAAATATCCTTTCTAATTCAAAAACATTTTCCCTTTCTTAAAATGTCATTAAATTTTAAACTAAAATAAGATGATAAAAAATAAACAATAAAACTTGTAATGGATGATTCATGGAAATAATGTTCTAAAAAACCATTCAGGCCATATAAGTTTAAAAAAACACTCTTCTCGTACTTTGGCCGGAAAAGTCAAAAAGTACCTCGTACTAAAAACGACTAAAGATTCCTTTCACATCTTTTACTAAAAACTCACCAATGGGTAAAACTGAATTTAAACAATTTTAAGAGGATATAAATAATATTAAATATTTAGAAAACATGGATGTGGATGATAAATATTCCCTAGTAAATTCTGATGTATAAGCAATCTTGAATAAAAATGATATTGTGAGATTTTCCCTTACTTTAGGTCCGATATGCTTTGTACATGTCCGAAAATCCTGTATAATAATTTAAATAATGTCATTGACTTATTAAAGAATCATATTATTTGTTATGATAAAATATATGTTCATATTCTTATCTTTATATTAGTAATATTTGATTGCTACTTGTTATTCGGGTGTTCATTGCTTTACATTATTATGCATGTCTTGTCGAATTAACTCTTATTCTTCTTTTTAGGTTATAGATACATAATTTCCCTAATGGTATTAGTCTAAAATATATCATATTTATTCATTCAATCCATTTATATAATCATTATTCAATGAAGATCATGTAGAATGAGTCGCATCACATCGTGGAGATGGTAGGCCGTACGTACGCACGAGTGATGATATCATTCCCATGATCGTGGAATTGTATTGAAGTGTATGTATACTATTTTAGAGTCAAAATAACTTTAAAATAATCATATATAGTTATTCTTTACACCATTATACCCATCCAAGTAAGGTGGTGGTGGAAAACTGATTACACCACGGCGTGGAGACGGTATTCCGTACGTACGCATGCACGATGATTTCGTTTTCCATAGGATGGATAGAAGGTGAAATAGAGATATTTCATATTTATAATAACATATAAGTATATGAGTGATACTGATGTTATTACTTCATAATTAAACAACTAAATAAGAGGAAGTAGAAGAATAAATAAATTTGAATGAATCGGTAACTTACATTACCTCTTCTTTGAAGAGCCTCTTCTTAACCTCCTCTTATGGAACTAATGATGGTCTTTGAAGAATAAAAGGACCTCTAGGACGTTTCTAGAAAAGTGTAGAAGATAAATTTTTAGGGTTTGGCCAAGCTTGAAGCTTCAAAGTGGTTTGAGGAGGAGAGGGAGGAGGTGCCCTTTTATAAGGGAGGAGAGGGGCACCGTAGGAAGAATATAAAATATTATTTTATTATAAAGTCATATTCGGTTTTTAATAGCTCCAAATTTATTTATTTAGAATCTAAGGTGGGGATGGATCGAAATACTCTCAACCAATATATTTTAGACAAGTTTAGGTTACTATATTAACCTTATCATTTGGATTTAACTCTAAGTTAAATAATTTTACTTTTACCGTGTCTTTTTGTTTTCTTACACTATATGGTTAATAAACTTACTATAACAAGACAAAAGAACCCCAAGTTGTTCATTATTAATATATATAACCTTATATAAGTCATTTGGCCGAACATTAGATTTTTAGGAATAAAATAACAATTAATAATTTAATATGTGTTTTAAAAACAATTTTATGTCTATTTTGAAACTATTTGGTAATTGATTTTTGTAAAAATCATAACAGCATGATTAGTTAGAAAAAAGTTAATAAATCAATACTAACATGTCATATTAACATATAAAATTAGTTTAATTCATATGAAGTCTCAAATTACATTTATTTGGGTATTTATAATATCAATTATGTTAATATTTCATTAATAAGGTAATTACTACGTCATCATTGTGTCATAAATAAATTAAATTATTTAATGTCTAAAAATTATAAATAAAATAACATTATTTAGTAAATCTTTTAATATTTTTAATGAATATTTATAGTCTAATTTATCTTATGTATAACCCTATTTTAAAAATGTTTTAGTTATTAAACTTTATTTTAACTCTTTTAACTCTTCTTTAAATAAACTAATAATAAGTGTCATAATCTAATCCAAGTGGACCTAAATGGACATATTTTATTCGTAAGGTTGTTTTTTGTCTTATTAAACATATCCAATAGAATTAGGACATGTGTTTGTGTAATAATAATATCATTTGTTCCCTTAATTACCCTATTTACTTTTAACCGTAGTAAAAAAGTAAAAAGTTACTATTCACAAAAAGTATTTTATTTTATTGAACCACATTTTACTCCTTTATATTAACCGTGTCTCTCGGATTTTTGAAATTCCACTCACAGAAGCGGTAAAATTAAGTCTTATATAAATTTTCAAATTCTCCTAGGAGGTGGGTAAAAGACGTTGAGAAATTCAATAAAATTTTTGAATATCTAAATTTATTATAAAATGACTCCAACGAATTACATTGAAATTATATAGGTATTATGTAACAATTTTGACCTAAAATAAATTTAAATAAAATAAATAATTATTTAAATAAAAGTCGGTTTTTAAATAGTAACCCTGTGTTTTCACTATTCATCAAAAATTGAAATTTTTCAGAAAAATACCATAAATTTACCTTACGATAATTTCGATATTCTAAATCCAAAAATGAAATCCATTTTGAAATATAAAATTTTAAAAATTTTAAAAATTGGGTATTACTATTCATAACGGCTAGTTTATATAATATTTTAATAACATGTCGTTGTTTAGTGAAACTCGGTATTGCAAACAACGCATTCTATCAAGGAAGGATTCTCTTGTGTATAAAGGTAGCCAAGACAGTGTTGTGTGTAGTGAAAGACTCCATTATACATAAAAACAAAATATTTCTCATAAAATCTTGAGTGTTACATTATACCCCCCTTAAAATGAATTTCTCTCTCGGAATTCATCACTTTGTAACAAAAATATGAGGATACCTCTCCCTCATCATATCCTCATGTTCCCATGTAGCTTCATCTAATTGGTGGTTCCTCCATAAACCTTTCACCAAAAGAGTGGTCTTGTTCTGTAGGCTTTTTTCGCTACAATCCAGAATCTCTATCGGCTGTTCTTCATAAGAAAGATTTTGCTCCAGCGGTACAACTTCTGAGCTGAGTACATGTGAAGGATCGGGTATGTACTTTCTTAGGATAGATACATGGAACACACCATACACTTGAGAGAGATTCGGTGTAAGTGCCAATCGGTAAGATACCTTCCCAACCCGATCCAGTATTTCAAAAGGACCAATATACATAAGGCTCAACTTTCCCTTCATTCCAAATCTCATTACTCTCTTCCAAGGTGATATTCGTCGGAACAAGTTGTCACCCACTTCAAAATCTAGGTCTTTTCTTCAGTTATCGGTATATCCTTTTTTCTACTATGAGTTTCTCTTATGTGTTGTTGAATAGATCTGACCTCTTATGCCATATCATCATCAAGATCAGGTCCTAATAGCTTTCTTTCCCCAACTTCATCCTAGTAAGTTGGAGTCCTGCATTTTTTTCCATAGAGAGCTTCATAAGGAGCCATCTGAATACTGGAGTGAAAGCTATTATTATAAGAAAATTCCACCAATGGTAGGGGTTGATCCAAACCACCTTTGAAATCCATAGAGAAAGCTCTTAACATATCTTCTAGAGTTTGAATTGTTCACTCAGACTGGCCATCTGTCTGAGGATGATAAGCAGTGCTAAAACTCAACTCTGTATCCAGAGTATGCTGAAGACTGTTCCAAAACATTGAGGTAAACCTTGAATACCGATCATATATAATGGAAAGGGGTACTCCATGCAATCTTTCCACTTCCTTTACATATATCCTGGAAAGCTGGTCTAGAGAGAAATCTTCTCTAATAGCAATGAAGTGTGCCGACTTCGTAAGAAGATCAACTATAACCCAGATTGCATTATTGCTTTTAGATGTTTTAGAAAGTCGAGTGAGAAAGTCCACAGTGATGTTTTCCCATTTCCATTCTTGTATGGGTAATGGTTGTAACATCCCCTTATACTTCTATCTCTCTACTTTAACTTGGTGACAAATCAAGCATCAAGATACATATTCAGCAACATCTCTTTTCATGCCATCCCACCAGAAGTACTCTTTCAGGTCACTATACATCTTTGTGCTTCCAGGATGAATAGAGAATGAAGAACTATGAGAATCATCCAGTAGATCCTTCTTTAATTCTGGGATGGGAAGAACACAAACCCGATTCCTAAACCTTATTATCCCTTCACAATCAAGGTTGAATTCAGGAAAATTTCTCACCTTCTTTTGTAACTATACATCTTTTTTCTGTGCCTCTTTAATCTTCACATGTATAGATGGTTGAACATTCATTTGAGAAAGATAATATTTTCCCCCTTTCATTATAATCCCAAGATCCGTCTTTGTAAATCCGAAAATATTGGATATTTTGTGATCCTCATCATGGATAATCTAGCATTGTCTTGTCGACTTAATGCATCTCCCACCTTTTTGCAATCCTAGGGTGGTAATGAATTGAGCAGTCATAATCCTTAATCATCTCCAACCATCTTTTTTGGCGCATATTCTGCTTCTTTTGTGTGAATATATAATTTAAACTTTTATGATCAGTATAAATATCACACCTTTCACCATAAAGATAATGCCTCTAAACCATTAATGCAAATATTACCGCATCTAACTCCAAATCATGAGTTGGGTAATTTTGCTCATTGATTTTCAACTGTCGTGAGGCATAAGCTATCACCATATCATTTTGCATTAGAACACACCCAAATCCCTTCATGTATGAATCACTACAGATCACAAACCTTTCTCCACTACAAGGCAGTGTGATCATAGGTGCACTAGATAACCTTCTTTTTAACTCCTTGAAATTCTCTTCACACTCCTCTATCCAAATGAACATAACTCCTTTTTGATTCAACCTAGAGAATGGATTAGATAATCATGAAAAATCATTCACAAAACATCGATAATATCCATCCAAACCAAGAAAACTTCGAATCTCAGTTACTATTTTTGGTCTGGACCATCTTTCGATAACCTCTATTTTTGCTGGATCCACATATATCCCCTCTTTTGAGATTATGTGACCCAAAAATGCAACGTTTTGAATCCAAAAGTCACACTTGGTAAATTTGGCATAAATCTTCTCCTTTCTCAAGGTCTTCAATACAATTCTCAAGTGATATTTATGTTATTCCTTTCTCTTTGAATAGAAAATAATATCGTCTATATAGACAACCACAAACTGATCAAGATAGTCTCTAAAGACTCTATTCATTAGATACATGAAGATAGCAGGGGCATTAGTAAGACCAAATGGCATCACTATAAATTCATAGTGTCCATATCTTGTATGGAATGCCATCATTGGCATATCCTCCCTTTTGACCCTTAATAGATGATACCCTGAACGAAGATCAATCTTGGAAAAGTATTGAGCTCCGCGTAGTTGGTCAAATAAGTAATCAATGCGTGGGAGAGGATATTTGTTCTTGATAGTGATCTTGTTAAGTTCTCGATAATCAATGCAGAGTCTCATTGATCCATATTTCTTATAAAAAAATAGAACAGGTGCTCTCCAAGGTGATTCACTAGGGCGTATAAATTCCTTACCCAGATTCTCTTGGAGTTGCTTCTTCAATTCCTGCAACTCAATTGGGGCCATTATATAAGGTGTCTTTGAAATAGGCAAAGCACCCAGTGTGAGTTCTGTTGAAAACTCAACTTCAAGATTTGGTGGAAGACCTGGAAATTCCTCTAGAAAGTCATCATCAAACTCCCGTACATTGGAAATATTCTTAATCTTGAGTTTCTCACCAACCATTTGAGATAAATAACCATAATTTAGTGGAATCAAGACCCATAAGATGGAAGAACTGTCCACTGGAAGGTTATGTTCATCCTTGCATCGATAGACGATCGTAGATTAATCTGGAATATGTAACGTGGCTTCCATTAATTGGCAATTGATTTGAGCTCCATATAATGAAAGCAAATCCATGCCAATAATCACATCAAATTCCACTATAGGAAGGATCACAAGATTTGCAGGAAGCACTTTCCCACAAACTTCAATCAGAGAAGAATTATAAACTATTGATGTGACTGTTGTGCCATTAGGGGGTGTCACAGCTAACTCAACATCTAATTGTTGAGGTAATACGCCGATACCCTTAGAAAAATCTTCAAAAATAAAAGAGTGGGTGGATCCAGAATCAAATAAAACATTTTCTACTTTAGAGTGGATGGTAAGTGTACCTTTCACCACATCGTTATCTTACTCCACATCCCTGATAGAAATTCAATGTGACTATCCTTTGTCTTTAGACTTAAGAGTTTGTTGACGTCGATCATAATCAAAAACCCTTGGATTAGGGCATTGATTAACATAATTTGCCATTTCCTTGCACTTGTAACATTGAAGTGTAGGAGGTGAATTATATGTAGCCTTTTCGTTGTTCAAATCACTAGACATCTTCTTCCCATCATTGCGGCATTCAAATGCCCAATGACCTTATTTTCAACATTTGAAACATTTACTTGTCCCTTTAAGACAACTCCCTCCATGTTTCTTTCCACACATTGAGCATAATGGAAAACTCATCTTTTTTTCAGTGTTCTATTTAGATTTTCATTTGAATTCCATTTTCCTCTTCTTATCCAACACATATGACAGATGGGTTACTCCAATCTCCATCTCAACCTTGAGGGCACACCAAACTATTTCTCATAGCTATTGAATTCCCTTATGGCTAACTCCCTTCGAAGACTTGGTTTTAAGCCACTAAATAATGGAATGATCTTACTCTCAGGTTGGATAATAATCCCAGAAGCATACCTTGCCAGTCTTGTAAAATTTTTTCGTAGGTATCAACAGATTCATCATCCTTTTTCTCTTGTTCAAGAAACTTTTTCTCCATCTTCGTTCGAAGAATACGAGGGAAGTACTTATTGAAAAATATGTTCTTGAACTCGTCCCATTCCATGGACATAATTTCATCCCCTTTCCTCATATTCTTGATAAGATTCCACCATTGATCAGCTTCACCTTCCAAACGATATACTGCTAAGATGACTTTATCATGTTCAGAACATTGAAGAACTGAAGATATATTTTCAGTGGTACTAATCCATTTTTCATCCAATAATGGATCAGTGGACCCGCTGAATGAGGGTGGATTTTGACTCATGAAGGATTCTAAAAAATGTTGCTCCTTCCTTTTCTCATTTGGAAGTCCTTCATGATTCATAGCTTGATAAAGTTGTGTGATAATGGCAACAAGATTTTTCATTCCAGCTCCCATAATGTTTGGTTGATCCGGGGACAATCATTGCATTGCCTGTCGCATTCAGCATTAACATGGTTCCTTCGGGTTCCAGCCATTGACTAAAATCAATAAGAATAGTGTGAGAAACCCTAATCATAATAGGAAAACCACAAAATCAAGAATAAAATTTCACACATAAGGTCTTATCATAGGTTATTCATGTCCATTTCTAAAACACTATGATTGTGTTCTATGCTTAGACTTATCCATAGGGTTCTCAGTAAGGCTTTCAAATCATTGTTTCCAAAGGTTGACTATACCTTTACTCTGATACCAACTATAATGACCCATACATTACATACATTTTTATCACTTCAAAATTTAAGCACACTTATTATAACATATAACAAAACTATGAAAGGACCGTATAGGTATAGTGTCTTTAGAAACTGGGAAACATAAACAACTTGTTCATAAATCATCTACACTGTCTACCTTTTATTTTATCATATATAGAGTCCCATTTGACAAAGTCCATTTTTGAACTGAGTTCACTCCTTGTTTCAGTCCGGTTTCACTGAACCGGATTAACCTACCGTTCCAGCCATGTCTATCGCATGAGATATAAATATTTACCCAATGCATTGGAGGGAGATATAGGTCTCACTCATCTAATAATGATACCATTCTTATGTGTTCCAGAAGATCATAAACCATACATCATAGCATAACCCATGTAATAAAAATGAGATTCTTATTCATTATTCCATCATAACATAATCTATATAAGATAAAAGGAAATCATAAAAATAATTCAATCAAAACATAATCAAATCAATGTAAAAATTGGGATAAAAAAAGAACCCTATATTATCTCAGATAGAAAATAATTTTGATAAACCACATGAACTTCATTCTTGAGGAAAATATCCTTTATACTTCAAAAACAATTTTCCTTTCTTAAAATTTCATTCAATTTTAAACTAAAAGAAGTTGATAAAAAATAAACTTGAAAACTTGTAAAGGAAGCTTCATGGAAATAATGTTCTAAAAATCCATTCAGGCCGTATAAGTTTAAAAAACATTCTTCTCATACTTTGGCCGGAAAAGTCAAAAAGTACCTCGTACTAAAAATGACAAAATATTCCTTTCATATATTTTACTAAAAACTCACCAATGGGTAAAATTGGATTTAAACAATAGTAGGAGGATAGGCATAATATTACAAATTGATTAAACATCGACATGGATGATAAATATGCCCCAGTAAATTCTGAAGTATAAACAATCTTGGATAAAAATGAGATTGTCTGATTTTCCCTTACCTTAGGTCTGATATGATTTGTACGTGTCCAAAACTCCTATATATTGATTTAAATAATTTCACTGACTTCTTACAGAATCATATTCATTGTTATTATATCATATATGGTCATATTCTTAACTTCTTATTAGTAATATTTGATTGCTACTTGTTATTCGAGTGTTCATTGCTTTAAGTTCTAATGCATGTCATGTCGAATAAATTCTTATTATTATTTTTAGGTTATAGATACCTCATTTATAGAATGGTATTAGTGTAACATATATCATATTTATTCATTCAATCCATTTATATAATCATTATTCAACGAAGATCTTGTAGAACGAGTCGTATCACATCGTGGAGACGGTAGGCCGTACGTACGCACGAGCGATGATATCGTTTCCATGATCGTGGAATTGTATTGAAGTGTATGTATAATATTTCACAATCAATATCACTTTAAAATAGTCATACATAGTTATTCTTTACACCATTATACCCTTCCAATTAAAGTGGTGGAAAACAGATTACACCATGGCGTGAAGACGGTATTCCATATGTACGCACTCGCGGTGATTTCATTTTCCGTAGGATGGATAGAAGGTGAAATAGGGTTGTTTATAATTTTTAATAACATATCAGTATATGAGTGATACTGATGATATTACTTCATAATGAAACAACTAAATAAGATGATGTATAAGAAGAAATAAATTTGAAAGAATCGGTAACGGAGATTACCTCTTCTTTGAAGCGCCTCTTCTTAACCTTCTCTTAGGCACTAAATATGGATTTTGAAGAAGATAAGGACCTCTAGGATGTTTCTAGGGAAGTGTAGAAGAGAAATTTTCAGGGTTTGGCCAATATGGAGGGCTCAATGTGGTGTGAGTATGATAGGGAGGAGGTGCCCTTTTATAAGGGATAAGAGGGGAACCTTAGGAAAAACATAAAATATTATTTTATTATAAAGTCATATTCGGTTTTTAATAGTTACAAACTGATTTATTTCAGAGATAAGATGTGGATGGGTCGAAATCATCTCAACCAATAGATTTTATACAAGTTTAGGTTACTATTTTAACCTTATCATTTAGATTGAACTCTAAGTTAAATAATTTTACTTTTACTGTGTCTTCTTGTTTTCTTACACTATATGGTTAATAAACTAACTATTAAAAGCCAAAAGTACCCCAAGTTGTTCATTATTAATATATATATCCTTATCTAAGTCAATTGGAGAAACATTAGATTTTTTGGAATAAAATAACAATTAATAATAAAATATTTGTTTTAAAAACTATTTTATGTCAATTTTGAAACTATTTGGTAATTGATTTTTGTGAAAATCATAATAGCATTATTAGTTCAAAAAAAATAATTAAATCACTAATAACATGTCATATTAACCTATAAAATTAGTTAAATTGATAAAAAGTTTCAAATTACATTTATTTGGGTATTTATAATATCAATTATGTTAATATTTCATTAATAAGGTAATTACTGCCTCATCATTGTGTTATAAATAAATTAGATTATTTAATGTCTAAAAATTATAAATAAAATTCAATTATGTAGGAAATATTTTTATCCTTATAATTAATATTTATATTCTAATTTATATTAGTGTAACTCTATATTAATAAAGTTTTTGTTATTAATCTTTCTTTTTTAACTCTTTTAACTCTTCTTTAAATAAAATAATAATAACTGTTCTAATCTAATCCAAGTGGACATAAATTGTCATATTTTATTCCTAAGGATGATTTTGGTCGAATTAAACATAAATAACAGAATTAGGACATGTGTTAGGGTAATAATAATATCATTTTTAACCTTAATTACCCTATTTAGTTTTAACCGTGGTAAAAAAAGTAAAAAGTTACTATTCACAAAAAATTATTTTTATCTTATTGAACCAAATTTTAATCCTTCATATTAACCATGTCTCTTGGATTTTTGAAATTACACTCACAGAAGTGGTAAAATTATGTTTTATGTAAATTTTCAAATTCTCCTAGGAGGTGGGTAAAAGACGGTGAAAATTTCAATAAACTTTTTATATATCTAAAATTATTATAAAATGACTCCAATGAATTAAATTGAAATTATGTAGGTATTATGTATCAATTTTGACATAAAATAAATTTAAATAAAACAAATAATTATTTAAATAACTGTCGGTTTTAAATAGTAACCTAGTGTTTTCACTATTCATCCCAAATTGAAAGTTTTCAGTAAAATACCAAAAATTCACCCTAGGCTAATTTCGATATTCCAAATCCAAAAATGAAATCCATTTTGAATGATAAAATTTATAAAATTTAAAAAATTGGGTATTATTATTCATAACAGCTAGTTTTTATAATATTTTAATGACATGTCTTTGTTTACTGAAACTCGGTATTGCATACAATGCAAGCTATCGAGGAAGGTTGATCTTGCGTCTAACGCAAGCCAAGAAAGTTTTGTGTATTGTGAAAGATTCCATTATACCTAAAAACAAAATATTTCTCATAAAATTTGGGGTTTACAAAAACACTTCACGAAAACCACTCTAGATCCCCTTCCATAAAATCCAAAATCCATAAAATTAACACCCAAGGCTACAAAAACCTTCGATATACATGAACTAGATGTAGATCTAGAAAACCAAGAAAGATGAAAGAGTAAATCTAGATGGAAACCAAAAAAATCCAAGATGAGAGACTTACCTAGGAGAAATCACCTTCAATCTACCAAGAAACCTCATCAAATTACTTACAAAACTTGTGGGAGAGCACCTACAACCTCTGAGAACCCAAAATCCTGAGTGAGGCTCGAGGGGTAGAAGATTAGAAGTGAAATAGGTCATCCTTGAGGGATTCTGGATGAAAAAATCCTTCTTCTAAGTGGCCATTCGGTTAGTAGGCACGGTTTGGAAAATCGTGAGCTAACCATTCACAATCCACTACCTCAAGAGAGTGGGTCTACATAGTTGCCTCACAGGGTTTGGAAAACCTTGTGGAGGCCATGTGAATCCTACTGTCTCCCCCTATATAGTTTCTTAGAGAACCTGCACTGTTTCCCTAACCGTGCTCAATCCATGCACCATTAGAAAAGCCTCCGAACATATTCAAAACCATTCCAAACTCTCACAACCTCGGCCCAACTCCTCCCATGGACATTAAAAACATAAAAAAGAATAGACAAAGGCTACATACCTCAAACTAGGGGTGAAAGATCATGGATCTAGGATGAATAATGGGGAGGGGAGGAGTACAAGATGCACAATAGACCACTACAAGTGACCAAGATTTTATTTCTGGCCACCATAGGTCCAGAATTGATGCATGGAGGAAAACCCTACCTGTTTATGGTGGTAAAAATTTAGGATTTGTGGAAAATGATGTTCATATAGATAACCATGTAGATATATAAACATTATGCAGAAAATTCAACTACATGATGTGTATTCAAAGAACACACATTGTGTATCCTAGAATAACTATGGTGGCTAGGGTTTGAAGGATGGTAATGATCATACACTATGTGGATGAGAACACATTACACATGGCCCTCCGTGAGATGATGGGTCATGTTATGGTTTCACATGGATATTAACCCATGTGGTTTGAAATTCCATTTACTCTAGAAGTAAATGATCTTGGGAGGTACTTGATACCAGCTAGGTACTCAACCAGGTACACAACCGAGGCTTGATGAACAAACGAATGACTTAGAGAGCATGGGAATTCCCCTAGTGGATATAATATGTTGTGTAACCCCTTAAATAATGTGCATTATGAAATTTACACCAAGATATGTACAAAGGTTAAAATGACCATGCAACAGAGTAGGACCACATGACGTGTAGACCCGATACACATAGTGTAGACCATTTCAAGAAACCTCTACATTGCATATCTCATTCTTCTTGACTTTGATTTTGACATGGGAGTATCATTTTCTGAGTAATTTGTTTTGCATGGAACATAAACAGAGCATTTTTAATTTCCTTTTATGACATGAAGTGGACTATTCCCCGGATGAAACATCATTATATGTCACTTTATGATGGTAGTGATCAAGTAGGAACATAAGAGAGAGGCTCGGGTTGGAAACCGCTTTTTTGAATTAGGTCCTAGGTACCCCATACTCCTTGCACTGGTCTAAGTGGCATCCCCATGACAGATTGGGATATGCTTCCTGCACCTTATGGGCAGAAGCCCTATAACACTATTTCATGGGATTTCTATCTACTAAGTGGAACCCCTTAATGGACTAGTGTTTGGGTCCTCTACCTACTTATTGGAACACCCATGATGTACTAGTGTGTGGTTCCTCTATCTACTAATTCATTCCCTGGATAGACTAGGGAATGTTTTATCTACCTATAGAGTGGACCCCTTTGACTTTCATGGGTGTGGGTCCTTTGAATACTGAGTGGAACCCATTTATGGAAATGGGTGTGAGTCCCCATCATACTGAGTGGCACCCCATAAAGGATAGGGTCATGGGACCTATAACTACTAAGTGTAACCCACTAATACACTAGGCTGTGGTTCCTATACCAACATTGTGGTACCCCTAAATGAATTATAATATGGTTCCTCTATTTAAGATATTTCCACCACAACCGTATGAAATAATTTAAATGTGTGAGTCCTTCACATGGTTACGTCAACGAATACATGAAATGATGGGAATTAGAGATGGGCCATTTGGAGTTGTTGGTGGACTCATTGATCTTGATGGGATGTAATATGGAGATCTATTTTTTATCTTGACTGGGTTTATAATATGATAATATATATATATATACATATGTATATATATATCTCTATCTTTGTCTATGTGTTGTTAGGTTTCATTTACCTCTTGTTGTGGGTTGAGTTGACTACTTCTATCATATCTTCTTTTTCACACCCTTTAATTCTTAGAGTGTCCAAATTGGTATGTGCATACTCACCCCTTCATTAGATTTTCCTAAATGTGTCACTTATTTTAAATATTATGGTTAAATCACTTGTGATTTTAATAAAGAATAGGGTTACTCAGATGCATTGACCATGTAAGGTGGTCAGGCATAGAGATAAAGAGTGGGTGCTCTAACCATTCCTTTATTCTTATTTTAGTTAGGTTGGGACTTCAGTTCTAGTTGGGTGTGTTTTTTTACCATTTAAACTTTTGTTTTCTTGTGACATACTATGATTTTATTCCCTAAAGGTTATTGGATGTATGGACTACACTAGATGATATTGTATTGTATTTTTCCATTACAATATTTCATGGTGATGGTTCAGTCCATGTATAAACGTACATTAGGAAAACAATTCCCATTTTTATGTTATTCTTTCTATGTTATTATCACCATCCCCTTGACTACAGAGGTGACATTTGGGTTATGGTGTCCTGACCTTCCGCTGGCCAAGTGGGCCCCGATGGGTTGGGGACATTAAAGAGTTGTATTGGAGGTGGCACATCCTCAGGTTAGAGTTGGAGTTAGACCCATGGTGAGGATTTGGTTGATACTTATGAGAATAGTTTCAATGTTCCTAATGTAAATCTTTTAGGTAAAGAAACCAAGTGTTGGTGTGGCTACCAATGTATCAATTCACCTGGACTTTGACTACCTTACTATCAAATCACCATGCTGGGAAATTGGCTATGAGGAATAATGGTACATGAATAATATTTTATTTATTCCATTGAATTTCATTTTTGTGTCATCTCCCATATATATTTTATCATCTTACCATTTTACCTCTTAATCACTTTTAGTATTCCTCTATGATAAATCCTTATAGGATACAGATTTAGTATGGTGAAGGAAATTCCATTAGTGATGACTCCTTAGTGTAGGGGCTATATGATGAGATATTTCCTCAAAGTGGGTAGGTATCACCACCCCCTCTTGTCAAGAAACATATTATAGTAGTAGGGAATGCTTATAATACATGAAGGCTTAATGCACTATGTGAGTTCTAAAAAAGAGGCTATTGAGATTTTGTGGTGAGAGAGATCTCTAAGAAATAGATTAATGACTTGAGTTGGTAATCCGAGTCTCTAGGATGATGTTCCCCCTAAATTATAAGATATTTGAATTAGTATCAAATATTTTTCATTGAGTTGTATTGTGTTGGGGGAGTTTAGTTATATAGATGCATGATGAGTTGACTCTCTTATAGACCAAATTTCAGTAGATGTTTCATAAAGAGAATTACCCATTAATATTGAACAATGGTCATATTTAATTGTTTTTAGAGCTGCATCAGGGTAGTATGATGGTTAATGATGATTCCATGAGCTTCCCTAACCTTACAAGGTACTCCCCCAACATGGTTAGAGATGATTACTTATAGCCATGGATGTGTGACTGGTGTCTCTGTAGAAACATTCATACTAGTGTGGTTACCATTTTCATTCAAACGTTTGATAAAGTGTTTGAGAGGCTATTAGGGATGGAGATATTCTCATTTAAGGGACACTAAGATATCTGAGCTAGTAGTGGGATTCACAGGGATGGATTTTTTTGGAGCTAGAGGAATCTAGTTGTTATGATATCGATGTAGGAGATCTACTCATGTAGAGTCTCAATCACAAAGACATACAATGCATGGGTTATGTAGAGGACTATGTCATCCCGAATAAGGGAGATGTTATGAATGTGATGGTAATGGTCACATGGAACATGATTTACTAACCTGATATGTTGAGGAAGGTAGGAAGGTAGTGGATGGACTTCCATGACAGAGGCGATGTCGTGATCGAGGTTCTCCCATGTGTGGCCAGGGATACCATAGGAAGTTGTAGTAGGTAGAGAAGTAAGACGGGCTCAAAGAGGTGGATATTTTGATTGAAGGAGATTATATGAGATACTTCCACCACCACCACTAGAAGAAAACATACACCAGGCTTTTGGAGATGGAGGATTGGGCCATAGACAACTTCAGGCTATGAAGGATTACGACTCATCAGCCCATGGGATGATATGAGGTATGATCTATGATTATTCTACAGTTTTTCTATTATGAATATATATAGATATATATATATTCAAGTTAATAAATATTTAATTCATCCCATGTGCAAGATCTTGATATCCCTTTTGAGAGCATACCACAACATATTTTACTAGTGGTTTGACTGGGTGTGAATATTCAATATCACTTATCTATGGGCAGTGAGATCTATCACGTGGTGGAGATAGTTTCATGGGATACCACTAGTATATCATGGTGAATCATTATGTTTTTATATTGGGAATGAATAGTTTATCCATGGTTTGATCCAAGATGATGTTTCATAACATGTGAGTCAGGTGCCTTCAGATAGATGAGACCAGATTATCCTTTTTGTATAAGAGAGATCTCATGGATTAGAGAGTGGGTGTTAAAAGAAGTAATCCACATCCCATGACCCATTAGTTGGTGAGTTTATCACTTGTTTTAACTAGATATTCAATAATCTATATTTTTTCGTAGTGGAGAAATTTGTGGATTCATTAATTGAGTAAATTCAGGGACTACCTCTGAGGTTGTAGATGGATTTCTGTATTGACTTTCACCCAAATACCACACCAATATATCTTTCTAAATATCAAATGGACACTATCGATCTCCATGAACCTAGGGTATAGTTTGAAAACCTTCAAGTGAATGGTTTTATCAGATCTACTAAATCCCATGAACGACAATTTTTTTCGTGAAAAAGGAGGATGAGAGTCCAAAAATTTGTGTTGATTATCATCCCCTAAAACATGAAATGAAAAATAAAAATTGGACCTTGATGATGATTGATGAAATCTTTGGTCAGTTCTAAGGAAAGATTTGGTTATCAAAGATAATTAAATGGTCTGGGTACCACCATTTTTGGTTTCTTGACATAGATATTCAAAAGTAGCAATCCGATGTCACAATGGACACTACGAGTTCCTAGATAATCCTTTCGGTGAGACAAATTCCCTATCTATGTTTATTTGTTTTATGAACTTAATATTTTATCCATACTTGAACCTATTTTTTGTTTTATTCCTCAATGAAATACTCATATACTCCATGTTAGATGATGATCATGTATAGAACTTGAATATGGTCCTATATTTACTTTTGTAGAATCATAATTATTATAATCTCTTAATATTGCATTTCTGAATATGGGCGGTTCACCTTTTTGGGGAATTTCATTTCTAAGTGTGGATTAGTTGTCGACCTAGTGAAGATTGATGCATTTCTTACATGGGAACAACTTAAGTGATTATTGGAGGCATGAAAGTTTCTTGTATTGGTGGGTAATATAAGAGGTTCATGGAAGATTTGTATTGGATTACATCCCCATTGATCAACTTGATGTGGAAAGGATCTATTTACCTAGAACAAGATATTTTAAAGAGATATAAAGCATTTGATCCTGAGGATAACTAGTACACCCATGTTACTACAGCTAGAGTATTTTGTGGAGTACGTGGTGTTTAGTGATGCCTCAAGATCTAGGCTTAGTTGTGTGTTGATACAATAGAAGTAAGTGATTACATGTGGGGGAATGGTAGTTGAAACTCAATGATTATAACTATATGAATGATAAAATAGAGTTTGTGGTGGTAGGTTTCTTATGAGTATGTATCAGAAATGTATTATTGGATAATACATTATTTTTTACTCAGACCATCAAAATATCAAGTATATATTTATATAGAGAGGTATGAACCAAAGCCATAGGTCATGGTCAATTTTCCCACATGAATATAACTTTGAGATAGTCTATACACATGTAAAGGTAAATGGGATGTTAGATTAAATTAGTAGGAAGTATCATTATCCCTTGATAGAAGGAGAAACTTTAGAGTTTTCAACTTTTTATATGACCCTGGTGGAGGAGAGGGGTGGAACTTATCATCAGTTGATGGTGTTGACTACTCTACTTCTTCTTCATGTGAGGGTGGTTTAGTTGGGAGACATCGATTGTGAGGTTCTTTGTGACTAGATACCCTTAAGAGATTCCTCAGATAGATTTTATAATATGGGGAGAACATCAAACTTTTCTAGGGATAAACAGTGGTTCCATTAATGATATTAGTGGATGATATGAGGAAATTACTCACATATACTTGTTTTTTACATCCCTATATAGGGAATATGTATAGTGACCTTCAGTGATAGTTTTGTTGTGATTTCATGGAATTTGTCATAGGTATTCTATAGATTGTGAGAGGAAACAAGATAATCTAGGTGATTTCATACTTACTCACAAATTCAGCATTCTTCTTTTCCATTAGGTAGAAGTGTTGGTTAATAGTCTAGGATAGTTGTACAAACAAGATATCACCTGATTCCATGGGGTTCCATTGGCAATTGTGTCTAACCATGATGTAATTTTTAAATCACAGTTGCGAAGAGGCCTACAAGAGGCATACATGGTCTAGTTGTGGATGAGTATTTCCTTTCACCCCCATATGGATGAGAATATAGAGCACACTGTCCAGGTGTTAAAGGATATGCTGATAGATTGGGTTTTGAACTATTTTTAGATCTTGGAGAATCACTTTACATTGGTAGATATTTTCTAAAATAATAGTCATCACTCTAAAATTGGAATAGAACTTTTCAAGGCCTTGTATGGGAGATACTGAATGTCACCCTTTTGCTGGAATGAGATTAGAGACGTATCTCTTATTGGTCTCGAGATGATGTTGGGGACGACAGAGAAGGTCCATGTGATTTTTAGATAGATGAGGACAACCCTGAGTTCATCTAAATATTATAAAGATCAAAATCCCATGACAAATGATGTTTAATAAAGATACATTATTTTCGTTAGAGTATCCCCACGATGTGGATTGTGGATGTATGGTTGGTGAGGAAAGATATTCCTATGGTTCATTAGGACATTCGTTATCTTGTAGAGGGTTAGCGTGGTTTCTAACCTCACAGTATTACCCCCACAGTTGTAGCAAGTGCATGCCTTCTTCCCTGTCCCACAACTAAGGAGATATATGCATGATCCTATTAATGTCATTTAATGTGGAAAGTTGGATATTTAGGATGGTTACACCATCTTGAAGTACTTGGTGGCGATCGAGGGTCTACATGAGAGGATCCTGCATGGATGTACCATTCACTTGGTTCATGTATTGTGAAAACATGAGAGCTTGTAGGAGGGATCATGGGAGTGGGAGATCGAGATACAGGTTTGGTATCCCCAATTATCTTATTCATCTATTATTTTAGGTAGAAAATTAATCATGGGTGTATTAATGTCATGACCATTTTCCCTTGTAAGACTTTGAAATATATTGACAATTTCTTTTGGAGATAGACACCAAGATGGTGTGAGATTTTAATTCATGGTGAGCCCAAAATTCATATTATAAAAATATTAAATATATTAATATCATGCACACAATTGTTTTCAATCAATAATGTGTTATATTTTGAATGAAATCTCAGATTAGAAATGTGAGACCATAGTGGAATCAAGAACATGGGTTTTACCCTAGGTGCGACCTAAGGTTTCTCTGTGCAGAATATCTAAATAAGGCAGATATTTCTAGCTAATTTAATTATAATAAATAAATAAATTTATTTGATTTTAAATGAACTAATAAAAATAATATATAAATAACATATTCTTAAAATCTCCAGGGTTATCCACATAAATCTGTGGGGATTCTAGAGTAGGGTGACATCATTTGTTTGGAATATCAACATCACATGATGATAAATTATCAGATCAATGTAGATCGATAGGATGTGAACAAAACATATCATCCCCATCATTAAAAAATGTATTATTTAATAATTATCAATTATAAATTGATATAGGGATCTCCACTTTCAGTTTCAACCCATGATTAAAATATTTTTTCAACATTTAATCAACATTTCCCCACAATTCACATGATCCTGTTGATGAATTAAATTATTTTATTCAATTTATTATTTTATTCAATGAATTTAACTTGTATTATCTAGTTTTAAATTATTTGTTATGAATTAATAGACAATAATTTTTATCAGCCTTTTTATTGTTCTTTCCCCCCATCATTCTTCACTACCTTCACTATTGGCCCATAGGGCCGCAATTTGACTTTTCTAGGGTGGGTTTAAGTATGACTGAACCCATGGAATTGTGATGGTGTTGAAAAAAATGATTAGGATGGTGATTTAGGGACTAATTATGATTATTTGTGGGACAAAATTGAGAATTTCTCTATATCTTGTAACTAGTATGACAATGACTGATGGGAGACAAACGAGATGCTTGATGCACCACTATGGGTCTTCAAGATCCAATTTTTGTCCAATTTTAGGCCAAAATTGATGTGTAGAAGAAAACCCCATTGATTTAGTGTGGTCAAAAGGTTGTATTAATGGTGGAATACATAGTTTTTTAGAACCATGTGAAGATTTTAGGTTTCTAGTGAAAGTAGACAACACGACGAGGAGTTGAGGCTAGGGTTTCACGGGAGATAAAGATCATATACGATATCAATGCACCCAAAAATAGTGTGATCCTCTCATGGTGGATGAGAAATGTGACATATAAAAATTACTTGAACCCCATGATGTAGGACACTCCATGTATTCTCCGAGTACAAGGGCATGGGATGATACCTAGGAACATCAATGTAAACGATCATGTACACGAGCATGACCTGAAGAACACATGGACAACTCGGAGACCATGGGTTGGTACTAGGTGGTTATAAAACATAGTGTGGTCCCTATTAGACATTATGTATGGTTACATGTCCTTTGATCTGTCTCTATTGGAAAATACGACGAGGCTGTGGAGCAGGACCACATGTTGTGTGGAGCCCATAAATGCCATGTACCCCCTTTTGAGAAACACCCACCTTGAATATATCCTTTATCAACACTAATATTTTGGCCCACGAATAGCCTATCAAGAAATATTATCATCATTGAACATTATGGAATCCTTCATAGTGGCATTCAGGATATGATTTGAATGATATGAGTGTGAATTTTTTTTAAGTGATTCTTAGTGATTATAGTGATCATGCTAGATCATCAGAGAGAGGCTGAGGTTAGAAACCCCATATTGAATTTCAGAATGGTTCCCACATACTCCTTGAACCAGACTAACTGGATCCTTATTGATGTTCTTGAGAGTGGGCCCTCTACCTACTGAGTGGAACCCCTAATGGAATAGGACATGGGTCCTCTACCCTCTGAGTGGAAACCCCATGATAGACCATTTCATTTTTTATCAACCTATAGAGTGGAACCCCTCTAATAGACTAAGGAGTTGGTCCTCCAACTACTATGTGGAAACACATGATGTATCAGGGAGAGTCCCATCTACCTACTGAGTAAAACCCATTAGAATACTAGTTCATAGGTCTTATACATATTGAGTGGAACCCCTTAATGGACTAGTGAATGGGTTCTCTACCTATTGAGTGTCACCCCAACTTGATCAACTAGGGATTGAATCCTATACCTATTGATTGAAACACCCCGATGCACTTGGGTGTGGGTATTCAATTGGATATTGTTCCCTCTTGACTTTGTGACATAGTATATATGTGTGTGAAAAATTAATATTACCTCAACAGATACACATGATACTAGGCATTAGAGAAGGACCATTTAGATTTGTTAGGAAAATCATTTACCTTGATGGGTTGTGTGATAGAGATCCAATTTCTCTATCATATGATTTTTTTTCATGAGAATATATATTCACACACACACACTCACACAAATATATATATATATATATTTGTGTGTGTGTGTTGTTGTTGTTGGGTTTGATTTTCATCAGGATTTGGGTTGAGCTGACTACTTATTCCATATCTTCTATTTCTCCCACTTTAGTTTTTGATGTGTAATACTGGGTTTGAATATACTCACCCCTGCATGGGATTTAACCACATGTGACATGTCCAATGAAAATGACAGAAAGATCAATGATTATTTTGGTAGATCATAGGGATACTTGGTTCAAAGACTATGTATAATGGTTAGGATTGGAGATCAAGAACCAAACACTCTCAGATTTCCTTTATTCTAGTTTTTATTATTATGGGACTTCATTTATGGCAGAGCATGTGTTTCTTCTCTTGGTTTTCTTATTTTATACTTTGATGGTCTTACTTAGAGGTTATTGCATGCATGGACAACTCTAGATGTTACTATAATTTATTTTTCCATTATACTATTGAATGGAGATGGTTGGGTGTTTGTATATTGGTTTATTAGGAAAATGCCTCAAATATTTCTGTTATTCTTTATCGATGATGGTTTCTAGCCCCTGATATATGGAGGTAGTATTGGGGTCATCGTGGCTAGGACATCCACCAATAAGGTGGGACCCAAAATGTTTGGTCATTATAAATAATAATATATATATAATGTTTGCCAATCAAAATTATAATGTTAAACCTTGGCGTGATTTATAACCACCCATGATCACATGACCCACCAGTATAAACTTATAGATTAAAGAGAGTAGGGTTTTCCCATTAATTTTTTGTTACAAAACTCTTAATTGTTCTTGTGAAATCTTCACCATGTTTCCACATCCTAAACTCTATATTTAAATGAATAATTTTTACAATCAAATATTCCTTTAATGATTTAGATTAATATTGTATTTTTAATGGTTTATTAATCTTTTTCTTATATTTTTACCTATACAAGAGTGAAAATTTAATCCTTAATCTTCTTTTTTACATTTAAAGTATATAATATCTCTTTATAATTTTTATACTTACCTAGGGGAAAGTTAGATATTGTCCTTGCATGCATATTGAATGAATTTATTCCCACATACTATAATAAACACATGAATAAGATTCTTTTAAACCATGTTATAAATATCATCTTATGTACTAAAAAATTTATTTCACAAGAATGATATATATCTTGGAACAATATTTCTCAATATTTTCCAAAAAGGGAATATTATATGTACTAACAGTGTCAGATCTTATATTATTTTCTTCAAATTATACAGTATGTAGCAATATCAAATTTAAACACCCACCATGATTCTTATTTTGTTTTTCTTATTAAATTTATAGTATTTAAAGGATATTTTACCTTTTAATTCATGAACCTTGATTCTCAATATTAATAATTCTTAATGTTTTCATTTTTTTCATGAATATATATAATTAACATCATTTTTTCAATATATTGTAGTTCTACCCATTTTTTAATTTCTCCCCTAGAATTTGTTTCTTTATAATCCATGTGTACATTGGATCAGATGTCGTACAAAATTAAAAGTCATGAAATTCTTAAACCACAATAAAAATATTTCATGGATCTTATTTATTTATTACCTCATCTGGAAAATAGATTTAATCATGGATTAAATTGAAGAAACATGTTATAATTTTTTTGAGAAATAGTATACCATTTTATGATATGATTATTTATAAAATATTATTCTAGATCTTCTTCTTTTAGTATTATCATATGAATATCATATTTCATGATTCCTTCATTATAAACTCATTTTAATAAATTATCTGGATGTATTTAAATATTTTAATATATCAACCCTATGATGTTAGTCCTTATAAAGATCAAATTTACGAATTTGTACACTGTGAAGTCCAACATCCTTATAAAACATTGAACTCTATAATGTTCTTTGAAGACTTATAATTTTTTTCTGATAACTCGATAAATTTCAAATATAAAATCTATGTTATCTTGAACCCTAAAAGATTATATTTAACCTTATTAACACCCCATTAATCCTTATGAGGTATCTTGGATGAAGGTGACATGATTTTCATTCATGCATCCTTATAGTGGTATTACAAATTGAGATTTTTTTAACAATTTCATGAAGCCCTACATTAATCAAGATACATATATTTCAATATTCTTATTCATATATAATAGAATTCATTCAATTTGATTATAATGTCCACATATTATAGTGGATATTCTATAAACATACAATAAGAAACCACTGGTGCATATTTCTAAAACATGAATGTTTTGAAAGGCTTGAATTATGAAAATAATATCTTCCTATTACAGAAAACCATTGCATATCTTGATGCCTCAATAGAAGTTTCTTATGCACCTATAATTGGTATATCACGAAATAGATTATGAAAACAAGAGAATATAAATGAAATCATATTGTCTAAATTGGTCCAAAACTACTATGCCACCCCATATGATGGAATTTTACTCCTATGATGCAATGCATTATTTCTCTTAGTGTCGATCCACACTAAAACTCTATATACTTTAATAAATGAAAATTTTGGATGGATTCTACTTTTTAGCTCAAAAAACATTCTATGGATTCTTAGGTGTGGTTAAGGCTTTGAGATATGGCGTATTTTTTTGATCATATGATCACATTTCAATCTCCTTTACCAAATATTTGTATGATAAATATAGTAATCTATAATCGAACAACCTTAAGACTGAACCTCAAGCCTTCAAAATATAATTTCCCTTTTTGGGAATCTCATCAAATTTATAAATATATATTTTATAATTATCAAGATAGTTAAATATATATGGATATTATCCTTAACCAACACATCAAATACTTACAATATATTTACAATCACATGAGTAAATATCCAAAATATAAGTGATGGTCTTCCTCTTTTATATGATTAGTGATAAGAAATTCACAAATCCAAAACACACAATGTTTTTGTAACCATTTTTTCTTAATATATTGGATTAACATACAAAAAAAACATTATAATTATATTAATTATTGGATTATTAACTGACGTTCAGTCCATTATTAATCAATATATCCAAACCATTCCTTTTTATCATTTTGACATCAAGATTATTAACAATTATTTTTTATTTACAACAAATGAAACATATATAGAAAGTGGGCCCAACAATCACCCCTTTATATTCTTTGTCAATAGTAACTGGAGAAATGATATGTAAGTATTTTATAATTTATTTATTCTCATTTATATCATATATCCACTTTCATTATGTCTCAGTTTATTTTAAAAACTCTTTTTCATCTCTATCCCTTGATGATAATAATTAAAAATTGTAAAAGAGAGGATGCTATCTACTCATTATTAATTGATATTCCACTAATCGTCTCACTCTATGTCTATGTGAGCCATTCATATGAAATAAAACCACAGGGTTTCATTTATAAAATATATATACACATTATAAAAATAATAGGATAAATAATGATAAGAAAACACTTATCACCATCCACAATAGACATCATATCTTTTTTAGGTTTATACTAAACCAGTTTGGTAGAAAAATTCAATCCACATGCATCATGTATTAACCTTATAGAGATGTACTAAAATATCCTTATTTTTTTCATTTTCATTTCATCGATAAACATAATTTACCCCCCTTAATGCTAGCATTTTATTCCCATATAAAAGGATGAGAGAATAAGAAAAACATAATTTTTTCAAAGTCCCCATCTCTAAAAAATTCCAAAAAACCATATTTCAATGATATTGATATGTTCAGGAAGGTTCATAAAACTATCTCCACATATATCCCCCTCAATAAGAGACTCATACATCACATTTTTAGGTTTGGTCCACATATTAATGATTAATTTATGATATCAAATGCTTAATCATTTACAAGGTGATAATTTTCATCCTGATGTACAAATATGATAATTTTATAATCATTATCTAGGATAATGCTTTGATCAGATGTTATTTAGATTAAAAATTTATAGATAATACTTGAAATGTGTATTGTTTATTTTTCGATGTAATTTTTATATTTTACATATCATAGTTAGGTATCCCGTTAATAACTAGCTTCACCTTCAATTTCCTACATATAAATCCTAGAAATACAACAAAAATAGATTACTAAATATGGAAGAACTACTTATTCTATAGTGTGAACATCAATGATGAAAATGTGCCATCAACCTGATTACTCATATATTCCCAAATTTAGTCGTGAATTTTTTTCAGGCTTGACAATATGTTTTCTTGATCTATTTTTCCTTGTGAAGCATTGAATGTTTTCTTTATTTAATACCCTCTATATGTGGAAAATTTAATTTAATTTAAAAATTAAGTCACATGCATCTCCTAATTAAATGGTCATATTTTTTTGGATTTCTTAATTATTTGGTGGGATTGTAAGAAAATAATTTTAGTTTTTTCTAGTGTAAAATCCTGTGTTTTTAAAATGAAACACTATGTCATATGACATACGTGATACACCACATTCAGTTTCAATGGAAAAAAATTATTATTTAATATGATATTTATCATATAGAAATTATAATGGTGGGAGTTAAAATTATTAACTGAATTAGAAAATTTTTGTTTACACATATGTATATAATTATTGGTTGGTTACCAAAAAAATTAAGAAATTAAATAAAAACCAATTGAATATAAATGATGTGTTTTTATTAAAAACTATTTTAACGTGAATAATTATGTATATAAAATAATAAAATCATTATTTTTGATTATATTAATGAAATATAAATTCAATATAATTTTTAAAATTTATATTATCTAATTTCAAGACATTTTACAAGAATACATACAATTTTACGGATAAGATGAGTGTTTTTAAAAAAATGTAGTTTTACAGCCTTTTGATGGAAAAACCATTTTAAATATAGTTTTTGTTACTTATATATGATTTATTTCATAAATGAGATTATAATATTTAATATGTATATCAAAATTTAATTTGGATATTTTTTTTGTTTTTTCTGAAAAATTTCATTTTTTAGTCAATAGTGAAAAACACTACATTCAGTTCAAAAATATTTTTCTTATAATTTATTTAGATTGTTAGATTATAATTTTACATGTTTTAAGGTAAAATTATATTAATTTTATATCATTTAATCCAATGTAATTCATTGGATACATTTTCATGTTGAAATTAGATAAAGAAACGTTGAAATCTTTTGAATGTTTCACTTTAAAAACCAGTTTTTTTATTTTTCCTAAAGAAATAATTTTAAATATAATTTTCCAAATTATGTGAATGGAATTAGGTAAATTTTATTTCATATTTTTCATAAAAATTTTAAATTAGGTTGTAAGGTTAGTTTGGTTTATAGTTATAAAAAATGTACCACGGAAAATAAATTATTTACCGTAGTAAAGGTAAAATTTTGACAAGGGTTAAAGTTAAATGTTAGAAGCATTAAAATCATAAAAAGAAAAAAAATTTAAAGTTTTTTTGACGTGTTTCTAGACTTTAACCTTCCAATTAAACATTAATTATGATCCAATTTCATTGAATTAAATTCCACCTTAATTTGGTTAGTTGTTAATATAAAATAGTCAATAAATTAATCACTTGTACCCACTTATCATCAACTATAAATAACAAACCTCACCCCCACATTTAAACCCAAACAAGCCTTTCAGATCCTAAAATATTTTAATAAACTTATATTGATCACTTTTTCCAGGCCCATGTGCTTTTGGTCTCACTAAAAGTTCAAATCCAAGGTCCTTAATGGCCTTTCAATGATGGGATATTCAAGAGGTAATTTTCTCAATGAACCTCTTTTAATTTTTTTTTATTTTTTATACATTATCCTCACTTAATACATCCATAAATTAATTTTTAATATATAATAATATATATAATTACGTTTTATGTTTCTAATTTAATAACTCATGTCCATTTCATTTCTCATCTCCTCTTATTCAAAGAAACTAAATTATTGTCCAAGTTATGCTAGTTAATCGCCTTTAGGAATAATGTTGTCATTATATTTCCATTACCAACTTCATGGATGGACATAAAAATATTTTTATGGACAAATAATATATTAATATTTATATTATAACATATTTAATATTCTGTAAATTTTATTTTAAACATACCTTCATGCATTCCATATCGTGGTTATATGATATTTTCGTTTGGGGATGTGTGGACGACCTCTTCCACAAAATGATGTGATCCTTTCAGACATCACATGGAATTTATGACACATTATTTTAGAAAAAATATATGATATAAAATTATTATTAATGATACTATAATTATATTATATATATTTACATACATTTCATTGAATTTCATTCTTTCAATAGGACAAGAAAACTAAAAATAACATTCATGCGTATGTACGATCAACCATCTCAATGAAAAATATTATTAGATTATCTCAAAATATTATTATAAATTGTTATATAATGAATATATAAGATGATTTATGTTCTTTATATTATGGAATTTAGACCACATGGACTATTGACATTATACCATGTTAATTTTTGACTGAAGCACCGAATATCAGCAAAGCATCCGACATGAACATAAATAATTATGTAACTGTTATAACATGGTAATAAGTTATATAAAATTAATAATAAACTTTAAAAATGTCACAAATAAAATATAAAATATTCTATGTTTATTATTTAGGAAGATAAATAACATATGAAACAAGTCTGGCTTGAGGTAAGGGACTTCACCTCAATCTTCATTCATTGAGGCATATCTGGATAATATGCACCTTTATTATTTTATTAGGTGTATATATTACTACTACGAAATTTTATATCCATGTTTTATCTATAATAATGTTAAATAATATTTTGGTAAATGTATTAATACAGGTAGATAATGATTTAAATGTTCAAAATTGTATGGGACACCTTGAATGTTTCAAGAATTAATTATCAAATGTTTTATTAATGATATTTATTCACATGTTTATTTATATGGATATAAAAGTATTATACATAAATTTTTATTTCTATATTTTAAATGTCTTAAAAATTATTCTTTTTATACAATGAATTATACCTTATTTACAAAATGTCAAAAGAAATCGGTTTTTATCATCCGCGGTGACAACGACTTCTCGGAAACCATAACCATTATTTGATATTTGGATTCTTCTATAAGACATAATGTTTTTAAAAGGAAAAGAAATAACTTATTCTATTTCTGTATTTTTTGGTATTGAAAATGGTTTTTTTAATTGGATTGGCTGTTTCAATATCTTGAAATAATTTATTGTGATTTCATATTAAATTTTATGACATAAATGTTGATAATTGAAATCTTTTATCTGTTAGGATTATATAATGGTACTTTGACATTTGATAGGTGGATATGTGGTAAACCAAAGATGTGTGGTTGTGTGATAAACCAAATATGGATGGTTACATTATAAACCTCATATGGGTGGTTATGTTATAACCTCTAATTCATTGGGAATAGAAGTCGGTCGTAGGACAATTTCATTTGTAAGAGTGGTATGTTTGGAAGTCGACAGTATGGTTATTCCATTTATGTGTGATTATGTCTAAAGATATATTTATATGTTATATTAAAATTTATGGGATTTATGGTAGTACGTTTTATTAAAAAAAATTATGTAATGAGTTTATATTTATTAAAGATTATTTACTACTTCTTAAAGGTGAAAAGTATTAATTTATGAAAATTAATCATGGTTTGGATGTTTTTATAAGGATAAAAATTTTCTTTTTTTTATCCCTTAATAAGATTTTACCTCTCATTCCATGTTTTGAAATGTTTTTAGAGGATTTAAAAGATAATAGATTCAAGTAATAGATCATGTAAAAGTTATGATTATTAAACGTGAAACAAAACCATGATTCTTTTTAATAGATTTTGTTTTATGAAAAAATGAACAATGACTAGAAGTGGCTACTTTGTAATATTTGAGTTTTTATGTATGAGGTAGGGACTAATAATCTAAATCTATAAAAATTAAAATATCCACAATGTGAGATAATTGAAATTATTGACTTTACTCAAGATAATGTAATGTTTAAAGTTATGACCATAATGTTGGTACCAGAGGATGGTTTCGAGAACATTATAGGTTAGGGTGATATTTAAACATATGTTACAAGTTAAATATAAACACAATTTTTTTCAAAATTGAAATATTCAAAGTTATTTTAGATAAATTTAATGAATTTGATATCACATAAATATGTATATATTAATGATTATCTTGCTCATATGATATTATATGATGATTTTATTAATATACTAACACTATTGTTTTATGGTTTTAGTAAATTGATTGATCCAGAAGGAACCAATGTAACACTGGATGTGAAGTAAAATGTGGTGGTTCTTGGAATAAGAAACTGAATAAAATGGGATATTCAATGATAACTCTCATGATTATTATAAACCAAATATCAAGAGTAATGATTAACCACTTGAACCTTGATAATTTTTCGGATGCATCATATATAATTGAAACGGATCTCTATGGATGTTTAGGTAATATTGATCATAAAGGTAAGAATATGCATCAATATATTTGTCAATTATATAGAAAGGAACACCTAGTATATTTTTAAAGGGATGGTAAGGTGTTATAGATGTGGTAATTAAGATAATCAAGAAATAACCTTCTAAGGAAAAAGGAATCATTCAGGTGACTCCAAGAAAGGGAAAATTTTCTTTTCTGAGTTATAAATTGATTTTTTTAAATGTGGAGAGTATAGAAATTATGAAAATACATGTCCTATGATAAAAATTCAGGAATGGGATCAATAGGACAATACAAATATATGTTTATCAATACCTTTTTCCATTCTAATTAAATATAAGGAAATAGAAAATGACATAAGAAAGGTGTGGATTATTTCTCGACTCATGTTTTGAAATTATTTAATCTTAACATATGATTAATTTTTTTCTTTTTTAGGAAAAAATTTTTAATGAAAAAGATATAAAATTATGTTTAGGGGTAAATGAATAACTTTGAATTATTATGAAGTACGTATAAGGGATTTGAGAGTTATTTTTTATCTATGAATGATGAAATGTCTAAAAGTATTAATTCTCTTTTGATGATGGGATTATTTTGGAATAAATTTTCTAGTATGTATAGCTCTAAAGTTGTTATGGGAAAATTTTATTTGATTATGAATTATCTTTTATTATGTCGAGCTAATTATGATTCTTTGAATAAAAGTTAGGGTATATATGATCTTTTATTTTTAGGTAATTACGGGATATTACATTTTTAGATGAAAAATGAAGGGCATAAGATAATCCATTAGATTAAAATATGTTATGGTTAATTTTTTAAGGATTATATATCATTTTTAAAATTTTATATGAATTATATAGTTTTAGAAAAAGGAAAATCCACAGGATGGGTGAAACCCATCATATCCAGCAAGGCCACATAAATCAAACCCACAACTAAAGAGTGACAAGTTTACATCACCTACATCTAGCCTATGTTAAGTCCCTAGTTTATATTGATTTTTCTTATTTTGTAAACTATGTTTATGGTATAAGAAGAAGATGTTTTTTGGAAATTATGTTTTAAAAATATATATCCATGTAATTATAAAATTATTAGCTAATTAAGTGATACGTATTAGTTTGGGAGATGTTCGGTATTTTGGGAACACTATATGCATAGAAAAAATAAAATACTACCGGAATTTATTTCTAGAGTAATGGTTGATTTTTATTTTTGGATAAATCTATGATTCTTAATTGTGGAACTATAGGGATTAATTTTGATTATTAAAATTATTAACCTATTTTGCAGAATATGTGATTAAGTTAATTTCTATTCGGTATGAGACATTAAGAGTGGTTGATTTTGATTGGAGATAAATGTTAAAATTTATATTGGAAGACTATTTGATCAAATCCATCTAAATATTTCGTTTCATTATTAGTATGGATTATCTTGAGGGATTTTAAATATAGTTATTTGTATAATGGACTATGTTTAACATTTGGTTTTACAGTTGAATTTCAGAGATTAAAAGTAGTCTTTCTTATTTTAAATTTTGTTATATTTGGGAATTATATTATTTTATCCTTTTTTTTGTTTTGGTAATTTTTTCAAGACCGGAAACATATATAGTTAATATTTGTGGATTATATGATTCTATATATGTTTATTATAGTGTTTTAGGTGATAAAACAATCTTCTTAAATACTAATAATTTGGAGAAAATTTTGAGTTTTTGTTGGAAATTGATTAATGTATGAATCCAAAATTATCAAGTAAGTATGTTTCTTTATTTTATTAGTTATTGACGCAAATTTATTCCACAACATTATGAAAAGTATATTAAAACTAAATTTTTTATGTTTACTTTTTCTACTACAAATTCAATGACCGTTTGAACCTTCACAAGTTTATATATTTCATATTGTTAAATTTTTTACTTACAATGTTTTATATTATTCTACACCATAACTTGATCTTTATTTTCTATTATATATCTATATTTTCCTATATGAAACCCTAGTATGGTTAATCTCAGGTAACTTTCATACTTGTATTTATTTTTTTAAAGGTCATGTTTTGGTAATTCTTTTTATTAATGTGGGATTGAAGGAAAGGTATTTTGAAAAGTCATACCTTAGTTACCAACCCCAAATTCAAATTGGGAGGACACAATTTCTAGTGGGGGGTGTAACATCTCGAGTTTTTACAAGGAAACACTTTGTTCAATATCATACATGATATTCCACATTTATTGTAAATGACCACCTTAATATTATTTTTTTATATGATAAAATTGTTGTCCATGTTATCCTGGTTAATCCACTCCATGAAAGATGTTTTCGTTATTTTTATATTACCATCTTCAGGGATTTTATTATAACTATTTTATGGTAAAATAATATTTTAATATTTATATTATAACCAATTTAACATTATGTAAATTTTATATTAAACACGCTTTAATGTTTTCCATATTATGGTTATATGATAACTTTTTTTGGGGACGTATGGACTACCGCATCCTCAAAATGATCTAATTATTTCACACATCACATGGAATTTATTAATGATTTTTTACTAAACATATATGACATAAAATTCATATTAATTATACTATAATTATATAACATATATTTACATATATTTTATTTAATTTCATTCTTTCAATATTATAGGAAAAACAAAAATAGCATTCTTGCGTACGTACGACCTACTATCTCCATGAATGGTGTTTTTAGGCTATCTCAAAATATTATTTTAAATACATATATAATGAATATATAAGATGTTTTATATTATATATATTATTGAATTATGACCACACAGACTATGGACATCATACATAGTTTATTTTCAACTCAAGTATAAAATATCAGCAAAATGTCTGACCTGAATTTAAGAAATTATATAACTTTTATAATGTGCGAATAAGTGATATAAAATAAATAATAAACATTAAAAAATTTCTCAATAAATAATAAATTAATACATGTTTATTATCTAGGAAGATAAATAATGTATGAGACATGTCAGACTTGCAGTAAGGGACTTCGTCTCAATCTTCTTTCATTTAAGAAATTCTAGATAATATGAAACTTTAGTATCTTATTAGGTGTATTTACAACCAATATGAAATTTAATATCCATATTTTTTCAATACTAATGTTAGTTAATGTTTTGGTAAATTTATTTATTCATGTAGATTATGATTTAAATGTTCAATGTGGTATGAGATACCATGAACGTTTAATGATTTAATTATCACATCTTTTCATCCTGATTTTAATTCACATATTTTACAATGTAGATATAAAAGTATTAAAAATAACATTTTATGTCTATATTATAATGGTTTTAAAAATGAATATTTTTGTGAAGTGTTTACTTTTTTTACAAAATGACAAAATAAATAGTATTTAACGCATGTGGTTACAATAACTTCCATGTCACCATAACATTTATTTGATATTTGTGTTCATCTATAAGACAAAATTTTACTAAAGTTAAAAGATACAACTTATTAATTTTTGGGTGTTTTGGTATTTAAAATGGGTTTTAAAGTAGGGTGACTATTTCAAATCTTGAAATGATATTTTGTGACTTCAAATGAAATTTTATGAGTTAAGTGTTGATAATTGCAATTTTTATGTGTTATAATTATATAATGGTACTTATAAATTTGACACATGGTTACAAGATAGACCATAGTTGTGTGGTTACATGATAAACCAAATATGGGTGGTTCCATGATAAACCATGTATGAGTGGTTACATTATAACCTCTATTGCATTGGGTATGGATGTTGGCCACATGGCTATTGCATTTATAGGATTGATATTTATGGAAGTTGACCTTATGGTTATTCCATTTAATAATGATTAGATCAAAGTTACACTTATATATTATATGTTCTTTTTATAGGTTTTATGATAGTATTTTTATCACAAAAAGGTAAACAATGAGATTATATTCAATGGAGTGTATTTAATACTTATTAAATGTGAAGACTATTGCTTTATGATAAGTATTCATGGTTTAAATGATTTTGGAAGGCTAATAGTTTTCTTATTTATGTATACCTTAATGAGATTTTAATGGTTATCCCACATTTTGAAACGTTTTTATAGTATTTAATGAAAAATAGTGTCAAGGATGAGTTTAAGTGAAATCTATGATGATTAAACACGAAACATAACCAGGTTTCATTCTAAATGTTTTTGTTTTATAATTAAAATGGAGAGTGGGTATATGTTTATACTTTAGAACAGTTGAGTTGTTATGTATGAGTAATGAACTAATTCTATAAATCTATAAATGTGAAAATATCCTTAATGTGAGATAATACCGAATTATTTACTTAAATCAAGATTATGTAATGTATAATCTTAGGGACTTATATTGATCCCCTTTAAACATTATTTCTAGCTCTAATAAAAATCCTGGGTCATCAATTATTGAAACAATCTCAAGAAATTTGGATTCTTCATATTAAATTATTCATTTCTCTAGAGTAGTTGGATTGACATGAGATTATTACATCTTCATTTTCTTTAACAATTTTTTTTTTCAAATAATCAATGATTATATAGTAATCTAATTATCTTGCATTGATGTTCCACATACCTTATTTGTAAATCCTTTCAGAAAACCATTCCTTTTTATTTATTTCTTTTAACGATTCTATATTTTTCTCTTTCTGTCTTCCATTAAAAAATACACCCATATCTTGTTTTATTGAGTCTACAGTATATCCCATTTTACAAAAATAAAATAAATGGATTGAATTTGGTTGTACACCCTTCTTGGTATTCTTGGGTCTACTTCGAACAAATGTCTTATTTTGTTTACAACCCAAGAATATCACACACATATTATTTGTTGAATTCTTGGGATTTGTTTTAGAATTTTCCTCTTGATAAATTCTCATGGAAAGAATACGTTATCTTACCTGCTTCAATTATATTTTTTTTCATATTTTTACACATTCATTAATGATCAAGAACCATTACCATGATAACCATAAATTCAAATTCCATTGAGATTTCAAAAAAATTCACATATGTTTGATATTGAAATTTTTTTCACCTTAATATATGTATTTTTATTTTTCTCATATTTTCTTCTCCTTGACATAAGCTTCATTATATTTTATAAAATTGATATATTATACCAAAAATCTAATTATCTATTCCAAAATATATTATACTACCATTAATTTCTAACAAACCCTGATTTTGAATTTTGAATATACATGGTATCAAAAATTATTGAGAATTAAATAATTATACTTTTGAACATATTTATAAACAATTTGATATTATTTTGTAGAACCAACTATTCTAAACATTATTATATCCTATATTGACATGGTGGTGGGCTCCTGAAGAAATTTTTTCACAAAAAATTATATATATATTGAATCTGAACTTGCATTGTTCAGGAAAATATATTGGTTACAATTATTATATTTTTATATAAACAATTCCATTTCATTTATTTGTTCTGTATATTTATCATTAGATGATTTATTACTCATTTTATAATGATATAATGATTATGTTATTAAAATATTCTATCATTAAATTTTGTGTGGTAACAATGCTTCTTCAATTTTCTTGTTAGGAAGACATAGCTTGATTAGTTACACCTAAAGCTCAAGAAAATTAATAAAGAGAATATTATTTTCATACCAAATCATTAATATTTTTTCGTCAGTCTCTTTATTTATTCTATAAATGTCATTATCATGAATTTTATTACTCTATTGAAATAAAGTGTCAAGTCTCTTAATTTTATTTGATTCGAAATCCAGTTGTGTTCTCTTAACATCATTTATAATCTTTTCATATATTTTAAATTCATGGGAATTTTATTCAAATTAAATTTCCCCTTAAAATTTTCAAGGGTTGTATTAAGACACTCATTCTAAAGATTGATGATTCTTTAATCAAGTTCCAATTTTACATGTTATCTCAAAACAACTTGTTTAGAGATAATTAATTATTATAAAATATTTTCCTATAAATCCTTCTCTAATTATTTAGAATATTATTCAAGTTGAGTGATATCTTCTTACATACTTTTAAAATTCACACCAAAAAGTGACTATTTTTTTATTATAAATATGTAGAAAATATTTTCATGAAATATCTAATATATCTTATGAATATGTAGATATGGGATCACTACCACCAGTTCTTGGTTTTTCTTGCGTAATATAATGAAATGAATTTTTACCTAAATCTTGATCAACTGAGTTATTTTATTTTTATAAGGTAGAAATAATGTTCATCATCTTGGTAAGTTATTAAAAATCCAATTATTCTCCTTCCAATATAAATATATGTTATTAATTATTATTTTATGGATAACTTCAAATTTATATCTCTCTAAACAATTGATATTCCATTTTCATATTTCTCATCTCTTTTTATTCTCTAATTTCTTTTCAGAGAGAGGATTCATACCAAAAGTCAATGTTTCTTCTACAAATCTAAACATAATTATAATTTTAGAAATGAAGATCAATTTTTTTAAGAAAAATAAAATTGAAGAATAAAATCCATGGTGATACTTTTACTAATACCAATTTTACAATCAATTTTTATTATGTTAATCATGGGTGGGCGGCGGGGGGGTGGGTGAATCAATGTTGGTGTCTTTTTAATAAATTTACCCCTTTTATTAAAATCCTTTTATCTATGCACTGATTTATTGAATTAACCCATAGTTCTCTCTGCTTATATTTTGAAATAATTCCACAAACCAAAAAAGAACAACATATTTATAAATTCTTCCTCTAAAAACTTTTAGTGTAATCCCTAATGCGATTCAGAATCACTCATGATCACATGACCAACTACAATAAACCTGTGGATTATAGTGAGATGTTTTTATCCACTGATTTGGAATCACATATTTCCCGACTATGTCGGTTCATCCCAAACATTACAATGACTTGAATAATGTAAACAACCAAGGATTAATTAATTATTTTAAACTAGTATTAAGTTGGTAATGTGTTGTTTGATCATCCTATATTCTTTAATATTTCCTTTAAAAAATATAAATATTTGAAATATTGAATCCTGTAATCTAGAAATCTCAATACTTAACTCCCACCTTCCCAATTTCATTTGAATTTTTTAAATCTCCTTAACTTCATCAAAATTTTCTACAACTCTCAATCCATTTAAATAAATAAGTATGGAACCATTTAAGAAAACATAAAAATCCTTATACAAATTTTTCTTTCATGTTAATGTATCATAAAAATTCCAATGAAATGTTATTTTTTTAAATAAATAAATGATACACATTTCAGAAATATAAAATCCAAGATGTGTCAAAAATACTTATTCCCAAAATATAATGTGAAATATTTATTTGGAACACTATTCTTCTCATCATGCTTTGGTTCTTTAACTCAATTCTATGTCCTTCTTCAAAAACATATACAAAACGTTATTTATTTTTAAATTGAAATAAAAATTAGGGAATTTTATTATTTATTGAAAAAATACTATAAAGAATCAATGATATATCAATATCACTAAGCTATAGTGATATAGGTGTTCACATGAGATCGTTTTTAATTTTTCTTTTACAGCATAGATGTGCTATGGTAGGAACATAAAAAAAATTAAATTTGTTTCATTTTTGCATTCGTCATATTTTTTAAAATGATATAATGGGGATTATGTACTGGGATTTGGTACGAAATACATTTGTGTGTGTGATTAAGGACCTTCCTCATGATAACCAATAATAGAATTTTAAAAAATTCAAAAATAAAACCGTTTGGATTCCCATTGTCATCTCCAAAAAAAACATGACATGACCTCATCATTTTCCTATTGTCACTTATATATATATATTGTTTTTTTCTTTGATTTAAAACATGTAAATAAAGTTTTGCCGGTTATTGTTTGTTAATGAATAATGAAAAAAATTAATGAAAATAGTCTGTAAAAGAAGATTAATAATGGAAATTAATTTGGTGGTTTTCCACTTTATTATTTTCCATCACTTATATTTGGAGAATCAGATATCAATCTAGCGCAATGGGAAAATACATGACCTTATATCCCAAAAATTCACATTGAGTAAATTATTGAAGTGTAATAATACAAGGCAATAATGAATAGAACATCATTTTCTATGTGAGAGAGGGATATACCAAGAAAATTACAATAAACTCATAAAACATAGAGAATGATTATATAGGTAACCGACAGATAGGATAAGTTGTATGTAACACCTAAGATTTTATGTGAAATATTTTTTTATGTATTAAGTTATAGGAAACACCAAAGGAATCTTTCACTACACACACCACTGTCTTGTCTTGCATTGCACGCAAGAGAAACCTTCCTCAATAGATTGCGTTGTATGCAATACCGAGTTTCACTAAACAATGATATGTTATTAAAATATTATATAAACTAGCCATTATGAATAGTAATACACAATTTTTGAAATTTTATAAATTTTATATTTCAAAATGGACTTCATTTTTGGATTTGGAATATCGAAATTATCCTAGGGTGGATTTTTGGTATTTTTCTGAAAACTTTCAATTTTTGATGAATAGTAAAAACAATGGGTTACTATTTAAAAACCGACGTTTTATTTAAATAATTTTTTATTTTATTTAAATTTATATTAGGTCAAAATTGATACTCAATACCTATATAAGTTCAATGTAATTCATTGGAATCATTTTATAATAATTTTAGATATATAAAAATTTTATTGAACTTTTCACCGTCTTTGACCCACCTCCTAGGAGAATTTGAAAATTTACATAAAACATAATTTTACCGCTTCTTTGAGTGTAATTTTGGAAATCTAAGAGACACGGTTAATATCAAGGAGTAAAATTTAGTTCAATAAGATAAAAATAATTTTTGGTGAATAGTAACTTTTTTCTTTTTTTACCATGGTTAAAAGTAAATAGGGTAATTAAGGGTAAACATGATATTATTATTACCCGAACACATGTCCTAATTCTATTGGTTAAGTTTAATTAGATAAAAAACAACCTTAGGAATAAAATATGACCATTTAGGTCCACTTGGATTAGATTAGGACATTTATTATTATTATATTTAAAGAAGAGTTAAAATAGTTAAAATCAAAGTTTAATAACTAAAACATTTTAGATATAGGGTTTTAAATAAGATAATTTAGACTTTAAATATTAATTAGAAAGATAAAAATATTTCCTACATAAATGGTATTTTTTTATAATTTTTAGACATTAAATCATTTAATTTATTTATGACACAATGATGATGCAATAATTACCTTATTAATGAAATATTAACATAATTGATATTATGAATACCAAAATAAATGTAATTTGAGACTTTTTATGAATTACACTTATTTTATAGATTAATATGACATGTTAGTATTTATTTAATTAACATTTTTTGAACTAATCATGCTGTTATGATTTTTACCAAAATCAACTACCAAATAGTGTCAAAATTGATATAAAATAGATTTTAAAACAAATATTATATTATTAATTGTTATTTTATTCCTAAAAATCTAAGGTTCTTTTGAATGACTTAGTTAAGGTTATATATATTAAAAATGAACCAATTTGGGTTCATTTGGCTTGTTATAGTAAGTTTATTAAGCATATAGTGTAAGAAAACAAGAAGACCCAGTAAAAGTAAAATTATTTAACTTAAAGCTAAATCTAAATGATAAGGTTAAAATAGTAACCTAAACTTTCCTAAAATCTATTGGTTGATAGGATTTAGACCCATACCCACCTTATCTCCGAAATAAATCAATTTGGAGCTATTAAAAACCGAATATGA
Organism: Viscum album; assembly: GCA_963277665.1. Classification (NCBI taxonomy): domain Eukaryota; kingdom Viridiplantae; phylum Streptophyta; class Magnoliopsida; order Santalales; family Viscaceae; genus Viscum; species Viscum album. The sequence goes on from CAUJRU010000762.1 coordinate 211,499, forward strand.
CTTTATAATAAAATAATATTTTATGTTTTTCTTAAGGTGACCCTATCCTCTATTATAAAAGGGAACCTCCTCCCTCTCCTCCTCACACCACTTTGAGCCATCAACCTCTGCCAACCCCTGCCAATTTCTCTTCTCCACTTCCCTAGAAAAATACTAGAGGTCCTGGTATTCTTCAAAGACCCATTTTAGTGCCCTATGAGGAGGTTTCAAAGAGGCGTGTTGAAGAAGAGGAGGTTCAGATACATACGAAGCATATCATACCTTAGGTAAAGGAAAATCTCACAATCTCATTTTTATCTGAGATTATTTATACATTGGTATTTACTGGGGTGTATTTATCATCCACATCCATGTTTCCTCAATATGTAATATTATTTCTATCCTCCTACAATTGTTTAAATCCAATTTTACCCATTAGTGAGTTTTTAGTAAAAGATATGAAAGGAATCTTTTTTCATTTTTAGTACGCTGTACTTTTTGACTTTTCTGGCCAAAGTACGAGAAGGATGTTTATTTATTTAACTTATATGTCAGGAATGGATATTATAATTTAATAGAAAATTAATTCTATAAATATTACTTTACAGGTATTCAAGTTTATTTTTATTCAACTTCTTTTAGTTTTAAATTGTATGACATGTTAAGAAAGGAAAAATGTTTTTGAAGTGGGAAGGATACTTTCATGAAGAATGGAGTTCAAGTGTTTTATCAAAATTATTTTCCATCTAAGATATTATGGGGTTCTATTTCTATCCCTATTTTTACATTGATTTGATTATGTTATGATGGAATTATTTTTATGATGTCCTTTTATCTTATATGGATTATGTTATGATGGCATGATGTTTCAAAATCCCATTTTTATTACATGGGTTATGATATGATGTATGATTTATGATCTTATAAAAGACATAATAATGGTATCATTATGAGATGGGGGGACCTATATCTCTCAACAATGAATTGGGTAAAGATTTATATCTCATGAGATAGACATGGTTGGAACGACAGGTTAATCCGGTTCAGTGATACAGGACTGAAACGGGGAGTGAACTCGGTTTAGAAATTGACTTTGTCTGCTAGGATAGTATTGGAAATGAGTCATGACTACTAAGAAATGATTCTCTATGATTATGTGTGTATGCCACAAAGTTTCATGTTATGGTTATTGGGATTACATTTCATTACCATGATTTATCCCATGTTATAATATTATGATCTCTTTTGCAGGTTATGATTTTCAAAATGTTATGTTTTTATGAATATGATATGATTGATATTTATTTGGTTTAGCCTTACTATGTATTTGAGCTCACCCTTTGTATGTTTTCTTTTCCCCAGCTAAGGAATAAGGGTATTAAGTAATATATGCCAAAAGGGAATCTAGATATGATAAAATAAAAGGGAGACAATGTAGATGATTTACGAACCAGTTGCTTGTGTTTCTCAGTTTCTAAATACACTATACCTATACGGTCCTTTCATGTTTTTGTTATATGTGGTAATCAATATTCATCAATTATTAAGTAATAAAAATGTATGTAAATTATGGGTCGTTATAGTTGGTATTAGAGGAAAGGTATAGTCAACCTTTGGAAACTAGGATGTTAAAGCCTTAGTAAGAACCCTAAGGATAAGTCTAAGCATATAACACAATATTAGTGTTTTAGAAATGGCCATGAATAACATATGATAAGATCTTATGTGTGAAATTTTATTCATGATTATGTGATTTTTTTATTATGATTAGTGTTTCTCACACTATTCATATTGGTATTAGTCAATGGCTGGAACTCGAAGGAACCGTGTTAATGATGAATGCGACGGGCAATGCAATGATTGTCCCCCTGAGCAACCAAACATTATGGGAGTTGTAATGGAAAATATTGTAGCCATGATCACACAACTTTCTCAAGCTATGAATCATGCAGGACTTTTAAACAAGAAAAGGAAGGAGCAACATTCTGTTTAATCCTTCACGAGGTAGCGTCCACCCACATTTAGTGGGCTACTGATCCATTAGTTGCTGAACAATGGATCCGTACTACTAAAAAGATATTTTCAGTTCGTCAATGTTTTGAACATGATAAAGTCATCTTTGCAGTATATCGTTTGGAAGGTGAAGGTGATCAATGGTGAAATCGTGTTAAGAATATGAGGAAAAGGCATGAAATTGAATCCATGGAATGGGATGAGTTCAAAAATAATTTTTCAAAAAGTAATTCCCTCATATTCTTAGAACAAATATGGAGAAATAGTTTCTTGATCTAAAGAAAAAGGATGATGAATCGGTTGGAACCTATGAAGCAAATTTTAAAAGACTTGCAAGATACGCTTCTGTGATTATTATCCAACCTGAGAGTAAGATTGATCGATTCTTTAGTGGCTTAAAACCATGTCTTTGAAGGGAGTTAGCCATAAGGGACTTCAATAGCTACTTGGAAATCGTTTTATGTACTCTCAAGGCTGATATTGATATTGGAGTAACCCATCAGTTATATGTGTTTGATAAGAAGAGGAAAATGGAATAAAAAAAAATCTAAAGAGCACACTGAAAAGAAGATGAGTTTTCCCTAATGCTCAAAGTGTGGAAAGAAACATGGAGGGAGTTGCCTTAAAGGGACAAGTAAATGTTTCAAATGTGGAAAAGGAGGTCATCAGGCATTTGAATACTGCAATGATGAGAAGAAGATGTCTAGTGAAGCGAACAAATAAAAGGCTACACAGAGTGCACCTCCTACACTTCAATGTTACAAGTGCAAGTAAATGGGGAATTATGCTAATCAATGCCCTAATCCAAGGGTTTTTGATAATGATCGACGTCAACAAACTCTTAAGGATAAATACAAAGGAAAGTCACATGCAATTTTTATCAGCGATGTGGAGTATGATAACGAAGTAGTGAAAGGTACACATATCATAAACTCTAAAGTAGCAAATGTTTTATTTGATTCTGGATCCACGCATTCTTTTATTTATGAAGAATTTTCTAAGGGCATCACTGTATTACCTCAACAATTACATGTTGAGTTAGCTGTGACAACCCCTAATGGCACAACAGTATCATCAAAATTTTATAAATCTTCTCCGATTTAAGTTTGTGGGAAAGTGCTTCCTAAAAATCTTGTGATCCTTCCTATAGTGGAATTTGATGGGATTCCTGGCATGGATTGGATTTCTTTATATGGATCTCATATCAATTTCCAAAGAAGGGAGATCACATTTCATATTCCAGATCAATCTATGATCGTCTATAGATGCAAGGATGAACATAACCTTCCAGTGGAAATTTCTTCCATCTTATGGGTCTTGATTCCACTAAATGAAGGTTATTTATCTCAAGTGGTTGGTGAGAAACACACGATTAAGGATATTCCCATTGTACGGGAGTTTGATGATGTCTTTCTATAGGAATTTTTGGGTCTTCCACCAAATCGTGAAGTTGAGTTTTCAATAGAACTCGTACCGGGTGCTTTTCCTATTTCAAAGACACCTTATAGAATAACCCCAATTGAGTTGCAGGAATTAAAGAAGCAACTCCAAGATAATCTTGATAAGGGACTCATACGCCCTAGTGTGACACCTTGGGGAGCACCTATTCTGTTTGTTAAGAAGAAATATGGATCAATGAGACTCTGTATTGATTATCGAGAACTTAATAAGATCACTATTAAGAACAAATATCCTCTCCCATTCATTGATGACTTAGTTGACCAACTACGCGGAGCTCAATACTTTTCCAAGATTGATCTTCGTTTAGGGTATCATAAATTAATGGTCAAAAGGGAGGGTATACCAAAAATCGCTATCCATACAAGGTATAGACACTATGAATTTATAGTGATGCCATTTGGTCATACAAATTCCCCTACTATCTTCATGGATCTAATGAATAGATTCTTTAAAGACTATCTTGATCAGTTTGTGGTAGTATTTATAGACTATATTCCTTTCTATTCAAAGAGAATTTAAGAACATGAAGATCACTTGATAATTGTATTAAATACCCTAAGAAAGAAGAAGCTTTATGCCAAATTTACCAAGTGTGAATTTTGGCTTCAAAAAGTTTCATTTTTGGGTCATATAATCTCAAAATAGAGGATATATGTGGATCCAGAAAAAACAAAGGTTATTGAAAGATGGTTGAGACCAACGACAGTAACTGAGATCCGAAGGTTTCTTGGTTTTGCTGGATATTACTGACGTTTTGTGAATGATTTTTACAATTATCTAATACAATCACTAGGTTTCCTCGAAAAGGAGTGAAGTTTTTTTGGATGGAGGAGTGTGAAAAGAATTTCAAGGAGTTAAAAAGAAGTTTATCTAGTGCACCTATGCTCACACTACCTTGTAGTGGAGAAATATTTATGATCTATAGTGATGTGTCCAAGAAGGGATTGGGGTGTGTTCTCATGCAAAATGATATGGTGATAACTTATGCCTCACAGCAGTTGAAAATCCATGAGCAAAATTACCCAACTCATGATTTAGAGTTAGATGTGGTAATCTTTGCATTAATGATTTAGAGGCACTGTCTTTGTGGTGAAAGGTATGATATTTATACTGATCATAAATGTTTACAGTATATTTTCACACAAAAGGAGTTGAATATGCATCAAAGACAATGGTTGGAGCTGATTAAGGATTACGACTACTCAATTCATTACTACCCTGAGAATGCAAACAAGGTGCCAGATGCATTAAGTCAACAAGACCATGCTAGCTTATCAATGATGAGTATCACAAAACATCCAATATTTACGGATTTACAAAAGATGGATCTTGGAATTATAATGGAAGGGGAAAAATATTATCTTTCTCAAATGAATGTTCAACCATCAATACATGCGAAGATTAAAGAGGCAGAGAAAGAAGATGTAAGGTTACCAAAGAAGGTGAGAAATGTTCCGGAATTCAACCTTGATTGTGATAGGATAATAATGTTCAGGAATCAGGTTTTTGTTCCTCCCTTCCCAGAATTAACGAAGTAAATACTGGATGAAGCTCATAGTTCTTCATTCTCTATTCACCCTGGAAGAATGAATATGATAAGGGACCTGAAGGAGTACTTCTGGTGGGATGGAATGAAAATAGATGTTGCTAAATATATCTCTCGATGCTTGGTTTTTCATCAAGTTAAAGCTGAGAGACAGAATTATAAGGGGTTGTTACAACCATTACCCATACTAGAATGGAAATGGGAAAACATCACTATGGACTTTGTCACTGGACTTCCTGAAACATCCAAATGAAATAATGCTATCTGGGTTATAGTTGATCGTTTTACGAAGTCGACACACTTCAGTACTATTAGAGAAGATTTCTCTCTGGATTAGATTGCTAGGATATATGTGAAGGAAGTGGTAAGATTTCATGGAGTACCACTTTCCAGTATATCTGATCGGTATCTGAGGTTTACCTCAATGTTTTGGAGAAGTCTTCAGCATACTCTGGATACATAGTTGAGTTTTAGCACTACTTATCATCCTCAGTCAAATGTTCAGTCTGAGAGAACAATTCAAACTCTAGAAGATATGAAAAGAGCTTGCTCTATGGATTTCAAATTTGGTTGGGATCAACACCTCCCTTTGGTAGAATTTTCTTATAATAATAGACTTCACTTAATAATTCATATGGATCCTTATGAAGCTCTCTATTGAAAGAAATGCTGAACTCCAAATTTCTGGGAAGAAGTTGGGGAAAGAAAGCTATTAGGACCTCATCTTGTTGATGAGAGGGCCAAAAAGGTCCAATCTATTCAACAACACATAAGAGCAGCTCAAAGATGACAAAAAATGTATGCTGATAACCAAAGAAAAGACCTAAAGTTTGAAGTGGGTGAATAAGTGTTCTTACAAATATCTCCTTGGAAGAGAGTAATGAGATTTGGAAAGAAGGGAAAGCTAAGCCCTAGGTATATTGGTCCTTTTGAAATTATGGATCATGTTGGGAAGGTATCTTACCGATTGGAACTTCCACCGAATCTCTCTCAAGTTCATGATGTGTTCCATGTATATCTCCTAAGAAGGTACATACCCGATCCTTCACATGTACTCAGATTAGAAGTTATACCGCTGGTGCAAGATCTTTCTTACGAAGAACAACCGATAGAGATTCTGGATCATAGCAAAAAAGTCCTATGGAACAAGACCACTCCCTTGGTGAAAGTTTTATGGGGGAACCACCAATTAGAAGAAGCTACATGGGAACTTGAGGTTAAGATGAGGGAGAGGTATCCTCATCTGTTTGTTACAAAGTGACGAATTTTGAGGGCGAAATTCATTTTAAGGGGGGTAGAATGTAACACCCGAGATTTTATGAGAAATATTTTGTTTTATGTATTATGTTATACACAACACCAAAGGAATGTTTCACTACACACACATCTATCTTGTCTTGCATTTCATGTAAGAGAAACCTTCCTTGAAAGGTTAATATGAAAAGTTAGTATTTACTTAATTAACTTTGTTAGAACTAGTCATGCTGTTATGATTTTCACAAAAAATCAAGTACCAAGTAGTGTAAAATTGACATAAAATAGTTTTTAAAACAAATATTATATTTTTAATTGTTATTTTATATCTAAAAATATAGGTTTTGGCCAAATAACTTAGATAAGGTTATATATATTAATAATGAACCACTTGGTGTTCGTTTGGCTTGTTATAGTATGTTTATTAACAATATAGTGTAAGAAAACCAGAAGGCACGGTAAAAGTAAAATTATTTAACTTAAAGTTAAATCTAAATGATAAGGTTAAAATAGTAATCTAAACTTGTCTAAAATCTATTGGTTGAGAGGATTTCGACCCATCCCCACCTTAACATCGAAATAAATCAATTTGGAGATATTAAATACAAAATATGACTTTATAATAAAATAATATTTTATGTTTTTTCTAAGGTGCCCCTCTCGTCCTTTATTAAAGGGCACCTCCTCCCTCTCCTCCTCACACCACTTTGAGCCTTCATGCTCGACCAAACCCTACCAATTTCTTTTCTCCACTTCCCTAGAAACATATTAGAGGTCGTGGTCTTCTTCAAAGACCAATTTAAGTGCCCTAAGTGGAGTTTTCAAAGAGGCGTGTTGAAGAAGAGGAGGTTCGGATACATACGAAGCATATTAGACCTAAGGTAAGGGAAAATGTCACAATCTCATTTTTGATTGAGATTGTTTATACTTTGTCATTTACTAGGGGGTATTTATCATCCACATCCATGTTTCATCAATTTGAAATATTATTTCTATCCTCCTACAGTTTTTAAAATCCAATTTTACCCATTGGTGAGTTTTTAGTAAAAGATATGAAAGGAATATTTTTCCGTTTTTAGTACGAGGTACTTTTTGACATTTCCAGCCAAAGTACAAGAAGGATGTTCATTTTTTTATCATAAATGATACGAATAGATATTATGATTTCATAGAACATAAATTCCATGAAGCTTCCTTTACGAGTTTTCAAGTTTATTTTTAATTAACTTCTTTTAGTTTTAAATTCTATGTCATGTTAAGAAAGGAAAAATGTTTTTGAAGTAGAAAGGATATTTTCCTCAAGAATGGAGTTCAAGTGATTTATCAAAATTATTTTCCATATAAGATAATATGGGGTTCTGTTTCTATCCCTATTTTTACATTTATTTGATTATGTTATGATGGAATTATTTTTATGATGTCCTTTTATCTTATATGGATTATGTTATGATGGAATGATGTTTAAGAATCCCATTTTTATTACCTGAGTTATGCTATGATGTATGATTTATGATCTTGTGGCACACATAATATTGGTATCATTATGAGATGGGTGAGACCTATATGTCCCTCCAATGAATTGGGTAATGATTTATATCTCATGAGATAGACATGGCTGGAACGACAGGTTAATTCGGTCTAGTGATACAAGACTGAAACGAGGAGTGAACTCGGTTCAGAAATGGACTTTGTCCACTAGGATAGTGTTGGAAATGAGCATTTACTATTAAGAAATTATTCTCTATGATTATGTGTGTATTCCACAAAGTTTAATGTTGTGATTATTGGGATTACATTTTGATACCATGATTTATCCCATGTTATGATATTATGATCTCTTTTGGAGGTTAAGATTTTCAAAATGTTATGTTCTTATGAATATGATATGATTGATATTTCTTTTGTTTACCATTTCTAAGCATTTGATATCACCCTTTTAATGTTTTCTTTTCCCCAGGTCTGGAAGAAGGGTATTAAGTAAGATATGCCAAAAGGGTCTCTACATACGATAAAATAAAAGGGAGACAATGTAGATGATTTATGGACTAGTTTTTTATGTTTCCCAGTTTCTAAAGACACTATACCTATATAGTCCTTTCATGGTTTTTTTATATGTTATAATAAGTATTCTTCAATTATGAAGTAATAAAAATGTATGTAAATTATGTGTCATTATATTTTATCATGCTATATTATTCTACCTAAATATTGATACCCTCTCACACATATACAAATGAATGATATTTTACTTTTAAATGAGCTGATTAGAAAGAATAATGATGAAACTAACACTAGTAGAAACATTAGATAATGAGTAATAAACAATAATGGTTTCAAATAATTCATTCACCAAAACCACTATATATCTAGAATAAAATAAATAAGGATGAAGTTCATTGAAAACTAGGGCATAAGAATTACAAAATGCTTCTCTAATTAGGTCAACATATAGTGTTGGTAGTTATCCATGAATATTATAATATCAGGAGAGTAATGGATCTACCTTGAAATTTAAAAGAAACAGATAATACATATAAAAATTTTATAAAGGAAACTCACAACCAATAGTAGTTGTACCCAGTTATAATAAATTTCATAAATCTGGATTCCCTCTCCCATTCCTAAAACCATATGATATTTCAATTATTAATTAGTTTAGTAGAGGGAATAATGATGAAAATAATGAAATTACAAACAATAGATAAGGAGTAAACAAAACAAGAATGGTTTTCCATACATAAATCACCAAATCCATTATAAATCTAGAATAAATGAAAAACAAGGGGGATGCTCATTAAAAATAGGATATCAAGAATTAATATATCTCTCTCCCACGAGGTATTCCTTTAGAGGTGGTAGTTCTCCACAGATATGATAATATAGTGAGAGAGAACTATAAAATAAAGAGAAATGATAAATTAAAGATATGATATGGTTGAAATAGTTTGATAAAAAATAATATTTAATTAATATTGTAAACCTTTTTAGAGCTAGTGATGTTAATTGAGATATGTATCTATTTTAAGGAGTGATATCTATTATTATTCTATATGTTAGGTGTAGAAACCAAATCCTTTTACTAATTGATGTTTTTCTTCATTTTTTGTTTATAATCAATTCAAACTAGGTTGGTCAAGGTTTTTTCAAAAGAAGTTATCTTATAATACAAATGGTTTGAGTGTTGAACATCATTTACTAGTGATTATGAAATTTTTGGAGCTGAAAATTCCCTTGACTGGAAAATCCTCACAAAAATATAGTTTTACAGGATAGACACTGTATATATATGGGTAATGCATCAATTTCATGAAATTTGGTGTTTTTTTAAAGACATAGAGCGTCAAGAAAGATGAAGTTCAAGATTTTAGTCTTCAAGATGATGTAAATACATGAGTTTCACAATGTTTGGAATTTTGGGAAGGATTGGATCTTCATGAATTCGTGATAGAAAGATGGCGATCTTTGAAACTACGAGATTCTTTAAAAATTTGAAAATTACACTATAGATATGTGAATAGAGGATCTTCATATGAATGACTAGAGAGGACCATGAAAAGGATACTGGGAGCTTTGGAAGATCATGATGTTCTATGTCTAAAAGTAGGCATTTGTCCCTCATTTGATACATGGAGAGAAAGTTTGAAAATGGTTAATTTATTTGAATTCATAACGGCAAGTAGATTATGGAGCCTAGAATTCTAGGAGATAATAAGAATCGTGAAATGTATAGTTAGTAATTAGCTAATGTTATAGATTTTCAGAAAATGGAGTTTCATGATGACTAAGAGTTTCACAAAAACATAGAGTTATAGGAAGGATGAGAGCTTCACAAAGTCTGGGAGCTTTTAAAAAGTGTGTGAGTTCGTGAGTGCTGATATTTTTTTTGAAATAAGTAGGGGGTTTTCAAATTCTAAGAGATTCATGAATAATAGTTTTGAAACATATGGTTTAAGTAAACAATACTTTGAAGTGCATCCATTCAGGACTATGTTGAAAGAATAGTATCATGTCAATCAAGGAAAAATATTTAAATTCCAAATTTATTGAAGTGAGATTCGTTTTGATTAACTGGGTAAGAATTCACCCATGGTAGTGAAAGAGGGGTAGTTGATGAAATTAATCTGAGGTAGGTATTGTGTAATTCATAAAAGCCATGTAAATTATGTGTGCCTTGTACAGAGTTAACATATGAAAAAAAAAATTAATTCACAATACCCAGTAATACTTATATTATTTCGGTATGATCAACACAGTGTCGTTGTATGCTCCTTAGACTAGTCATTAGTGGTGAACTAAGGATAAATTATATGTTTTCTCTCAGCATATGGATATTTAATAAATGTATGATTCAATTAGAAAGGTCTTTGAAGCTTTTACCAACATTGAAACAAGATCCATCTCTTTTAAAAAATGTTGAAATCCTAATTTACCACTCCCCTATCAAGGTGTTATAGGGACCTAAAAGTAGTATAATATCTAGGTTTTAAGTGTTAAATATTTCTTATATTTTTTCATGTATAATTCAATGAATTTTATATTATTACACCTCTTTGATGGAAAAAACGTCAAGATTTGGATGAATAGAATGAGATAAAATCTACAATACTTTTGATTAGATGTTATCTTTTACAATATTCAAGGGTTTATAGTCTATGTTATGATAGTTCAATGTATTACTAAAAAAGATTGGGAAGTTCTTGATTGAGATTCCAAATAGACAAATTTCATTACCACCACTCTATCTGATAAAATATATTTTAAGGTGGTGAGTTTCACTAATGAAATGTCCACGTTGGAGAAAAAGGAAAATATATATGAAGGAATAAAATAATTAAAGGAGTCCAAACATTAATTGTTTCCCAAAAAGTTTAATGATATAAAAATATCTCTATATGAAAATGTGTATCGTTTCATTAATCACATTAATGATGTTGTTGGAGCTATTCTAGGAATTATAGAAAAAAATAAGGATGTGGAAAAGATGAAGAAAAATCTGAGAAGTATCCCATCAATGTAAAAGACAATATTTTAATCTCTTGAGGAAAGATCTCTATATAATATTTCTCTTGATTATCCTTTAATCATCCTAGTGGATTATGAAATCAGAGTCAAACAAGAAGATGAAACACTTTGAGTAAGTGAGTAAAGTGAATTAAAATCCATAGAAAACATGACATCTATACAGATAATGAATATTAAGATGATGTGGATGATGAAATTAATTTTCTTTTTTCCATGAATTTTAAGAGAGGATAATTGATATTTGAAGTAAATCTTTCATTGGCTTGTTTTGGGTGTGGTATACTAGGACACAGTATAAATCGGTGCTCAAGAGATTTAGATGATGTATTAAGTGAAGCATAAATCATGAATATGCCTTAGAAATGGTTCCCTAAAAAGGTATACATCAAATCAAAAGCTAAATTATAGAGACATATCTTCATATAATCATGAGGAACAATATTATATTTTTTTGTGGGTGTATAACCAGATTTTAATCCTAATCTCGAAGAATCCATGATTGATACAATTGAAGAGATGGATCCTAAAAAAGATGAATATAATCATAGGATTGGTGTTGTTGAAATCAAGGTGGAACTGTTGGTGTCTCTTAATGAACTTGAAAACCAAAAAAATATAAAGATAAGTTATTTTTTGAATGAGGGATCATAGTATATAGATAAAATTGAATTTGAAATTGATCAATTGAAAGGAGAGTCATAAGAAATTTTAACAACTGTAGAAATTTATGAAGTGGTTTTGGAATTTAAACTTATCATTGATGAGATGAAGGAATCTATCAATAAACTAAGATAGGGAAAAAAGAATATGATAATATAATTGAGGTAATTGAATAAGTTTTTTAAAATTTAAGTTGTAAATTAGATAACGAATCTTAATCATGGGAAATGATGAAGAAATTACAATTTTGAAGATTTTTAGGTGAATAGATATTATAATGAGATAAATGTGTTTTTGAAAGAGTAGATAAGAACATTAATTATCAGAGTTCTAAATTTATGGAAAAAAGGGTAATTATCTATGATACAGAACCTGAAAATTCTAGAAATGGGATGATACAAATTAAAGGGAAGAAGAAATTCGGATGTATCACAATAGTACATGATGAGAAAATAGAGGCATCTATAAACCAAAAAATCAATAGAGTTGAAATTAATCCTCCAGTATCCATAGAGAATCAAAAAAGTAAGGGGACATGTGTAGGAATGAAAGTGAGAATATATTACCCCTTATAAAATTTCAATTTTTTGGATTTTTGGGCCATACAATATCTTACTATGAGGATGAAAGGAGATATCTGACTGGGGTAGTGATTGGAAATAAAAAAAAAGATAATGAGACCGTATCCTTCATCATATTGAAGAAGTAGTTCCTACATATTTTTTTGTCATTCTAACTGTGGAAATTAATATTTTCATTTTTGGTAGAGGAAGGTGGAAACAATAACTATAGAACTTTGAGATAAGTAAATACACATAAACCAAGAAGAATTACTATTGAAAATATGTATTCTCCTTGAGAAGTAGAATAATATTATTAGAAGGAACCCACGAATATTAAAGGGGGCAAGAAAAGATATCTCATTCTTATACTCAATCAGTTTTCTCATGGAAGGATTATAAGAAGATCCATAAATCCTACCATGAAGAAAATTTTCTCATTTTGGAAAATAAGTGTAAAAACTCGATTATTTAAATGGATGATCATCCCATAGGACATTAAATACAGATTTATTGAAACATGTACCAAATGGTTGATGGAAAATTGAGATTCAGAAATGATGGTCACTTAAAAATCAATGTTAGTGGAAATATAGAACAAACAGATGACATGATAATGGAAAAAATAGTTCTTTATATAGATGGTTGGCATCATAATATCTTGATAATGAGTCAAATCTATGATTCAGGACTAGTAGTGACATTTAATCAGATGGATTTCACTATCCAAGGAAAGACATGTAATTATATCTTGAATGGGTATATAATAAATGCTAATTTATACCAACATTATTGTAAAAAGAATTTTTTTTCACATTGAAGAAGAAAATAACTTTTGGCCCAAGAGGTTTGGTCACATAAATCAACCGATCTTGGAATACATGTCCAAATTAATGATTGTTATCAACATTTCCAATACAAAGAATGATCAAGAAAAGGAATCTAATACTTTCATGCAAGGAAATATGGTTCAAAGTTCATATCGGTCAAAGAATTAAACGACATAAAATATACATAATATCACCAACATTGACATGTGTGGTTTAATATATATGTCTAGTATATTTAAATAGAGGTAATTTATTTTTTTTATTGAATATTATAGTTAAATTTATTGTGTTATTTTTATGGTGAGTAAATGAAAAGTGATTTATTTCAAGAAGATTTAATGTCAAAGAGATGAGAATGAAACTAGACAAACTATTTAGATTTTAGGATATGAAAATGGAACAAAATACCCATATATTTATTTAAAAATTTATTTCAAAAAACATTGAACAAGGAATGAGTTTTAATCAGTGATAACCCCTAAAAAATTGGATCATTGAACACTTAAATAGACTAGGTGAATAATATTGTATGGACTATGATGATTGAGAGTTGTGTTTTTCATCATTACTGAAAAGAGGCTTTTCATGTAGTGGTGTACACTCAAAATCAATCAAGTATATTTATAAGAGATACTCAGACACCATATGAGTTATGTAATGTAAGGAATCCCTCTCTAAAAGTATTTTTTCTTTCTTAGAATAAATTTTTTCATCCAAAAAAGGATAAAATCATATAAAGTATGGTGATGTTGTAGATGAAGGAATATTACATGGATATTAAATAAAGAGTAAATACCAAAAATTCTTTTAATAATAATCCTAGAAATATTCTGGAAAATAATTTTTTTCAAGATCATTGAGGATAACACAATAAATTCCATATGGTTGTTATATTTTCATATGATTAAAGATGAATAAAAAGTGGTAAAGGGATAGATTTAGATATACATATAGTGGAATGATTTAAAAACGTTTAGGTCTCTCAAAATGATGATGATTTAGAAGTAGAATCAAAAGAGGAAACCATTGTTGAAGAAAATTTATCAGAACATGAAAATAGAATTAAAAGAGAATAATTTGATCAATAAAACATCATTGGGTATTGGAATGTGCCAATGGAGACATAGAGAATAATTAATGAAGAACATTACACCTCCCTATAAATTTGGGAACCATCTTCGTACAAAGAAGTAGAAAAGGATGAATCATGTTTTAAGTCCACGAATTAATAACTAGATCAGATTAACAAGAACCAAATATGAGATCTAGGAAGAAAAAAAATCAATATGTGATTTGGACAAAGTGGATCCTAAATAAAATTCAATGAGAATTGAAATGTCATTAGAAAAAAGGAAATATTGGTGTGTAATGTCTATGAAATAATTGAGGCATTAATGTTAAATAAGTGTTTTCTCTAGTAGATTCAATTGAGTAAATTTGGATATTCGTTTCTTTAGAAATTAATATTGGGTACAATGTTTATTAGATGGATGTTGAAATGAAATTATTGAATGGTGTTCTTGGAGAATAATTTTACATTGAACAACCAGTGAGATTTTTTACGGGAAATTATGTAAAGAAGATTTGAAGATTAAATAAAGTTATCTTTGGTCTAAAGAAGGCAACATGTGTGTGGTATTCCTGACACGATAATTATCTAAATAAGTGATAATTTAAATGTGGATGTTTCCACCATAATATCTATGTAAATTAATTTTAGGAAGATCATTTTTTGTGGTTTTGTATGTGTTTGATATTATGTTTCGAAAAAGAAGGCAAGGACCAGTGGAAGAATTTTATAATCAACTAAATTCGAAATGTCCATGATTGGGAAAATCACATGCTTTTTGGGGATATAGTTGATTAAAAGTAAGGATTTGTTCTATATTTCTCTGAAAAAATATACAAGATATATTTAAAATAAATTCAACATGCATGAATCCAAACATATGAAGGCTCTGATTGTGAATGGAAAAAACCTAGAAAGAATAAATATGGGAAATCTATGTATCCCTCCATGTATAGAAGGATCATTGAAATATTATTATACTTTTCTTTAATACATCCATATATCATCTTTAAAACATGCTTAGAGGATTTATTATAAAGTAATATAAAAAATAACATTTTCTTGTTGTTAATATAATCATGATGTATATATAATATTCTATCAATTTTTGTTTATACTTGATAGAAGGATGGGATAATGAAATATAAGAATTTTTTAATGCAAAAAGTGTTTGAGATGTGGTGGATCAAAAGTACAGAAGGGTTGGATCATTCTTCCTTTGTAAAAAATGTTGGTATTGGTTGAGAATAAAATAAGAAACCACTTTTATTAGTGGATATAAAGTAAAAATATCTCTATAACAAAGGAATGCACTCTAATATTATTGATAAAGTAGTACTTTACTGATATTGGAGATTATGTGAAACAAACGATAGAGATACACTGTAAAAACAAGAGTGTGATCGATATAATGAAAATATGGTTCAACACTCTTATACAAGACATATTAAGATATAATATAACTACATTAAAGAAACATCTGAACATGTTTGGATTCATATAGAACACATTGTAACAAAATGATAAATTTGTTGATATTCCAACTGAGGCATTAGAAAAACAAATTTTTTAGAAACATCATTTGAAACTTAGTGTTCAGGTCCCACCAATTTCTTAAGGTAGTTCTATTTGGTTTCTTATTCCCATTTATGATAACTATTTTAATCTATTTGTGGATATGCTGAAGATCTATATTTTTTTATACGATCTAAGAGAGTGTTTTTTATACGATCTAAGAGAGTGTTTTCTAAATCAATATTATCTCATATATACATAGATTTATGGATAAGTCATTTCATATATATCAGGATTTTCTTTGAGGATAATGATTTATTGAATTTATATACATATTATAATCAAACCCAAAAGAAAATATGTTGGGAAATAATGTGTTTTACTGATAAAAATAATTTATATTTTGTCTTTAATTTCAATATGCAATGGATTTTTCAAGTATTTTTAAATAAAAATGATATTATGGTGAATATGGATTTATAGTTTAGGGTTGTGTCATTTCCCAGTGTTTATAAATTTCTTTGAGATCAAAATCTTAAGGAAGACACATGCATCGGGAAATATAGATTTCCAATACCAAATCATTAAATATAATGATAAGGAATGGATTTTGAGAAGGATAGTGTTTTTTTGAAGATTTAGATCTTCACATAAGATTAAGTTAAATATTTGACTCATTATGAGACTTTAATGGCATGAGTTTCATGAAGGACTAATTTTGTTAATGTTAAAGTGAGAAGGTATGGAGATTCATGAATTCTTGATGGAGATATTGTGATATTTTTTATTATGAGAATCTTTAGTAATGATCGTTTTCACTAGAGGTTAATTAATAAAGGATTACTATGAGCATTACTGAAGAGTCTCATGAAAAAGAAGGTAATAGCATGGGATCTTCGTAGGGGCTATGTTTATAAACCATTAACCACCCAATATATGGGACATGATGAGAATTTTTGAAAATGGTGTATCTCATTGAATTCACAAAGGTAGTGTGATTCATAAATTAGGAACACTTCATGAGAATAATCATTGTAGAATATAGGCAATAGATTTAATTGATGCTAAGGCTTTTTAGAAAATGGATTTTCACATAGACTGTAATTTTCATTATGACTTAATGTTTTTTGAATCATGAGAGATTCACAATGAATTAGATATTTTTGAGAGTGTCTGGGTTCATGAGAAGCAATGTATTTTTGAAATAAGAAGGGGGTTTTATTAGGGATTAGAGATTCATGAATAATAGTGTTGCAACATCTAGTTTAAGTGAACTATGATTTCATGTTCATTAATTTAAGACTCTGGTGCTAGAAAAGTCTTTTACTGAATAGGGACAAGGAATTAAATTCATAGTCTATTAAAGAGACATTCAAGTTGATAAATTAAGTACGAATTCACCCAGAGTAGTGAGAAAGGGTGAATCGATAGAAGTTATCTAAGAGATGTTGTGTGCTTTCCCTAAAAGTATTTTAATGGTAGTGTGATAGGAAGCAAGTGATCATGTTTGAAAAATTATAATCCAAAACACCCTGTAAATATTAGTGGATTTAGTTTTGACTAACACACTATCATCATGTTCTACTCGAAAAAAAAACCATAGTGGAGAACCAAGTGAAAATAGTATGTTTAATATATTCATATGGATGTTTATTAACTGCATGATTCAAATAGATGACGTTTTCAATTTCTGGCCATTGTGGGAAAATACCCATATATTTAAAAGAACATGTTGACACCATGATTCAGCCTTACCCTATTAGGGTGTTCAAGTGACCTATATTATGGATTATTTGTGGTTATCTCATTTAAAAATATTATTTTGGGGAGTGTGGTATTTAGTTCCCATGATAACATTTATTTCTCTTTGTATTCATGATCTTGTTCTATATGTATTTTCTTACAAACCTTACCTGATTTGGATAAACCAAAAGTAAATAAATATTATTTTTCAGGTGTAAATTCTTCTATGTAAATAAAATGAGAAAGTTATAACCATAATGTATTTTATTGATTTTATTTATGTATTCTTGAGCTTGTTCAGGCTGTCTCACACTGAAATCATTATTTTTTTAGTTGTGGCATGAATTTGTACATTGATTTCCATTGAAACATTATCTTGAAATACTAGTAGTACCTATTATCGTAGCCTATAATAATCTACATGGAATTTTTGATCACCGTTGAAAATAGATCATCATATTTGGGTGGATACAATTTTGTATCAGAGTATACAATTAATTCATATTTTCATAAAGTTGAAGAGTCATAATCTAATTTATATTCTATTTACCTTTATAAAAAAACATTCAAGATGATTTGAAGGATATTTATATAATTTAATACAATTACCAATTTACTATTATATGAAAATATTAATTTTTATGTATCTGTTATCCACACTAATTTTATTATATATGTATTTTTATGGTAAATATCGTACGAGTGATTTAATTAAAAGTAACGATGTGATGGTTTGGTAAAACATGACTCCCCTATCATTTCTAAAATTATCAATTGTGATAAAAAATAAGAATAATTATAGAAGATGATTTGATAGCAGATTCCTAGTTTTATTTACTCATAAATAACATCCCATCAGCATACTTGCTGTTATATGACTTATTCATGGATGATGATAGGGTAGTTTGAGAATCCCCATTGAAATTAATCATAACTAAAAATCATAACAAACAAATTACTCATACAAAAACGAGGGTCTGTCTTCCAAAACACATTTATGCTCATATTTACTAATACATCTATCTTTGATTCCTTCGTTTCATGATCTAAAAATTTAAACAAAACCAAAATGAATGTATGTATTTTCCCAAAATGAAATTCACAATAAAATAAATTCTTAAATTTAAAAATTTAATACATTTCAAAATTAATACCATTTCACTATTAAAAGAATTAAAATTTATTAACTCTAACATATTAGTAAAATTTTTGATTAATAAAAATTTATTTTAATGAAAAATGAATCATTTTTGTTTTCTCACTCTCCAATACATAGTTTATTCACAAAAAAAATATATGTCATAAAAAATCATCTATGAAGCCTAAGGTGAGAAAAATTAAAATTATTTTTAATAATGTGTTTTATACATTTCATTTATGAAAATCATTTACTTTTACTTAATCTTATATGATTCTCAATTCTTAAACCCTTCATTTACATTTATTCACCTTCCTTGTAACCTACCTCCAATGAAATTTTTGTTGATTCTTCACTTAAAAGAAGAATTGATTTTTTATGTTAAGATCAATGTAAAGTCATGTGTGGCCTCAATATACGTGATAAAATTATATATTTTCTATTTAATAATTATCCAAATATATAAAAAACGTGTGGTTTCACAAAAGTATTGTTATGATGTTTAAGGGTTGGTCATTATGAATTTAAATTTAAAGGAATTTTTTAGTGGTAAAAATCTAGAACATATAATGCACAATAAATCATTATCTTAATGAAAAAAAACATACTCAAATACCATACAAGAAAATAATCCAAAAAATCCCATTTAAAAGACAATAAAATAATATCAAGGAAATAATACAATGTATTATGTCTTTTTTAAATTTTTTTATATTTATATATAAACTTGTTTTACTTTTTTAACCTACATTTTTTGAATTTTCAATATAGAATGAAAGGGACTATATTAAATACAATGAATGAAGAATTTAAACCATTTTCATACCCAAAAAAATGGCCATCATAACACTTATACTATAGAAAAATTGAAAACATCCAAAATAAACTAGTGAAATAAGATTTTAACTCATATTTAGCATGGAATTTACCTTGAAAAACACTAAGATATAGGGTTGGAAATGGAAAATTTCCTTTTAATGTTGATTAAACCTCAAAGGAAATTCATGTATTCTAAAGAATTTAACATGTTTTTATACACTATTTAGGTATCAAATAAAATGTATGATTTACATAATGGATTCTTTAATCACATTAAGACACATTTACACATCTAAATAATTTTAAAAATGAATTAAATCATGTTATAACTCACATCCCACATATTAAAAGTATCTTAATTATATGACGTTATGAAAAATAATATATCAAATTATCATAGAGGACCTTTAAGGATTGTTATTTTATTTTTAAGAATCACATAATGGGAAGTATCTTCCATAATTGTTGAAAAATATTTCAAAAAGGCGAAAATAAAAATCAAAATAAATGAAATACTATAAAAAATCATATTAAACCCGGATTAAAAAAAATGAAATATCTCACTAAAGACCAAGTAATAAAAAAATATTTTTATATTCTATGAAACTAAAGAAAAACACACAAAATGTAAATTGAAAATCAAATTTATCTTCAGGAAACACTCTTCCACAAATAATTTTCATAAAAATTATCTCCAATTTATATAAGGTATGATATTTCATTAAATATTATATTATAATGGAAAATTAATAAGAAAAATATCATTGTGATGAAACCTAACTACAATGATGTAGAACATATTTATCTCTAAAAAATAGACCTCAATGTAAAACAATATTACTATTCATCTTGAAAACCTCCAAATAAAATCAACTGAATAATAATTTTAATTAAAAAACAATTAAATTGAAAATAAAATAGGGTGTAAAAACCTTCTACTTTCTTGGTTTATTATTGGTTTTTTATGGACCTTTTGAAATATATTTTTATTTATTCTATATTTGGGAAATGATTATATTATCTTATGTGTGGTATTGAAGTGTTTTTGAATCCATAAAGGGGCATAATAGTTAGATCATGGTTAGAGAACAATACATTGTTTCCCCATATAATCATTATAACTATTGGAGATGAGTAGTGGGTGACATTCTGTTAGTGACCCATAAAATATAAAAATTTAAAATTACCTAGGTAACTATGTAACATATAATAGATAAAAAATCATTTTTATATCATAGTCTTCCAAACCATGCGAACAAACAGTGCCTATGCCCTGAACAAGAAGTGAGCCTCATATAGCCAACACACTAATTAATAGAGCATGATACCAAACCAAGCATTCAAACTTAAATAATATGAAAAGTTTTAATTTTACTTTGAAACTCCATGAAACACATCATTATTCCTACCATACAAATGGACTATAAACCTAGGCACTCCAGTGGCTATTCCTGGAAAATTACTTCCCTTTAGAGATCAATTCTATTATATCTAGAAATGTCAAGCATAGATATTTCAATGCAAGTGAACGTTTTCCCTCCATTATTCCTATTTTGTCAAGATATTCTATCTTATCCTTTGAAAATGACCTATATCTAGTCTGTCAATGAAAGATATAAAGATCATGACACGATCTATTATGATTAATTCTACATTATCATGGAAGATAAAGGTGGAAGATAGTTTTATCTCGATCATTCAAGGATTATTCTAGATCATTTCATTATATTTGATCTTTTTAAGTAAGTCTAAATCCATCATATCCCTTAACATATTCTTCTTCTTGGATATTTTCTATTGAATCTTAATGTGGTGTTTTGGGGTAGTTCTAGAGATCAATAGTGTTTGAACATGACTCGGGTGGTGAACCATGATGTTGGACTTTGATATACTTAAGGTGGGATGCTTCCCAAAATGTTTTAAAAATTGTATAAAACTATATATATGATATTATTGTGTGTGTATGTGTGGACTGTGATACCTAAAATTATTTGAAAATATTTTATTTTTGTGTGGACTATGTGATCTCTCTTAATATGACATGATTTTGCGTGTGTATATCCCTAAACATTCCTTTATGGGGAATGGGAATATAAATTTTCATTTTAACCACAAACATATGATCTTTGGTATTAAAGTAATATGTGAACCCAAGATGTAATAGTTAAACACATATATTGGGTGGGGGTCATGTTTTATGTGATGTGTGATAATTTTGGTGGGTTGTTAAATGATAAATGATCTATCCTGATGACCTTAAATCCTAACTTGTGACTCGTAATGGGGCATGGAAATAAAGTGACCCATCCTGATATGGTTGGTTGGGTTTGATAATCATGTGTCCTAACCCATGTCATGATTGTGTTTTTGCATACTATGAGACTTATATTGGGTTGTGGCTTCTTATGATATTGACATTAACCACCTCCGACATGGAGCTGGAGAAGGAACGACTGGGGTTGTGGCATCTTGGTTATTATATGATGACGCCACATGTGGTTGTTTACATGTGCACTTAATTCCATATCATTTCATATGATTTTATGTAATTGAAACACTTTTGTTAAATTATAATTGGTTGTGATTACTAGTTTTGTACTCACACCCTACATGTGAACCTCAATGCGAGTGTAGACATTATATTGTGGGATCTATTTAAGGGAAAGAGTTGTGTGTCAGATGTAAGAGTTTGAGGAGTAGGGAGAGTGAGTATAGTTATGATGGACTCTAGGTTTATTATTATGATGTACACTATAATATTACAAATTTTATTACACAATAAATGGATTATAGTTGGTTTGTCATTTTTTCTCTTATATAACATATTTTTACAACATGTTTTTATTCCATTTTCTTATGTTGTTTTTATTTATCAATATTTATCTATTTTTATCTATATTTTTGGGATGTATATCTTTACTAAGATAATAGTATTCCCATGATCCAATTTAGGCCATCATCACAAATTGGTAGCCTCTTTCATCCATGGAGGCACGTGTGAGGTCATATGAAACTATGACTGGACCCAACCATTTGGGTCTAGATGTGAAAAGAAATTATCAAATATATCATTTTAACCTTGAATATGAATTTTTAATTTGAATGAAATGATAATGGACAATTATGAATCTTGTAGAGGATTTATTCTTGTCACAACATAAAATATGTCATTTAATAGTGATAAAATAGACCATTGTCATTGCAAAAAAATTGCTAACAATCAGAGTATAATTAAAAGCCCAAGAAGTTTATCTATTCAAGAAATGAATTTATAAAAAACAATTTATCATCCGTAACAAAAGTCTTAATAAATGAAACCTTTATCAGAACTCTTATTTTGAAATGATAATGGGATCATTAATCAGTGCTAGAAACAATGTTAATAAAGGGATATATTATCAACTCAACTAATAACGAAGATGAATAAACCATTTATTAGTTCTTTCTATAGAACTGATAATGGGTCTCTCTATCAGTACTATAACTTGTGCTAATAAAGGGGAACACTAATGTAGTGAGCTGTTTTAATTATAGCACATTATATTAGAAAAAACAACAAATACAACTTACAAATATACAATTTATATGAAAAAAATTTACAACGTAAATAGAATAAAAACATTGTATTTTTAAAATTTCAAACCGTAGTTTGTAAAATTACATGAAAGTGTAAAAATTATCAAAAACATTCAAAAAAATAAATATTCATTTCTCTTTGGCCCCCACCCTTGACCCTCGATCTTGATATTTGTTTCTAAACAAACCACTGTTGATATTAGTTCAGTATGATTAGAAACTTGAAGATATTGTGATGTTTCCTGAGAAGCATTTTAAACTACTTTTGAGACATCAACACCCATAAAATCGTTACTTTTATAAAAGGATTTCTTACCACTGAAAAAATTAACTTCATTCCATGTTGTTCATATTTAATATTCTACCCACATGGGTTCTTTGGATTCAATTTTAATAAAAAGTCAATATTTTTGAAACACTTATCCTTGAAAGGGACAAAAACATTATAGTGTAGATAGAATACTGACAATCTCTAATATTTAAAATCTAAAAAGATGCCATCGTCTAGAGAATACAATACATTATTATGTAACTGATAAAAAATTAGATCAACTTCCACTAGGACCCTCGTGTAATGGCCAAATTTCAAAGCCTCATTGTTATTATGCATTTAAATTGGCACACCAAAAACTGAATCAATGTAAAAATGGAAGTTATGATGCCATAATATCCAGTGAAGGCAAAAAAATAATTAATCCAAACTTAAGACATACTATTTTTAAAATATAAAGGATTGATAAAGAAATCATATTCATTAAACCAATCAATAAATGACATTAGAGAAATTTATCCAATCCCTCAATATCTTTTAATGAGATCCTTTAATGAAAAAATTATATGGGAAAATAATTGTCCAATTGGTAAGCATCTACAATCAGAAAACCCTCATATTGAGGTTAGCATCCAATACCAAATCATGTATCCTCTAAATTTTTCTTCTACCCGGAAGCACATGTCTGGAAATAGGTGAGTTCTCCCAAAGAATTAATTTTTAAAGATGGAATTACTATTATAAACCACAAAAGTTGTTTTACCCTTTTTAACAATTCAATCAGTAACACCATAACACAAATGTATGAAATTCCATCGATCAGGATCCATTTCAACTCATGAAAGGCCTGGACTAGAGTTATTTGCTTCTATCAGTTTACCAAATGAGAGTATCATGTCACCCTTAAAAAAATTATGATATATAGTCACCCTCTCCACTAACATATTACACCCCTTTCAAGGGTTTCGAACTGTTGGCCCATGTATCTCATCTGATGGGTGAACCATAGTCACAGACTTTCCGACCTCCTTCAAATCACCCATCACCACTATAGATTCATTCCCTATCACCGTATGCAGGATGGTAGTAGACACCACTATATCATTCCCCATATCTGCCGATTAAAGACTCAAATTTTCTCCATAATTTTGACTCATCACCCACCAGGGCATGGTGAATAACATTAGCTTCTCTAAAAACAACCACATATCTATTCACCAAGATTTGATGATCAACTTCATCCACTCCTACCATTTCTGCATGAAATCCTATAGACCTGATATTCTTAGCTTCCATTACCACAATATATCACTCAAATTTCAAATCGGCACCCACTATGGAACAAAAAACAACATCAGCCTCACTCGTAGTTTTAGAAGTCAACAATGTTGCAAATATACAAGATATATCTGTCACAGTGGCCTCTTCTACCTAAAAACCAAATATCTCAGCACAAGAAACATGAGTATACATTGTAGTTATTTCACCTCTGGTGATAAGGGTGGAGCAGAAACAGTGGGGGAAAACCATACAAAATCCCTAGAGCTGTAGGGAACCAAAATCATCATGATAGGAAATGTCCGGATCCCCTGCCATTATTCCACTTTGGAAATAACTAATACATGTTATATGGGTAATAAGGTATAGGTGGGTGCCAATCTGCACTTTTCCTAGGCCCAAACCACCTCCTTCTCTCAACATTCCCCCAACTAATTTTGAGTGTGTCTGGACTAAAACTAGAGATAGTTTCATTACCATGGAGTGGCCTCCTTAAATGGTACCACTACACCAACCCTGATCGACTGTTTGTTTTTACTCATTATATATATTTCACGATATTTATTTACACTGTTATATGCAAAGATGTTCAATACCACTCTAAAACAATGATATTACTATGTTATTACAATATATGTTAAATATATATATAAATTACAATATCATAATATCTATATTATAATTTTTTTTAATTATTAGACCAAACCTATAAATATAAAAAATATACATATACTCAAAAGTTTAATTTCACTATAAACAACTATGATGTGATAGTTTTCTATTCTTGAAGATTAATTCCTAAACATAATATAGTAAATAATAATTTTTTAATACATCCCTTTAAAGGAATATCATTTCCATCAAGGTTGAATGAACTGAAAGATTAAATATTTATTAAAGGGTGATACATAGTAGCATAGGTTCAATGGAAATAAAAAGCATTAAAAATGAACAAAAAACAAATGTTAAAGGTGATATAAAGTAATGTAGACAATGAATGTCTATAATAACCAAGACAACTAAATTAGTGGGGAGGGAACCCAAGGCAATGAATAACATAAGAGGATTTTCTAAACTGACCTCTGCCACAAGAATTTCTGACATTTCATTTCCTTACTGCCAAGTATGAAGGAGGGGAACATAGTTGGGAATGATGTTTTTACAATTGAGAATAAGAAATATAATAGACCAGGGATTAGGGGAGTTTTCATTCATGTAATAGTGAACGGTGGTGGATTTCATTTCAATATACCCCATATAGATATTTATGGAGTTTAGACTTCCAATACATTAACCATGAAATGAGATTCTGACGAAACTGAATCACCTACACCATAATATCCATTGAAGGAAACTAAGACATATATATGAATGTCGCCAAAGACACCTATACTACTTACAAAATAAAGGTGACATGAAACATCCATGATGATTTTAAGTTCACTAATTGGAGGAAACCATCTATCCCAATGACCCCTAGAGAAAAACCACAAAATTAGGGGAGGTTCCAATTTTCAAACCACAACATACCTCATAGAGTTGTTGTTATCCCACTAGGGAACAATGGTGACAAATTATACCACCAAGATCATTGATCAAACGTAAAATACCACCCTCAATCTATGTTTTTCCTCATGAATCCTCTAATTTATGGAGCTCCAAAGAACCCAACAAATTGAAACCAATATAATTGATGTAGATTTATGTTCTTTTTTATTAGATCTCACCCCATGAAACTAGTTATGACGGAAATCATCAATGAAGTACCTTGAGTGTTAAGGACGATGAGATTTCCCAACTCATTCCAAATGATAGTGGTGCATATGATCCTATCGAATAGATGTTTAGAGGAATCCTTGATCAGACATCAGAAACACATGCATTAAGAGGACAACACAATTACATTATTATTCACTACCCCTTATATTTGAATGGATTTTCAAACAATACTACACCTAAATAAATTGAAATTATATGGGATGTCATTGCCGTACGTTAGAGAACCCTTGTGTGAGTGGTTATGATTTCCCAGGATTACATACCTTAAATATTTGGATGGGACAACTCCCAAAGAAACAAAAATTATAGACTATGAGATCAGAGTCATGGGAGAGGTTGATCATATGAAAAATATCCCATTTGTGGGGGTTAATAGTTGCATGGATGAGGTATGGTTGTACGCTTTCTTGGAAAAAGGAGATTTCAGGGTTAGGGAACCCAACAAATCCAATATATTCTCCCGATTAGTTGAGGAACAAGTAATTAATATTTCCTTTCAAAAATTTCTTGTGGAAGTGGAATTTAATGGTTGGGATATGGAACTATATAGAACACTAAAGGTTGGATATTTAACCCTATGAGGAGTCATAGATATGGCCACACTTTTTTGTGATTAATCTTCCTCAAAAGACATATATTGGGTCATATGAGTCCATGAAACCTACTTGCATTTTCCCATACCATGAGCATCTTAGATAAAGGGGGGGGGAGAACTTTTTTAGTATTTCTAAACACATAGGACCCTTTTCACATACACCACATTAATGGGAATTGATGAAACTACTGAGTTCACTAGGGTGATTCTTATACCAATTAATAGGAAGTGATTTTTCAAGTAATTAATATATCTTATGAGTTCAATAACAATCCTCTGAAATTGGTGGATCTGAAGCTGACTCAAGGATAGAGGATCTCATAGATAATATTTGGGTAAGGATTTCCAATGAAAGACCATGAGATTTCTAGTTTTTCTAATTCCTTATTAAGAAATTCTTAAATACATAGATACTACTTTTCTCACAATTGATCAGTTGTTTCACTAGTTTCAATATACTTATATGTCATTATTATTGTTCATGAAAGATCTTCCACACCCATTGATGATGAAAATCAAATTTTATTTGAAGAGGGGAAGATAGACACCAACAAACCTCTTTATGTAGGAATTGGGATGAATATGACCATTATTGATTCCGTTTTTAAGAATCCCACTCAATGATTCTTGGAGTAGAATAAAAAACGTTTGGAAATTTGATTTCCCTGCATAATGATGTAGAATGTTTTGAAAAAACCATGGTTCTCCCCCATTAAGATATTGATATCAAAAAAGAACTATAAAATCTAATGAATATGTCCTAAACCCACTCAATGAAACCCACCTTTGCCCTGACCTTATTGATAAACCCTATTCCATTTATTCAAATGATTTATCCATATCAATTTTGATCACCATGTTGAAACCCATTTCTTATTAATCCAAATCGCTGATCACATGAGTTTTTGACAATAGACGTTGAGGTTATTTTAGTGGATTAACAAATATATTTTTTTGGGTAGATTGTTGAAGGAAAACCTCCCCAAACTATGTTTGATATTATATGAGATATTTGATAAGTTCATGAAAATAACTTAGAATGTATTGACTTGATTAATTTTTCCTTCAATTTTGTTAAACATATTATACATTTTAGATGGTATTTGTGGAAAATAATAAAAATAAATGTTTAAAACATAAAAAATATATTATTTATTCTATGAGTGTGAGTAGATAATAATAAAAATTTTAGTGAAATGTGGTCTCAGATAGATTATATGAAATATTTATTAAACTATATTCAAAACATAAGGATTCCATAGAAGATATGATTTTCCACCATGAGGAAGTAACCATGTTCCATCATAGCAAGCCTAGGGAGTGGAGAAGTTGATGAGAACCTATATAGGGTAGTGGTAAAGTGCATGTGTAATGGGGTGACACTAAGAGTATGAGGAAACAAATGGTCATGGAGTGTCTTGGAAACCAAAAAACCAAAACACAACAATGTGAATGGATAAGGACCTATGTGATCCATGCTAGGGTAAAATCAGAAATGAAGAGACCCACAAAAAAAGAACTGTTAGAGTAGGACAGACAGTGTTGGGGACTTCCTTGATAAAGCTCTTAAATGTGGAACCACAAGACCATTGAGCCAAGATAACACCACACTATCACACACTGCTAAACCAAAATAAGAAAGTAATGAGATTGGAAGAGAAAAAATAATATAACTAAGATTTCAGGCATGATTCACCCAAGAAAAGGTCGAGGGGGAGCAACGACCACACTAAACTTCTGCGAGAGCCAAAATGGAGCGATTGAAATCAGTTCGATTATGGTACTTTTTAAAATTTTTGGGTGAGTTGTATTAGCACTTCTAAAAAAGCATCAATAAAGATGGATTTTAACTGCACTATTGTTTTATCACTAATAAAAATC
Organism: Viscum album; assembly: GCA_963277665.1. Classification (NCBI taxonomy): domain Eukaryota; kingdom Viridiplantae; phylum Streptophyta; class Magnoliopsida; order Santalales; family Viscaceae; genus Viscum; species Viscum album. The sequence goes on from CAUJRU010000762.1 coordinate 240,488, forward strand.
TCTTTTATCAGGGGTTCCTTAGCACTCATAAATATTTATAATTATAATTTAAAATATTTTTATAAATATTTTTATATAATTATAAATTTATTTATATCCTTGTAAATATTTATATAATTATATATATATTTAATAAATATATTAAATATTTTCATTATTTAAATATACTTATTATAAATTTATAGTTATTTATTTATATATTTATTTATTTATACTTCGATAAATAATTTTTAAAAAAATATATTTTTATTTATCTATTAATATAAATATATAATTTTATAAATATAGTAAATATACATTTTTAAAAATAATTATAAATAAATATATTAGTAAAAATATTAATAATTACTTATTTAGAATTATTTATTTAAAAATATAAATATATTTATAAAATAATATATATATATATATATATTTAGTAAATATATTTAAAAATAAATATAAATATGGTAAATAAATTAATGATTTAAAAAAATTTATTATAATTTTATGACTATTAATATATTTATATCATTATAATTTTATTAAAAATAAAAATAAATAAAAATAAATAAAATATATTTGTTATATAAATATAATTTTTTTATAATTGTATAATTACTTAAATTTTCAATTATTAACATATACTTAATGAAATACATTATTTTAAAATTTCTTTTATTTATTTATAGTTATAAATCAATAATTTTATAAATATAGAAACCATACATTTTAAATAAGTTTATTGATAAATATTTATTTACAAATATATTTTAAATTTATTAATTAATATATAATATTAAATTTATTAATGTTAAAAATGAGTGAAATTGAATAATTAAATATGTGTATACATTAAAAATATTGAAAAAATGGATTTTTATAATTATTAATATTATTTAGAAAATATTATATAGATATATATTGAAACTTATATGAACAAATAATGAAAATATTTAAAATTAGTAAATAAGTATATATATATATAAATAATAGAAAATATGTAATTTTTTATTTAAAATAAAAAATAGCATATTTTAAAAACAAAAAAATTATACTAACTGTAATAATATTAAATATAAACAAATAATATTTAACAATTCATAACATAATATATTTAATATATTATATTACTAAATTAAGTTAAAAAATGAATATCAAACTTTGAATAAATTACATAAATATTAAGTGTTTATGTTTCCAGGGAAGATTTCATTAATTGTGTAAATATTTGTGTCTATAAAATTAATGAGTATATATATAAACAAATTTGATATATGTTTAATTGAGATATAAAATTATATAATATGAAGAATCTATTAATGAAATAAATAATAATAAGTATGAATAAATTTAAAAAATGAATCACTTTTACTAATTTTATATATAATTAAAAAAATAATATTTATATTTGTAAAAATGGAAGTGAATACATATTAATTATACAAATTACATCTATATTTAAAACATTAAATTTTAATGAATAAAAACATATATATAAATATTTAAGGTAGGTAAAATTATAAACATATTGATCAATGAGAAATTTAAAATGAATGAATTACAAAAATTAAAAAAATTAAGATTATTAATGAATAAAAAATATGAAAAAGGCTAAATCTAAAAAAATATAGAAAAGTAATAAATAGTAAATATTGAATTAAAATATAAAAAATAATTAAATTTACCGATTGAATATAAAAATATATTAAATATATTCTGTTAACAAATATAATTATAAAATAAATATTTATAATCGAAAAAATTAAAGAAATATTTTGGGTATGTGTGTTGTATATTAAAAAGAAATAATTTTGCTCATGTTTTTGTGTAATCACTGTAAGACATGTTTGATATATGTTAAATTGAAAAATCAACAGAAATTCGATTAAATATCCATTAGTCGACACAATTAGTCAATATTTTTTATTAATATTAATTTTTAATTATAATCAATTTTCATTAAATATATGTATTATTTAAATTAATCATAAACATTTTGTATTATATAAATCATATTTTATTAAATATTATATATATATAGAAATATATCTGTGAATATATGTATATATATATAATATAAATATATTAATGAATAATTATGTATAAAACCCATTAAAAATAAATATGAATTTAATATGTTTTTAATTATAACATTTTATTCATTTTATATAATTATATTTAATATATATTATTTATTACTATTTATAATTTATATATATATATATAGATATATATTACATTTATTCATTTTTATTAATAATTATTTATTCAACAACTTATTAATTAATTTTATAATTTATATATCTGTAATTTTTTTATTTAATTATTATAATATATTCATTTTATATATCAATATTTAATATAAAATATGTTTTAATATTTATAATTTAAATATATTTATATTAATTTTTTTTCATTTTAATTTATAATTATTTAGTGAATGTTGTTTTAATTCAGTCATTTAAAATTTTTATTTGTTTAATTATTTAAATTTATTGATATTATATATCTATATTTTTTCAATACTATTTCATATTATTTAATATATATAAATATTAAAATTATTAATATTTAGTTAATTATTTTTTAAAATGTTTTTAATTTATTCATTTTTAATTTTTAATTGTTTAATTATCTAAATTTTTTAATTATTTCCTTTTCAAATATTTTTAATACTTATATTTTTTTAAATTTTACTGGTATATATAACAAGAAGTGTTGTGGGTTGGGCTGTGTATAGTCCATGATGGAGGGGGAGGTGGGTCAGACTGTGTTGGTCTTAGTATTGAGTTTATAAATGGACTAAAGCTCATGGGATGTAAAGGTTGGGAAATGGCTTGTGTGGCCCTGTGGGCTCATATGAGTGTGTGTGGATCATGTATGAGAGTTCCTATGCCTGCAATAGGCTTTTGAGTTTATGATGCACCGGGAGCATATATAAATAAGTGGTCAAATATCAGCTACTTTGATGTCAGAATCATTCCCAAGAACGAGACCTTTATTTGTGGTAGAAAATGAGCAGATAATGGCAATCGTTTATCAATGTTAAAAATAATTGATAAAGGAAGACTTTATGAACACTTTTCACTAGTTCTAATGAAGGATAAAAATTTATATTTTACATTGTGTGGTAGTGTGTGTTGTGACAGATTATGCGTAATGGGTCACTAAGATATCAGGGAAAGTGATATTACTATTATTTTTTGTTGAATTACAGTTTCATGTTGGTTGTGTGTATTGTTGTACATTAACAATTTATGGGATTTAGGAGAGTTCATGCATCATGTGTATGCATATATGTTCACATATCATGTGTAAGATTATGTCTTATTGATATAGGGAAAATTAAATAAGTGACAATTATAATTTATTTTTCCCCTTAGATGTATTATTGATGATATTTAATTATTTTGAACTGAGTATTCTATATTTTATTACATGTACATAAATGTGGCCAATGCTTAGGTAGTAGAAACATGTGATTAGGCCTTGGGTAATGTAAGGGGTCATGCATTATAGCTGTAGGAAACCTCTTAAGATGTGTCTTTATGATGTGGTTCTTATTTTAATTTACATTAAATGATTATATAGTATTATATTTATGATTTTAATGGATTTTAATGTGTTTTATGTGGTAGTTAAGTCCATGTTTTCCCGAAAATATCTACCTGGACCATCTTAGGAAACAATTTGGGTTTCTCCCATAATGAGAAATTCTTTTTAAAAACCACTATGCAAGAAAGAGGACACATATGAGTATGCTCACATAGTTTCTATGGTGGTCCAGAGAGTGGAACCATTTCAAGTTGGAGTATTTTGGCTATTAATTGTTAAGGATGTAAGATCCCACCACATGGGATGAATATGATCTAATTTTATTCTTACTTCTGGTTATATCATCCCCCAGTATTCTACAGAAGTAGAGACCCCTAGGATGATAAGGAATTATTTAAGATTATTGAGGGTATTTATGAGCTAATATAGTTTCATGGAATGAAAAGATTAATATATATATATAAATATATATATATGTGTGTGTGTGTGCTTCAGGTTCCCTCTAAGAGATGATGGAGCTTGTTAAAATTGGCTCGGAGGCATGAGGGAATAACTTGGGATAACATGATGGATATCTTATTCAATGAGTTTTTCGCAGATATAATGATGTTGGATATAGACCAGATTCTTATAGAAATCTAGTAGGGAATGATGACCATGATGTAGTATTCTACCAATTTTATGGGTTTGCTACATTTTATAATTTTTTGAATTAAAATATTCCACATAAATCCAAAAATTTTGAGATTTTATTATGAACTATGTTGAGTTTATAGGAGAAAAACTTTTTATTGATCCTATACATCAGTGTTCTTCGTAAGGCCATTACAATTGAGAATAGTTTTGAGGATGATAAAGAATCAGGTCTTATTCTTATTCATAGTAAATGGGTAGGTACAATTTTGAGTGTAGATATAAATTCCCTAAATAGAGAAAATTTTGGATGCTTTATGAGATCATCTAGAGTCACAATAGGATGCTATAGTAGATAAAGAGTTCTTCGGATTCATTTATTAGAAGTGGTGTTTCGAATTTCTTCATCCCTGGATATCTTGCACACTATTACAATTCTTCACAAAAAAGTAGTGTAAGTGTTATATATTATTTAATATGGGACATATAAAATATTTAAATTCAAGAGCATCACAAAATGAATTTTTATAGGAATTCCATGTAGACACGAGATGAATGGGAATGGATAAGAGTATCTTAGATAGGGAATCCTGAAAATACTAGAGACTCGATCCATTCCGAAGTTAGGGGGTTTTAGAAGTTGTTATAGAGTCTATAATGTTTTGTGAATCATGTGGACAAGGTATAAAAAAGAAAATGTTTGGATCTGATATAGGTAGAGTCTTCATAGTGGATTAGATTCTAGATGATGGTGTAAATGGGCCTTTAATAGTTCATGGTATAGTGTGGATTACATCTACGCTATATATTTATTTATTTGATATATTATCATCCCATTCCTTAATATTATATTTAGTAGTTTCAATGTTTTTTTCATGTAAATATTTTCCTGATTATTTTTTCTTTTTATACACCCTTCAAAAATAGGATATAATGTGCTCAGAGATTTATAGAATGCATTATTGTGGTTGAAGGATATAATAATCTATTGGATTTCCTAGATTTAGAGAATAACAATTGTGATGTGATAATTGGTTTCAATTGGTTTAATCATTAGAGAGATCAAGTTTATTTTTATAAGATACATGTGACCTTTACTTCCCTGAAATGTGGGGAACATGTATTAAGTATAGAATTGTATATTGAAGTATGCAATGTGGGGCTGGACCTCAGACAAATCAAGATCATTTCATCTTAGGTGGTAGGTATGGTTCTTTTATTAAATTAAGTATTTCCACCAACCAAATTTTCCCTTTTGTTGGAAATTTACCAAGAAATATTTCCAAATGATTTATTATGACTCTCTCCCCATAGAGGAATTGATTTCAAGATTCAAATCGTGCTAGGGACACAACCTATATTGACCCCCCATATTGGGTGACATCAGATGAGATGAAGGATTTTAAAGTTCATCTTGAGGATCTTGAGGTGAAGGTGATTATTTATCCGAACACATCCACTTGGGGTGGTCTAATTATTTTTTTCTTTGAAGGAATATGGTAGGATAAAGAAAGTTATTTATTGCTGAATTTTAAATTAGGTCATAATGAAAAAAAGATATCAATTTCCTATGATAAATGATTTTTTTATCAGTTGAGGTGATCTAGGTGGTTCTCCCAAATTTATTGTTGATACATCCATCACAAAATTCAGGTTTGAGAATAGGATATGCAGAAGTTGTGGTTTAGTAGAAAATATGGGTTATATGTGGACCTTGTGATACTCTTGGTGTTGAGAAATGCCCTAGTAGTTTTCATAGAGTTGGGAATATATTTTTCACCCCAAATTGTATAACATGATCATAGTATTTTGAATTATTTTTTTATTTTTTATCCTAAAAATTACATTCTAGTTGTTTAATGATTTTTTAGAGTACACTTCTATGGCATAAACTTCAAGCCATGCTTTCAATGTGTATCTTTTATATCCATGTAGTCTGATTTATCATCTATGTTATTGATGAAACCAAGTATTTTCTTTTGATGGTAATGGAGTTTGATTTGTGTGTTTTTTGAATCCACAATGGTTTTATCAAGAAGCTTGAAATATGAAAGATCTTACATTAGAGGCTGACACAAGTGTTGAAGGTCGCGTAATCTCCCAATGTTAGAAAAAGTTTTGGACCTCAAAATCATGGTTTTGGTTTTTGGAAAATATATGTTTTTCTATTAAATATAGTTCATGGATCATGAATTATAGTTCTCAGATCTCAAATGGAGTACATGGAATGATAAATAAAATCATAAAAGTATGGTTTTCCTCATAGCGATACCAAGAAAACCGCGAAGCGCGGTTCACAGACCGCATAGGGAAAATGGTTCTCAATAAGGCTTGTAGTTTATTAGAAGAAATAAGTTCATGGGAGGCTCGACACTTGTGGATGTGGAGTGGAGTATTTTTAGTAAGGAATTGGTTGTTGCGATGAAGCAAATCACTAGATAGACCGCGAGGGGGGGGGGATAGTATATAGGGGGATCACATATCATGGTATAGTCTTTACCACATATAAACATTAGGGAAGTTGTATTATTGAGATTTTTGGATATATATTCCAATATAAGGGACACTGAACCCATTATAAATAAGAGATATTTTTATTTGAAATCATCTTCTCTATGGGAGGAATTTGGTGAAGTTTGATGTAGTTCACAAGAAAGAAATTCCATGAATGAGAAGAGGGTTTTCAAGGAGGATTCCATGAAAGGAGAAGTGTTATGTGGATACATTCTGTAGAAGGGGTTTTCGGGGAATTGTATCCCATAATGGAAAATGGTCCGCAATAAATTTGTTGTCTATGGATGAATGAGTCTTCCAAAAAGTATGGACGGTTTGTATAATAAGAGGTATTCCCTTAATCACTCGCACCGTATGGCGCTACATAGTTCTTGAAGGAAGTAGGAATGTTCATGGAGGTATAGTTTGAAAAACTAATATTAGTAAATGTATAGTGTTTGGAAAGGTGGAATTCATATATGGGTAAAAATGAGACTTCAGAATATAAGCTTTCAATAGATGATGATGCCCAATTCCATGAAAATGAAGGGACTTACAAGTCCACATACTATGTGTGGATCTCTCCCAAGGAAGTGAGTTAGGGGGAGTTGACAAAAGTGTTTTGAGGGACTTTGTTAGCTATCCCTAAAATTTTGTAAAGGAAGTGTTCTTAGAATATAGTGGTTGTTTTCAAACATGTGGATCCATTGTAGGGGAATATTAGTGGATTTAGGTACGACCAACCCACAGTTGGCACATTCTCCTTTGACTAGCCCTTAGTGGTGAACCAAGTGAAATTGTTATGTCATATCATTGCATGTTATTGTTTGTTTATTGCACATTCTAATCAGATAGATTTAATAGGTTCCTAAAAAAATGTGAAAAAGGTTCATCACATCAGTAAGAAGATTTTAACACCCTGATTAACCCTCTCCGATTAGGGTGGTCTAGGGTCCTTCAAGTAATAATAGAGCCTACTAGTTGCTAGTGATAAATTTTCATTTTATGTCATGAATAATTTAGTAAATGTAAGGGTAGTCCCCTCTCTGATATAAGAAACATCCAAATTTTTAATAATATGATATGACCTATTCTAATATCTCTTTTAATGAAATTACTCTTTTATATTGAACAATGTATTTATGTCACTTATGGAGTGGGACAGTCTATGACTAAAAATGACAATAAAATTCTTGATGTAGATGCCAAAGAAAAACATTCCCTCACTACAGTTTTGTATAATCAAATCTATCTAAAGATGAGGAGTTTAATTTTATTCAAGTCTATGCAGGATAATATATAAAATATATACGAAAAAGATTACAATGTTAAGTATTACAAACATCATGATTTCCTCAACAGGTTTGATGACTTGAAGATGTATCATGATAAAAATGAAGATACTATTTTCAATCAAATTACTGATGTTCTAGGAGAAATTGAAGAGCTTGGAGAAGAAATTAAATACACCAAAATTGTAAAGAAAATCATGAGAATACTTACACCTCTTTACAATCATAATGTGTCATCCATTGTGGAAATAGATATTTCAAAACTTATTTGGATGATCTATTGGGAATATTGGTAGTATAAGAAATGATATTCTAACTAGAGGATGCAACAAGTCGTGTTAGCATGGTGATGAAGTTCAAATCCATGAAAAAACTTTAGATTTTAGGAGATTGTGTTAATAAATCTAATGGTCAAGAATAAATTCATTCACTCTTTTCCAATAAATTCAAGAGAGGAAAATGGATATTTGAAAGAAATCTACCCATGTAATGTTATCATTGTGGTAGAGTTGGTAACATTGTCTTACATTGATCAAATAAGCTCAAGGATGAAGAAATGGAAGTTAAAAACTCAAAGAATCTTTATAAAAGGTTTTCTCAAAAGGGAGTCTTCAAATATGGTAAGAAATTACATAGAAATTTCTTTGTCTATAAAGAGAATGATAATGGAAATGAATTTTTTGACGATGAAGAAAGAGTGTTTAAATTTGGATCCCAAGTACCTATGATGTCTAAATTTGGAAAGTCAAAACCATAGAAAGATAATGCTAGAGATAATTAGTTTATTTTTGATGCTGGACTCAAATTGCAACTTATGGTTTTCTCGGTAAGCTTAAAAATCAATGTAATAGATGAAAAATTTGAGAATAGTTGTGGAAGAATAATAAGAACATGCTTATAGGATTCAAGCTGTAACTGAAGTACTAGAAGATGTAGTGAAATCGAGTTAAATGAATTTTGAAAGAAGAGAAGATATAGTTGAACTAATTATCTGAACTAAATAACAAGAAAAGGACATCAATGACCTTACATCCAAAATTGAGAAGAAGTCCAAGACTATTTACAGTCTTGAATAATATGTTATTACTCTTAGGATTAAACTTGAAAGTGAATTAAATTAAAATTAAATATAGAAGAAAATATAATTTGAAAGATTCCTAGATGCTGAGCTACTTGGGAGATCTAAATGGGGTTTTGATGGAGTATAAAATGTTTAAATTATCAATGATCTACAGGCAGGAAAAATAGTGGAATTTTTTATTAATATGAAACATCAATGTCTGTAAATATGATAAACCAATGAAAAGGTATATTCAAAGTTGAACATATTGCTATGTCATCTAAAATCCTAAAAAAGAGAGACTTAAATCAAACAAAAAGGTGAACTGAAGCCTATCAACATGTTTACTGAAATGACAGATAGTCAAACATTTTTCTTGAGGAAGGAGTCATGGGGAGAAATAGAAGTGAGTAGACATTTCCTCTTATAAAATGTAAATTCCATGGCTATCTTTTCCGTAAAATGTCTTACTATGTGAAGGCAAGGAGATATTTTAATGGTGAAGATCTAAGAAGACAACAAAAAAGAAATAATCTGTATAAAAATTCTCATAGAATAAATAATTTCTATGTATGTTGTCTTCATTATTGAACCATTGTAGATGAAGGTTTTTATTGCAGGTAGAGGAAAGGAATGAACAATACATAAAGAAATCATGGAAAATCCAATACTCATCAACAAGATGTTGTTCCTCTTAGAACATGTTTTCCCCTATAGAAGAAGAGTATGTGTATGATGAACTTAATCACATGGAAATGTGATTGGAAATTATTTCTTTATCCCTCACTCAATATGTTATTTGATGGAAGAAAAAAGGAAAATTGAAAAATACATCCTTGTAGAAGTATCCTTCAATGCTATAAAAAGCAGAAACACCTGGATTCTTGAAGGTGGATGCTCATCCCATGTGATGGTAAGTAAAGACCTGTTAACGAATATTAATAAAAGGTTTGATGGAAATGTATGATTACATAATGATGGTTCTTTGAGTATCAAAGGAATTGGAATTATTTATCTCTTTATTGATGAGATGAGGAAAACTAAGGTTCTCTATGTGGACAGTTTTCATCACACCTTCCTAAGTGTGAGTCAACTATGTGAGTTAGGATAGATGGTGAAATTGAATCATAAAGGGTCCACTATGAGAGGAAAGACAAGAAATTATCTTATAAAAGGATGTAGAACGTATGGAAACTTATGTCAGGTTGATAGTAAGAAGACCATTTGATACAAGATAACTGAAGAAGAAAAAACACCATGTGGAACTAGAGATTCTTTCATATTAATCAATAAGACATGGAAAATATGTATAAGCAAAATATAGTCCTAGATATCCCGATCTCAAGCGTGAATGAGAAAAGGCTTGTGATTCTTACATATGAGGGAAGTTGTTTTATAGTTTATATCAACTGAGGATAAAAATGGAAACAAATATTATTGATATCATCCGTACAAATGTATGTGTCCCGATAAATGTTTCTGGAGAATATGGAGAATGATACTTTGTTCTTTTCATTGATTATTATAGTAGGATCGATCAAGTGACTGTTATATATAGTAAATAAAAATTACTTGATTCTAGGAAAACATATCACCAAATAACCAAGAATGATACAAGATAGACTATCAATGTTATGTGGTCTATTAGTGGAGAGGAATACACATCCATTGTGTTTGAAAAATACCTAGAGAATCATGGAATGCAACATGAGGTGGTTGTTGTCTGAACCACACAAGAAAATGGAGTTGCTGAGTACAAGAATCTGTAGGTGAACAATATCACCCAAACTATGTTGATTGAGAGTCATATTTCTCATGAAATTATTTTTAAAGGGGATGTTCAAGCTACAATGTATATGAAAAATAAAATAGGGATTCATACAGAAGAAACCAAGGCACCATACAAGTCATGGCATGGATGGAATCCCTCATTGAATTATTTTTGTATTTTCATAACAAAAAGTTTCATTTGAAACAAAGATGGAAATCCAGGGAAGTATGGTGATCCAACAGAAAAATGAATATTCCTAAAATATTCAATGAATAACAAATCTTATAGATGTTTCAATAATAATATTGGAATAATTGTGTAAATAAGTGATGTTAATATCGTTGAAGATAATACCCCAAATACCTTAAGGTGATATTATGTTGATGTGATGGAAGATATAGAAGATATTGGACATATAAAATATTCAAATGCAGAATTAGAGTAAGGATTAAGAAATATTCAATCGTTACAACCGGATGTTGATCTAAAAGAAGAATTAGAAGAGGAAACCATGGCTGACGAAAATTCATCTGAACTTCAAAAGATAAATCGAAGAGTATAAATTGATCAATCCAACATCATTAGGGATTGGACATCACCCACTAAGACAAGGTGAATGTGGAGTGAAGGAAATTCTACTTTCATGTCAATTGTTGAAACAACCTCATTTGAAGAAGCCGAAAAGAATGAATCCTGGGTTAAATCCATGAATGAAGAGTTGGATTCAATTGACAGGAACCACACATGGGATCTATTTAAGAGACAGGAAAATAAAAATTTGATTCATATGAAGTTTATTTTCAAAAATAAATTTGGAAATCATGGAAATGTGATCAAAAATAGGGAACGGTTGGTGTATAAATACTATTAATAGATTGAAGGTGTTGATATCAAATAAATATTTTCTCGAGTGGAAAGAGTGGAGTCAATCAAAATTTTATTTGTCATGGAAATATAAATAGGATACAATTTATATCAAATAGAAGAGAATTTTGTTTCTTAAATGGTGTTCATTGATAACAAGTCTACATAGAACAACTAGTGGGTTTTCTACTTGGTAATGACCAAATAATGGTTTATTGATTAATGTAGGCACTCTATGAGTGATAGTATGCACCAAGAGCATGGTATTCTTGAAGGAATTATAATATAAAGAATCTCTAATTTAAAATTGGATGAGTGGATCAAAATATCTAAGTTAATAATTAAAAGAAATATTATTTCATGATATGGTGTACATAGATGCTATTATTTTTGATGGAAAGAGATAGTGATTAGTGGTAGAAATTTCCAATCACTTGAAATCCAAATTTTAAATTTAAATGATTTGTGAAATCACATAATTATTTGGGCTACAAGTGATTTATAGGAAGGACTACACTTTTATTTCTTAGAAAAAATATACAAGAGAGGTTCTGATGAAATTCAATATGCATGACTCCAAGCCAATGTAGACTCTGATTGTGGTTGGAAATAAATTTGGAAAACACGAGGAAGGGTCTTTAATAGATCCCACTATGTAAAGGATTATTATAATAAGATTACTATACTTAACTACATCATGACCACGTACTTTCTTCTCAACCTACATAGAGGCCTTCTTTTAATGTAATCTATTGGATGAACATATAGTGGCAGTTAAATGAATTACAAGGTATATTCATGGAATTCAGAATTATGGATTATACATTTTTTGGAAGAGATAATAAAATATCATCATTTTTTGGTGTTGAATTGGTTAGAGATATGGTAGACAATATGTTTATATGTGGTGGATAAATCTTTATTGGAATGAAATGTGTGGGCTGGGTGTGTAAGAAACATGAAATCACTTCTCCATGTAATGTTGAGGCTGAGTATACCTCAATTACAAAGGCTTACACTTAGATAATTTTGATGAAGCTATAACTGAATGATATTGGTGATTAGGTGAAACAATCCATGGAGATTACTTATGAATATTCCTATTCAATATTCTTGTATGAAACACATTGAAGTTAGATATCAATTTATAAAGGAAAACATTGAACAAAGACTTTTTAAAATGGATAATGTTGGAAAAAATGGTTAAGTGGATGACATACTGACCAATCTAATTTCAGAACCTATGTTTGAGAACCATCAATTGATCCTTAGTTTTCAACCACATCCTAGTGCGTGAGGAGGATACAATTTGTCCCCTCTTCCAAATTTGTGTTAATTTTTTTATAATTTCATTGTTCAAGTTATGCAGGTTTATGGGAGAGATAAGATCCACAGGGAGTGTGTTTTGTGCACTACTTGTACTCATATATATTATTTGGGTTTATTATCAATGGGTTAGAATGGATAAATTCAATGATATAATGTAGGAGAATGAAAATTTTATGTTTTTCCTGTTGAACGAGAATGGAAAATGTATAATGGAGAATTGAGAATAGAGAATGGAGATCTTACCTTGGTCATCTTTATGAATTAGAGAACATGAGAACCTAATTCATGCTTCCCTACTTGTTTTCCACCTTGATTGTTTTGCATGTAATCTTAGATTATTGGATGAGTTGTTTCTTCCGTATCCGATTTTGATAGTGGATGATACTTTTATTGAATTTCCTTATACATTGAAAAAAAATCCCAAAGGGAAACTTTTTTGGAAACAAGGTTGTTCATTGATGGTATTGTAGTTTGGTTTATGTTTTTTCTGTTAAACATTTATTATGAATTGTGAAACATAGTTCATGGACCATAAAGGGAGTATATGGAATGAAGAAGGATATCCAGAAAGTAATGTTTTCCAGATATGAGCACTATGTGGACCGTGAATCATGTTACACATACTACATATGAAAATGGTTCATAGGAAGGCTTGCAGTTTATAGTTGGCTAGAATTTTGTGCGAGGCACATTACTTGTTGATGAATGGTAGTGGTTTGTTTTTGGTGGGAATTGGATGTTGTGGGGAAGGAAAGGCACTACATAGACTATGAAAATTAAATAGTTTGAGGGAGGATAACATTCTACGGTGAATGGTATATCTCTTCCAAAATTTGGGGAAATCATATTAGCATGATTTTTTAATATATTTTCATATATAAGGACCACTAATCCCATCATTAAAAAGAGTGATTTTGATTATAAATCATCTTTACTACAGAAGGAATTTAGTGAAGTCCAAATTGGTTCACAAGATTGTAATTCCCTGAACGAGATGATTTTAATGAGGAAGATTCCATAAAAGGGGAAGTCTTCCTGGGAGATAGTCTACAAAAGGGGATTTGTGGGGGAATTGTAGCACAAAAAATATGATTGTAAAAAAATGAGATGTAGTCCATGAAATAATAACTCATCCATGAAGCCTAGATGGTAACTATTAGGAGAGGTGGTCTGTAAAGCACTCTCATTATGCATTGTAGTGTAGTTCACAGATGAAGTACAATAGTTTGTGGATGAATAATTTGAAAATGTAATCTCAGTAGACACACAGTGCACGAAAAAGTGGATTTCATCTATAGGTAAAAAATTATTTCAACATAGCATCTATCTACAGTTGAGGATGTGTGTTCCATTATAATGAAGGTACCTACATTCCCATTTAATGTGTGTGGATCCATCTAAAGGTGGTGAGAAAGGGGGAGTCGAGAGAAATATTCTGAGGGACGTAGTGAGATGTTCCTAAAATGTTATAAAGGAAATGTAACTAGAACATAGTGACTATTTCCAAACTTCTGTATTCCATAAATGTGAATATTAGTGGATTTAGGTATGACTATCACACTATCTACATATGCTACTTAGATTTTCCCTTATTGGTGAACTATGTAAAATTTCTAGGTTACCTATTTAATAGTGATTATTTGTTTTCCACACATTTTCTTGAGATATTTTTAACATGTTCTTAATAACGTGGGAACAAGATCATTCACTATAATATGTAAAATTTAACACCCTAAGTCACCCCTCCCCTCCTATGGTATTCTGGGGTCCTAATGTTGTTTCTGAGGTAATTATTGTTGTTTGTCCAAAGATAGTAGACGTAATTTTATCAGGGAAAAGGATTATGAATCATTAATGGTTTGAAGTTTACATGGATTAGTTGGGTATTATATTCGGAACATATTTAACTTTTACCATTTTTCAGAACCTATGATCAGACATACCCTAAAATGGGTAATGTTTGATTAGGATGATCTATGAGAGGATGCCTTCTTGAACCTAATGGGAATTTTCAAATATATTATGATTCTGAATCAACCAAAATATGTGATTTATTATAAAGTATCTTACAATTCCCATGGAGTTATTTTGGGGGATACCATGATGTTAAATGATTAGGTAGTCTTTTATTGGTCCAACTAGACATGAATCCTTGATAAAAACTAGCCCACTAAAACTATGGAGCTAGATATTAGGTAACATTCCATCAAATTTTTGGTTAATTATATCTTTGTTGATATATTGTTTTCAAAATATTGACCACAATAAATATGAAATATTATCTCCAAACGACACCCAAAGATGTGATAAAGAAATTGGGTTGAGTATATATAGACATTTGATTTTGAGATGGAATATTCCCTTGGAAAATATAATGTTGTTTTTTATGTTCATATCATGAAGAACCATGAGTTGGTATCCGGGACATTGAGAGAGGAGTGAATGATGATGAGTATGCTCATTAATTGGTAGGCAGGTGTAACTGCGGAGATAGAGGTAGTAAATTATGCACAATTGGTCATCACTTAAGCTTTGGTTAATCAGGTCAAGGCCAGTCAATTGACTACTTCAGTTTTTCTAGTAATATAGAAGTGATTAGAAAGATATGAAATAGTAAAATGTCGTTCAATTGATGAGAATGATGTTCTTCATTTCCATTTAGAGTGGTAGTTCCTACTTATATGAGAGATAAATTAACGTGGGACTCACTCACCTCAAAATGGGTGGTACATCAAGTACTGACTATGATGTATCAGGATAGAAAATTCTATTTCTAGTTTGTATGAATGAAAAAAATAGTATGGTTCATCACCCTTGGCCTCCCATTCTAGAGGTTCAATGTGAAACATCAATGAAAATAATTCTTACGTCATCCTCAACTTGTACCTATGTGCAAGTGGTATGATGTGGTGATAGTCTCTTTAACTATGTTGAATAATCCATTTGGATATGGAGATACAATGTGTGTTTTCATTAATTATCTTACATCCGTGAAATGTTTCTTTCCATTTCAAGAAACTAGATCCATGGAATAGTTTGGAAGACTGTAAATATAGAAGAAAGGGTGGATTCACAATGTACCTATGAAAATCGTGTAATACTGAGTTTTGTTCAATATATTTCAGTTTTGGAAAATCTATTAGAAGGTTTTAGGGTCAAATATAAACCTATGATTGAAAAATCCCTGTCAAATTGAAAATATTACAAATGTATGGTCTATATGTTAGAGGATATGTTTGGGGAATGACTCATAGAATTTTGTGAACCATGATATGTACCTATGATAATCATGTAATACTGTATTTTATTCATTATATTGAAGTTTTGGAAATTCTAATAGAAGGTTTTGGGGTCAAATATAAACCAAGGATTGAAAAATCCCTGTCAAATTGAAAAAAATTAAAAATGTATGGTCTATATGTTAGAGGATATGTTTTGGGAAAGAATGATAGAATATTATGTACCATGATATGGCCATAGTTCATTTGTATATTTTTCATAGAATTTCATTTTTATCCAACTATTTAGTTTGATATTTTTTAGGGTCAGTATAGTACACACTTTAATTTCCCATTATGTTGGCATGAATCCAGTGACTCAGTAGTTTTCATGTCATGTTTAGTTCAAGAAACCTCTGAGTGGGTGTAGTATATCTAGAAGTGGTTGGTTACTGATCAGATATGGATACATTCTAAAACTTCTCAACAATGATGACATTTGATGTTCACTATGGGATACTGTATTCTATTGAGGTTATCACATTGATTATTAGAACAAATAATGTGGAGGAATGGGAAATTGTCACCACAATTTATGGGATCATCCAAAATTGTTTAATGGATTCGGATTGTGGCTTACTTTTTGGAACTTCCACCATACAATTATGAAATTTGTGATTTTATCCATGTTTCTCATTTTTTGAAGTATCAGATAGATCCTTCACATTTTATTTATTCCCAGGATGTTGAGTTGGATTTTGAATCTTTGTTTAAGGAACACCTAGTGTTGACAAATAATTAGAGTGAATTGGTAATACAAGGGTTGACCATGCATCTCATTTAAGTTTTTCTAGTATCATAAATGTATTCAATAAGAATTATTGTAGTATAAGTTACTTTTATGGTATTGTTGACCTGGTTTGTTGAACTAGGACCTATAAAGAAAATTCATGAGGATGATAAGCCCTTATCGGGGGTGATTCTAATTGCCTATGATTTTTCAGGTCAATTATTTATAGGTCCCATCACTGATTTAATTTTTATTTTCATATTCTTTTTTTGGGTGAAGTATTGAGGATCTTAGGGGTGGTTTGTAGGGTTTTATAATCCATTGAGGGAGAGAATTATTTTATCATGTGTATATGATACCATGCAATTTATGAGGATAATAATTCAGCCTCTCAGAGAAGCATGTGTCATCCACAGTTGGCACACAATTAGAGCTAATTGTGAGGCATTCCATAGATAACCATTTAACTAAGAAAAGAGTGAAGATCATTATTGGATCATGGTTTACGAAAACATGATGAAGAACTATACTAGTTCCCTGAAGTGGTAGTTGTCCTCAAGGAGTCGGTCCAAACAAACTGTGTGAAAAATCCATGAACATTGAATTAAATAATTCAATTTTTTAAGCTAGAAACATAATGAAACACCTCATTATATTGGGATAATGTTGATGATAAAGTTTATAATATTCAGTTAATTTCTCTGGTTATCAAGAAAGTTCTATAAAATCAAGGAATTTTGAGAAGAAAGAAAAATAACCTCACTTGGTATTTTGGTAAAATTCTGTTTTCCATCGTATTCAGAAGAATCTGACCCACAATGCTCGAAAAGGTCCATCATATTCTGATAAGCTGGATAGATAAACATTCTCATCCAATTTACACTGAATATGGAATGAACTAATTGATCATATTGAGGAGTTATCTTGCTATGAGTAAATTATCAGTAGATTCACTCAAGATCAGGTAAGGATTAAGTGATCATATTGGTGGAATTAGAGTTTGTATAACTATGATAAATCAAGTGTGATGGTGATTTGTTGATCGTGGAGATATCATTAATTATGAGTTGTGGTAAAACATGTGATATAATCATGATAAAGTAATAGGGGAGTGAAAATTATTCTTCCAATATTATTCTGATTGACCAAATCTGAATGGGAAAGAAGAATGGTGCTTGAGATCGTATTCAGCTGGACTATATTTATGCTGCTTTGGAAATAAGGATGTTGTTAAATGAAAAACATTAACTATAGTTTCCAATCACTAATGTATTCAAATTCACATGAATTAAAGAAGAATTTTGGTGAAGCCATCATAATGGGATCATCGGATTCATAAAGGCTAAGAATGATTGTGACAAATGGGTTGATTCTTCAGTTGGGTCATGAGACATTATAATTGGAGGATGAATTAATTGGGACCGATAAATAAATATATAATAAAACATGATGATCAGTAATGTAGTAAACCACCTAAAAGGGGTTAAATTTATTTGTTCTATGTTTAAGTGGGGCAAGAAAAGAGATGAAGAATAAGTTTTTTCCTTCATGTGAATCAAGATATGGGATGAAGAAAATAGATAGAAGTTTTGTTGGGGGGATCTTGAAATCTGAAGAGTGTTTCATCATAATAAATGGTATCAAAATATAGTATTGAAAAAATTTTGTTGATCAAATAAAAATTGGAAATTGAAATTAGGATGAGAAATTGGATTTGGAATGGTGATTGAAAATGAGAACCGAATATAGAGATGAAGCTTAAATAAGATTCAAGATGAGTTGAAGGAGTCATAAATTCGTTCAAAATTCACGGAAAAGTGAGACTTGTCTGAATTTGGCTGAGAGGGAATGTTTTTTTGATTCCCTACAAAACCCCTCATGGGTCAACAATAAATGGTGCTATAACTTTTTACATTTTAAGAGGTCTGACACAGTGGTACAATTCATTAGAGAAGAGAGAGAAGCTCTGATGTTTAATGTAGAGAAAGGGTTTTCTATATTGAAACATAATTGATAAAGTTTCCAAGGATTAAATTGAATGTATAAGATACAAGATCAAATTGGTTTTCAGATGGTCATCATTTTAGGTGATCATCATATTCATATGTTTGTTATATTATTATTGTTATAGTATTTAGCTAATCATTGTATCAGATTGGATAATCAGATCAGGATTTCTACATTGGCATATATAGGATGAGTAAGAAGGAATTTTGGATTGTCTTGATCATATTTTGGTAATTATACATCTATTATATTGGTAAATTGTATTTGAAGATCCCAGTGGGAAGATCTGATCGAGCAATCAGATGTGGATAATCGAAGTGAGATGATTAGATTAGAGAATCAGAATTGAATTCTATATCAAAGAACATTATATTCATACAATATTTTGTGTAAGAAATTTTAATTTTTTTTTCAAAGAATACGTTTTTTGAAGTTAAGAATAAAATAATTTAATATGAGTTTTTACAAAAACATTATTTAACCATATTTTTCCTAATAGGGTACATACACACTTATGGATTGTCTTCAATGTGCTACATGAGTGAAAGGGTATATCCAACTTATTATTTTCCAAATATTTCATTGTAGTGGATTCCATGGTATTGGGCCATTTCCAAACTATACCAAGGACATAAATATTATTATTGAATAGGGAAACTCGTAATTATTTCTATTCATGTGAATGCGTGTTTTAATTGTTTTCTGCAAGAATAGAAAACCTTATCTGGAAGTGAAGGTTGTTTCAAATAAATATAAAAGAAAAAGTATCACTGATTCACCCCTCCCCCTCTTATTGATACAATTAACCTGACTGGGATCTGGAAATTGGTATTATAGGGTAGGCTTCCCTTACTTATTCATTATAGATAGTGAATTTCAATGGGGTGAATAGTAAAGGTATTCCAGTTATCGATGGAAATAGTTATGATAATTGGAAAGATATAAGGTTTCCTTATCTTATGTCTATGGGATATGATCTTTATGAAGCTACAATAGATGGGTTTTCTCCTATTGATTATAAATATATGCTTTCATCTGTTGATAAGAAGAATATTGAAAATAATGGAAGGGAAAAAATACTTCATTATCATCACATTCTAAAAGTTAATTTCTAAGGGTGAAATGTGTTCTCATATACAGTAGTATATGGGATAAATTGAAAATTATATATGAAGGAAATAAAAAAATGAAGAAGGAAATGTTAAAAATCAAGATATCGACGTATAAATATTTGTAGATAGGAGAATACAAATTTATTGGAGACTTCTTTACTAGGGTGAATAAAATTTTCATCACTATCAGATGTTTTTTTGATGTTATAAAATCTTTCATTTGTTGATTTTTTGATAATCCTTCCTAAAAATATTGATTCAAAAGTTTCTTCAATGGAAAGTAGATATCCTGAAACATTATCTATAGATGATTTTCATTAAACTCTCATTATTTATGAAATGAGAATGGAGGAATCTACGAGATGAGAAAAAAAGTTGATAGAGAAACTTCATTTGATAAATCTATGAATGAAAAGTCAAAGTAGATTCTTGTTGAAGATAAAGATGGTGAATTGTATTCTAAAAATGAGTAATGTAAAAATTTTGATAATATTTTATCATTATTTTCTAAAAATTTGAAAATAAGTACAGGGAAATACGAAGCGAAACATCTTTTCTAATGTTTTTAAATGCAGATCCAATGGAAAGTTTTCAGTTAATTATCCCAAATATAAGAAATAATATGATAGTGATGAAGATAAAAGAAGGATAATTATGTCATGAAAGAAAAAAATAGTTAAATGAAAAACGTATTCCAAGGGGAAAGATAAAAATACATCAAATCCAAAAGAATAAGTTTCTTATCTAAAGATTAAGAAGATGAATGTAGTGAAGATGAACATTAACAATCTATTGATTATGGTATTGAGAATACTTCTATTGCAACAATGAATGATGTATAAACTGGAAGGAACAGTTTTGAGGAAGAAGAAAATCAACATGAATTTTGTTTGAAATAAGAATTGAAAGAATGTTTGAGAATGATCAAAAATCATGAAATGGAAAAAATGATGGAAGTTGAATGTTCCTAAAAAAGAAATAATGAATTTTTTTCTAATGAGAAGGAAGAGGCTGTAAAATAAATTTATGATTTTAATAAATATACTTAGTAATAAAATAATCATAATGAGAATCTGGAAGAGAAGTTGAGAACAAAAGAAAAAGAGTTGGAACTTGTCCAACCGAAGTTATCTAATGTTGAGATGATGAATACAAGTTTCCAAAACTCTATATCTGAAGTTGGTTATAGTTCTCATATTGAGAAACATAATAAGTATTAACAAAAGTTACCTTTAAAGGGTGAGAGTAAATATGTATTTTTTTCTAAAAAGAATAATTCTAGTAATGTTATCTATATAGAGACAAAAAAACCAAGTTGTGAATTTAGAAGTTTGTAAAAATATTGAATCAAAAAATTCTGAATCTAGAAAAGTTTTCAATACATCTTTTTTTCGATAAAGTTGAAAAGAAAATGGAGAATCTAGTTATAAACAGAAAGGTTAGCGGAATAGAAAATAAGGTTGATGAGAAACATGTTTCAAATTCTAGTCATTATGGAGGTCACATAGAAATGTACTATTTCTATTGCTACTGCTGGTATTGTGGTGGATTTGGAAACATGGCTAATATGTGTTTGTTCAACCAACAACACTACTATTACTCTACAGGTTCTAAAAGGTAATGGTTGAGGGGGTGTGAAGTCCCAAAAAATTATTAATATGAGTAGGATGTTAAAAATCAATCTAATAAAGTTGATTTGAAGATCATAAATAGTGTCAAACCATTCAAAAATATCTGTGAAATATTTTAACAACATGGTCACCTTGAAAAATTATGTCTTTTAATGTCACCAACATAACAAAATATTCTTAATAATTTTGAGAAGATGAAATAAAACAAAGAAGAAAATTCTATTTTTGTTGAAACTACTTTGAAAGCTATAAAAGGGTAATGAACTTGTATTCATGATAGTGGGTGTTATTCACACATGATAAGATATTTTATGTTCTTGAAGAATTTTAAATACCTTAAATAAGGAACCATGAAATTTGGAAATGATGAATCATTGAAAATCAAAGGTGTTGGGTCAGCAATCATTGGAAACAAAAGATGAAATCCATGAAAACTTTTTATATTGATGGGATGAAACACAATTTTCTATGATTTTTAGAATTGTGTGATGAGGGTAACAATGTTATCCTTAAAAAAGACGCTTTATTTTTTGAAACTGAATAATATGAAAAAAAATTTATAAGAGGCCATCATACAAAGGAAATTAGTTTAATGTTCGTGAAATACAAAATAGATGTTACTTATGTATGGTGGAAGAAAATTACTTGTGGTATAAAAGGATGGGAAACATTAATCAAATAAAGGTGGTTTATATTTTCAATGTGTGATAGTGTTCAAAACATTCCTGATTTTCCAAGAACAAGATATTGGTGTTGCACTATTTGTTAGAAATGAAAGATTACAAATTGTGTGCACATGTAAGTTGAGATTTAATCCAAACAACCAATTAATATTATTCATTATGATATCTTTTAGCCAATGTGAAAACCATAAACAAATTCAGATAAGTGATTCAACACTTTCACTGGTTATTTTTCTCACATTAATTGTGTTATGTATATGAACCATAAATGATATGATTTTAAAAAAATTAAATGTTTTTGCAGGAAAGATGAAATGGAATGTGAGTATTTGGTGAAGATGTTGAGAATAAAAAATAGAGGTGAATACATAAGTAAATAGTTTTCATATTATTTTTATAAGTGTGCAATTTGGCATGTGTATAGTTCCCTATACATTCATAAAAAAATAGTGTTTTAGAACAAAATAATAGAAGTTTGGTGGAAATAGGAAGAACTATGTTACTTGAACATGGTATTTCTTATTACTATTGGATAAAAGCCATGGATAATTCTTCTTATATTCAAAACAAATGTTTCTATAGGACAAGATAGGGTATGAATCGATATAAATTATTTTTTAAAAAAAATACAATTTTGAACTAATTAATTGTTTTTAGAATTCCATGTATTATAAAGAAGAAAGGTGGAATGTTTGGAATGTTTGAAAAAAAGGTGAAGATGTAATTTTTCTTGGCTGTACTTAAGATGCAAAAAGATATAGATGTTTCAACAAATAAATGAAACAAATTTTTTATTTAGTTGTTGTGAATTTAATTGAAGTATCATTGGAAGATAGGTGTATTCAGGCAAACAAGTATGTTGAGTAAGGAATGTTCTTGAATGAAATTATAATTAGGATATAAAAAATTGTAATCATCTTTAAGAAGAATAATTGGACTCATTTATTTTTAGTTATTGTGATGATACTCTAGAATATCATCCTAGGATGATGATGAAAGTTAAAAACCAAAAAATAATTGGGGATGAAAACCAGAAAGTTCAAAAAATAGGAAAAAATTTCTATTTCACATACTTTATTGTATTCAAAAGTAGAGATGAATGATGTGAAAGAGGATTTTGAAAATACAGAATGGGTTCATAACAAGAATTAAGATCTAGATTATATTGAAAATAGTGATACATGTGAACTCATCCCCAAACTAAGAAACAAATTTTTTTATTGGAACAAAGCAGGTCTTATCGAAAAAGATAAATGAAGAAGGTGAGTTTATAAAAAACCAAAAATATTAGTGTATAAGGGGTATTAAAAAATTCTAGGAATTAGTTTGGAAGAAACCTTTGGTCCATTTTCATGATTAGAAATAATCATATTTTTTTCTGTTACAACACGATTAGGTTAAATGATATTTCAAATGGATGTTAAATCCGTATTGTTTAATGGTGATCTCAATGAGTATGTTTACATTTAACAAACTTATGGAATTTTTGTTGGGAAATTTGAAAGATATGTATGCAGACTAAATAATTCTTTTATTTCTATAAAATATCCTCTGAGAGTGTTGTATTAAAAATTAAAGACATTCTTATGAAGGATTAGTTTCATGAAGGGAAGAGTTTATATAATTATTTATATCAGATAAAGTTAAGAGTATTACCTCATCCTAAATGATTACATTAATGATAATATATTTTCTTGTAATGATGAATAAAGTTGTGAAATATTTTCTAAAGGTTTTTGAAATTTTCATTATGGGGGAAGTGAAATAATATCATATGTTAAAAATTCTACAAAATAAGAAATGAATTTTTCATTCTCAAATAAAAGTTTGATAAGGAACTTATAAAAGGGTTCAACATGAAAAAATCAAAACCTGTTTCCACACTAATTTTAGTGGGAAGAAGTTGAAATATAATAGAGAAGGAAATAAAGTTGATCAGAAATAATTTTAATAGATTATTGGAAGTTAATTTTATATGACTATCTCAAGACCTGACATTGTTTATCCTCTTACCATATGTGTAATATTTCAGAGTGCTTCAAAAGGTTCAAATATACATGCTGGAAAAAGAATTCTCAAATATATTAAATGTACAAAAAAACAGATATTAAAACAAAAAATTTATTAATTTTTTTGGGTATTAAGATGCTGATTGGGTTAGAGAGTGAATTAATTATGTATTTTTTTTATAATTAATTAGGCTATGCCTGAATGTTCTTCTGTAAGGTGCCTGCTTACAGAAGGGAGTCAGTGGAAGGGAGTACAAAAATCTAGAACCTGTATTCAATAAAATAATGAAATTTTAGTATATGTGAGGATTATAGAGAGTTATAAAAGGATAATTCTATGATTAAGGGGTTTACAATGAACGATTTATGAAAAGGTGGGTTTTGGTGACAAAATCTTGTGATATTAATGTTCATAGAAAATTTGTTCCGCGTGATAAAGGATGTAGAAAAGAAAGAGTGTTTATGGAGAATACTTTTCCACACTATTTAGTATATAGAATTTTGTATTTAATCTCTCATAAGAAAATATATTATTTATTGATCACTCTCATATGAGTTAATAGAAGGTTTAAAGTGCAGTAGGAGAAACTATTATGGGTGTAAAATTAAAATTTATTTTAATTTAGAGTATCGTAAAACCCCAAAAGTAGATATTTCATATTCAATTGATAATTAATTTATTGGTTATGAATTAATTATTACCTTTTATTAAGATACTTTCTTCAATAAACTTTTTTATATTACGATACCCCTTCAGATTACCCTCATTTTAATGTAAGGGCTCAATTATAGAATCCCTCTAGCGATGATCTAAAATTGACCATTTCATCTATGACCAATTCCATTTTATTTTCCAATGATAGTGTGGTGAATCAATTATTACATAATTTTTCTTGATCTCTAGAGGATATTTTAGGCTTGAGAGAGTTCTTCTTATTCTTGAGAGGAAGAGAGGATGAATTCAAGAGAAAGAGACATTTATGTTTTGTACAAGGATTCTATATTTCCAATTTTTGAATATCCCTACGCAATAGACAAAATAATCTACTTATTGAGATAGGTTTTAGGTTAAAATGTTTTATAATTTCAAACAATCCCTTAAGAAAAATTATAATATGTATTGAACACCATTCCAAATTATAATAATATCAATATTATTATTTTATAGTGTGCACACTAATAGGCACAGTAAAAAATATTATTTAACAAGTCTGTAAATTAATATTTTTCATTAAATGAAATCTTGATCAGTTTGGAACCCTCAACATTTACTGAATACCCAATTAAATATTTAATTAATTATATCATTCATCAAAAAATATTTTCAAATGATAAAATAAAAAAATATCCTCAGTTTTAAGAATATAATTCAAATACAACATAATCGAGATCAGTGAAAACACATATTTTTTGACCCTATATGATTAAATCACCTTAGAATTAGGTAGTATTTCATAAATAAAAATATTAATATCTTTAATTTGAACATATTACCCAAGAGAAATCAATTAATTTCATAATGTCTAAAACCACAAACAAATGCACATTGTCTAATATAATCTCTTCATCACAATATCTTATCATGGAATTTTCACATCTTTGTCTTCAATATTTGTTATCAATAAATATGTTTTTTAATATTTAATGGAAACACGTTGTTAAACTATGATTATGTAATTTAATGATATAGTTCTATTCCAATCAATGTTACGATATATAAGCCTTTATAATTATGGAGGATATAAATCCTTTCTTATCTTATCTAATAATTACATGTCATTCATGAAAAACCCAACATACAACACTTCTTAAAAAAACATATTTTATAATAGTTTTTTTAGTAAATATATGTGTGGGAACCATGGAATTCTTCATTATTAATATTAATGTATTAGGAAAATTACACATGATCATAGATAAAAATATTTGCTGACAACAAAACATGTGTAATTCCTACTGGTGGGTATGTTCTCATAATCTTCTATCTTAGAGATTATCAAGTGTGAAATTCCTAATACGATGAATAATATTATTATGAGTACACACGCATAATAGTATGCATTCTATAATCCATATCATTGTTTTTATCCAATCGTAGAAATTTATTTAAGAATATTGTTACAACACTTCAAGGTTCTCATCATATGGGAAAACATCAATGGCCTTATCAATGTTACACACCCATTAGAAAATTATTTCAGTAAATTAGTGGATAATAATTTTCAATATATAATAATTTATTTTATTAAAATAAAATTCATTAAAACTAAAAATAAAAAAATTAAAATCAGTTGGTCATAGGAAACAAACTATAACTAAATCCCACCTGGACTCAAGCCAACTACATTGAATTTTAGTCTGTTGTACCACACATGATAATCCTGATTCGTACGAGTAAAGTATTTAGTCAAGGGGTCTACCATGTTGTATTCCCTGGATATAATACTCACTAAAACCTCACTTGGATGAGAAAAATCATTCAAGATATGATACTCCCAATGTATATGCATCATATACGGATGTGACCATGGCTCCTTTGGATGGGACAACACTGTAGTATTATCTCTATAGAGAATGCTGGTATCTTTACTATTTGGTACCATGTCAATATTTTTAAAAAATTTGGGTTCCCATAATGAATCTTTAGATACTTAAAAACATACAATATACTCAGGCTCTATTGTCGATTCTGAAATCGAAATCTACTTTCAGATATTTTTTCTATCAACAACCCAATTAAAAGTGAATATATATCCTATTTGAGATTTCATATCTTCGGGATCTATTTGGAAATATAAAACATAATATCATAAAAGGAGTAATTAATCATATCCTTTATATAAATGGAATATATCTTAGTATGCCTTAGATACTTAAGGCTTCAGAAACATCTATCCTAGTATGTAGCATTGCATACAAGAATAATCCAAATACTAATGTGTATTAAATACTTTCCATTCATTGTCATTACCCATGTTTCATAAGATAGATTTTCTTAGAAATATTAATGGTGTGTGACAATTTCAAAAATATCCTTTTGTGTTGTGCCATACCAAATCACTCTTATATCTTGTTAATAGATGTACCCTAACTAATATTGAGCAGTCTGTTGGATTTATCATGACAAATCTTGATCCCAAAAATGTATGGCACCTCACCTAATTCCATCATTTAGTGGAATTTATTCAACATTTCTTAGAAATATTGTAAAATTGATATTTCGTTTCCAATAAATAATTTTTCATTGACATAAAATATTTTTAAAATAGACACACTACAACATAACTTCTTATAAAAAAAGGGTAAAATTAAATATTTTTGAATCCAAATTCCATTATAGACTCCTAAAAACTAATTTTCAATGAACTAGATGCTTAATATAATGCATAAATAGATATCTACTGTTTAAAAACATTATTATTATCCTTTAGAGACATAAACCCTTCAGGTTGTTTTGTATAGAAATCTCTTTGAAGGTTCCTATTAAGTAAGGATGTTTTGAAATCCACTATAAAAATATTATTTTAATGGAAGGATACATAATAAAGACTAATTATTTTTAAATTTTTTATTTTAACTGGTGAAATGTTTCATCATAACCAATGTATGGATGCTGTTAAAATACTTTCTCAACAAATTATTCCATATAGGTACTAAGTATTCCATCAATGTCCAGTTTTTTATTAAATAAAAATTTATATCAATGGGATTTATAACCAATATAGGATCTACAAAAAATAGACATGTTTTTGGTACATGGAATCCATTCTGTAATTTATGGCTTCGTTCCACATGGAATCATTTCTGCCACTGAATACATCATTGTAGTTTAGAGTATCCTTATAATCGACTAATAATTATTCACCATCCTTAGAGACTTGAAAAACAAACCATTCTATTTCTTTGAACACTCTTATACTAACATATAATACTTTTTTTCTTTGCATCTTTTTCTTCTACGGGTCTTTTTGGAACTTGTGGTTATAAAAACTCTTTTGTAACTTGATAATGGAATTAATTAATTTATATCTCACTCCCACTATATATTTTAAAATGATCTCCATATCATGGAATATGGTATGTCTTGACACTATTAACTTTTTGGATCTGGGGTCATAAAGGTAATATCCCCCTATTTCCATAGGTTATGCTTTAGAGGAACACTTTATACCTCAGTGTGTATGTTTCTTAGATAAATATGCATTAACATATGCTTTGTAACCACATACATGTAAATTTTACAATATGGGTGTCCTTCCACTTGAAATTTCATATGGAATTCTATTTATCGACTTATTTGGCACTTGATTTAGTGTGTTTTCTATTGTCTATAAATTTTATCCCCAAACGAATAATGGAAGTCCCACATGAATCATCATTAATTTCACCTATTACAACAGAATGTGATTCCTGCCTTTCCATACACCATTCTACTGAGGTTTATAAGGATGAGTGAGTTGATATAGGACCTCAAAATCATATAAAAATCAATGAATCCTTGATTAAGATATTACCCAACATGGTATGAACAATTTATTATTAATAATCTTACCAGTCTAGTTCAAAACTGTATTCATGTATTCGTTGAATTTTCCAAAGGAATCTAACATACCCCTCATCATGTAGACGTATCCATATATACAAAAATGATTAGAGAAACTTATGATGTATGAGTACCTTCCCATGGTTTAATAGTAAATGGTCGAAATAATTGGTATTAGCTAATTCAAAAGATCTTTGGGAATATAATCATTTCCACTCGATGTTGCTTTTTTCGTTTTACATTGTGAGAATTACTGACATAAACCAAGTGGTTTTAATTTAAAGGAACCTAAATTTTCATATTTTTACAATTTAATCAAACAATTTTCATTAACATGACCTATCCAGTGATTCTAATGTTGTGTGTGGTATGTGTCAGGTGAATAAAATTAACTATCAATTTATATTACCTATTTATGTATTCTAATACATAAATAAAATTATTTAAATGCACCATACCATAAAAATAAAATATTTATAATAATGAAAAATTTATTTCTGAAATTGAAAATAAATCAATCTATATCAAATTTGGATATAGATATTATGTTTTTATAAATGGATGTTATATAATAGAAGCCTTTCAAAACCATGATCAATTCCATTGGAAACATAAGGTGGTAGTCACCGATAGGCACAATAAAAAGTATAGATCATTTGTATTCTCATTAATGTACATAACTTTGTTGAATATTTTTCAATCTTCTTTGATGTTATATTTGAATACATATGTGAGAACATCAAGATATATTTAATACCAAAATTTTGAAAATAGTAAAATTATACTTGATAACAAATAAACCTAAATCTCCCCCTTTGTTATTAGGTTGGGTATATTTTTTCACACCATGGTCCTTCTAACTACATTTGAAACAAACAACGTCTTATTCCATATATTTCCCAACAATCATTCCCTTATTCTAATGGTATGATGAAGATATATGATTATAGCTCTTCACTTTCCTTTCTTTTGTTTTTTCGCCATAATGACAAAATATTTTTTCACACTTCACCCACTTCTCTTCTTGTAAAAGAAGAGTGAGGATGTCTAAGAATGTTCACAATGTTGTTCATATTAAAATTCCCAAAAATTCTAGAGAATATATGATGGAGTGATTCAAGATTGATATTGGTGTATAATTAATTAGGGATTTTACACCCTAGAACATTAAAACACTAAAAATAGAAAATGATAATGACTACGTGAGCCCCGAATGGTGTAACATCAATAAGATTAATTGAATATAGTAATTGGGTATGTAAAATAATTTTTTTCTTCTCCCTCTTCGTATAGACTGTGGTGATATTGAATAAAGGTATAATCATATATGTTTTCATGATAATTCATTATTTCAATTAATATATATGATAACATCAAACATTTAAAATTGACCGAATCATTCATATGTTATTAATAGAAAAAACCCTTAACCACACATATCCTTTGTACGTGGATCAGGAAAGAAGCATTACATCATGAAAGATAATTTTCATGGATAAAAATTACAAGAATGTGTCTAAATAAATTTTTAAAGTTACTACTAGTAAATAGATGGAATTTATATAATATTGATTGTTGGGATAATGTTGATGATGGATTTTCTATCTATTATACAATTTTAAATAGAATATTATAAGTATTTTGAATTATAAAATATCATGTGGGAGATAATAATAATTAATTTTATTTAAACACACACTATTTTATCTTGTCACAACGACCCTTACCATTTAACTCAGAATTTCTTATTGCCAGGATATTCCAGTAGCAAGGATTATTATACCCCTTTTCCAAACCCCAATAGGGGTTTGTTAGAACACATGAAGGTATTTATGTAGGCATGCTATTTTTAAATTAGGGAGTAAAGATACATGATTAATTTCATGTATTCCCCAATCCCAAAAGCTTTACTGGGTTTTCCTCAACACTTCCCTCCAAATTACGCGAAGTTTAAAATGGATTCTCCTCATTTTGAGAAATGTTTGATTCAACCCCAAAAACATAAACCTAAATCCCCTTATAAAAATAATTTCCCCAAAAGGGTTGGTCAAACACTAAGTTTTATTGGTTTCTATCATAATCAATAAATGGAATAACAATTATAATTGAATATATTTTTGAGGTATCTTATTTATTATATGATATTTAATTCTATTTTATATAATACATGCTTATTTTTTATATGGGTTAGTATCAATATAGTTTTATGTAGAACAACCTCCATGATCCTTGAGATTTTTTATTAGTTAAATGTATTTATAACTCACAGGTAGCTGAGTGTAAGTAGATGATTGGTTAATTGGTATTATATAAATAACCAGGACATATTGTTATAACATAATATTGATGGAGCGATGAATCACATTCCATGTGAATTAATTTAACAATAAATAATTACAAACCAATATAATAAATTGAATTAAATAATGCTGACACAGACAGTTGACATGGTCAAGATCATGAAATGTCATAAAATTGCAACATTTTTACATTTAAAAGAACTAGTTAGCATTCATTTCAATTCATTATTTAATATGATAAAATATTCAAAAATTAAAATGATTAATTATATTATTAATAAATTAATTAATTTTAACTTATTTCATCCAATCATCCAAAATTTCTGATCATCTCCTATTTTAAATAAAATACATATTTTTTTAAATCTCAATAATAAAGTATTCAACATTGTATTTAGAAGAAACCAGAGAAATACCAGTTCAATCTACCATGTATGGTTTAATATCATACAATATAGTCATATGAGATATTTTCTACATAAAATGTGTAATAGTTTCATGAAATTTACTATTATCATAATTAACCATAAGACACATGAAAATATTTTAGCCATTACAATTTAATGCATTGAGTCATTAATATATAATAATCATACGTGATTCATAATCTATATTATTATGCGTAATTAATTAATCATATAATATAATATAAATCCTAATGATTGGAATGTACTATCCACATTGTGACCCAAATAACTCAAACCAAAATGGTTTAAGAGGTCATTAATTAATTTTCAATATTTCCAAATAAAGAGGAGATGTAGACGACATGTACAAGAAAGCTGCACAATATATATTTATCTCCAAAAAGTATTCATAGTACATCTCGATGGAATTAGAATATACTTTTCTTGAATATTTATGATGTACATTGAATGAATATAGTATACACAATGTGTAATTCTTGTTTCACTATTATCTAGTTTTTATGCATTATGTATGGAATTCACAAGGAGCATTAATTACATGACACAGTTTAACCATGCATTTTCTATTTTAATAATTCATGGACTACATGAAATGTAGTGAAACCATATGGCATGTACTCTAGAAAATCCTTGTGACACTCTGAATGTTATAAATGTGGTGCATTTTTTTTCAAATGACATGCTATTATTTCATAAAGACTCAGAATCCATACATGCATACTTCTGTAATGAAAAATGATAAACAAAATCTAATAAAGGAGTACACACCATGTAGTCGTATGTTATCCCTCATGGATCATTTACACTTCCAGATGATATCTTCATATATAATTTTTTTAATTATTAACTAATACTCATAATATTTTTTATAAATGAAGAGGAGGAAGAATAGATTTGGATGATAGATCAGGAATGATTTGAATCAAGAAATGAATCATAACATTTAAAAGAGTAAAAGTCAAAAATAAAAGAAATAATTTAAAAATTGAATGTATCCTCCCTCCGATACCACTTGAATATTCCAGGAATAATAGAATCACTATTGGGTGATGTTAGAGTAAAATATATTTTAATTTTGGGTTTCTAAAAATCCCAATTAATGATATTATAAGTAAAATTTATAATTAATTTATTTAAATAAAAGTTAATCTTTACATTATGATAGGAAACTTTATTCAAGGATATTTTTGATCTTCTAAAACCCGTTTTGATTAACTTTATTATGATATAAGGATTCATGTTTAGAATTTCTCTTATACTGATCCACACATACTTCTTTTATTTTCCTCCAATACCAATTTATTTCAATATACTAGAGTACTGAATCAACATCCATGGGTTGTTCGACTTGATTTCCCCAAGATCCATTGGGATTGAAGGAGTTTTTATTATTATAAAGAGGAAGGAAGGATGAATTCAGGAGAGATAGGGAGCGAACTATGTTGTGTACAATGATTCTATATTCCCAATTTTTGATGAAACCTACATATAACAGACAAAATCATATTTTTATAGAGTTAGGGTTTATGTTAAAATTATTTTTTCATTGTGTACCATTACTTAAATAAAATTACAATAATTATAAAACCCTACTTAATATAATATTAATAATATTATCTTTTAGCACATTCAGTAAACCGTGCAATAATTAATAATATTTTACAGGATTTTAAATTAATAATTTGTATTATATATTATCTTGGCCCCTTCAAACTCCTTGATATTTATTGAATACTAGAATACATATTTATATAAATATTTTATTCATCAATAATTATTTTCAATATATAAAAATAGTGAGAAATTACTACTCATTCTTGAAAATAATATTTATTATAATAATGAATTTTAATAGATTTAAATCGAGATCAACAAAAAAACTTAATATGTGACCCTATTGTTTCTCTATTCATTTTAAATAGATGATATTACGTAAATTCAAATATTAGTATATAGAAATTGTTCAAGTCACCAATGAGAAAGCAATTAATTTTACAACATCCATGACTACATACGAACACTAACTGTATAATACAATCCCTCTATCATAATTTCCCACCAAATCGATTTCCCATAAATTTCATGAATCTATTTGTTCAATACATTTTTTTGACTACCTGCAAAAAAAAATCCTTACACCTTTTCTATTATGATATATGTAATAGTTATATTCTAATAAATTGTCTATGATATAGACTTTGATAATGATGGAAGGAAAAAATAATTCATTTACATTTCAATTAATAACATGTCATCCATGACACACCCAAAATACCCTACTTCAAAATAGAATATGGAACGAAAATTTTGTTCAGTAAATCTCAGTGCATGAAACATTACATGCATCAATGATAATATGAAATTCTAAGGACTTTTACACATGATCGAAGATAGGAAAATTCAATGGAACCAAAACCCATAGAATTCCTAATAGCATGTCTATTATTATTATATATTATCTTTATGATTACTAAGCCTGATTTTGAGGAAAATAAACCACATCTAACAACATTTACTCACACTTGAGAGTATATAGACTATATTTAATATCATATTACATTATCTGACTAAAGAATTATAATTTTATGTATAGTAATAGAACTTAATGGTTCTCATTATTGTGGGGAACTACTATGACATTATCAACATGTTAGATACCCGATTAAATTATTACATTTATGTTATACAGAACAATGAAAATAAATAAGAAGTTGTTTTATTTATATTCAATTCAAAAAAAATACATGCATTTAAAGTTCATTAAATTTTACTAGAACACTAATTCAAACCCGAAAAAAATCTAGGAGTTGATTCAGGTCGATCATATAATATCTTGATGGAGAATCGATAACACTTCAGTAGAGGGAGATGTGATCTTTTATAGAATTATTGGTTGTAAACCAAAGTGGATAATTATTTTTCAACAAACATTAAAACTGTAATGAGCTATAGTGCATTTGGAACATTGATAAATTGATTTTTTTGCACTTTGTGTCACACCCGTTATTTCTAATTATTTTATTTTATTAACTTTTCTGGGCATCAGGTAGTTCCGGTTGAAGCCTGGCTTAAATTTTTTTGAGTTCCTATTTAGAAATGAATGTTTCTCCCTTGATTGCGTCCAGCACACCGCGATTGAAGTTGTGCAGCCTCGCCCAGGTCGTCGCGCAAACTCACCCGGTTCACCACACACCCTACCCGATGGTCAACTAATGAAATAAGATATATTAATAATGATTTTAATAATAGTAATTATATCAAGGTCATTTTGGAATATTGTTATTATTAATAATAGTGTCGAGAATAAAAAAAATTAATTAATTTATTAATATTGTAATAATTATTATTTTTGATAATATCAAAAAGTCAATGTCTTATTTTATTTGTATTTGAAATTTATTGATGAGGTGTGGGCTGAGTCTGATTGATATCTTGTGTTTTTGTTGGTAAATGATGGTTCAAGCGTTTTTCAGCCCTCAACGCACGGGTAAGACATGAGTGAAGTTGCACAGCTTTGCTAACTCACCTTGCGACCTTCCTGGTGCATGATTAATTAATTAATTAATTAACAAAATTAATTAAGATTGGTTTGGATAAAAATAATAATATTGTTATTATTATGGTTAATATTTTACCGAGGTTTTATCATTTTTTATTGATATTGTTAATATAAAATTATCCGTATCATTAATGTAATTATTATTAAAAGTGTTAAGAAGATGAATAATATTAAGTTATTGTTATTATTAACCATATAAAAATAATAACTATTATCATAACTATTACTATTATAATTTTTGTCATTTTTAACTTATATTTATTTATTTATATTATTTTTCATTTTTTTACTTCCTTTCTTTTGGATAGGATTCAGACCCCCTGCCATGTGCGCTGAAGGCCGCGCCCCTACCACTCTTCTTCCCCATCGGATTCCCCCTACCTGATTAGAACCTACCTATCCCCCTCCCTATCTTTTTTCTTGTGCCCCTGCTTCCCTTCCAGAGACCCACCTCCCTGACCAGCTTGCTCACCGCCTCCCGGACCCCTCATGTCGCGCTGCAGCGCCTCCCCCATTCTTGGTTCCGTTGCGCCACATTTCGACCTCCAGGCTATCCCCACATTCGCCGCGATGCAACTCTCCCACTCACCATTCGCCTCCCACCTAGCTCGGACCCTTCTTTCCAAACTCCTCCCCCACCATTCCTCTCACGCGCCTCCCTTGCACAACGACCTCCAGAAGACTCCCTACTCCCCTATGGCTCCGCTGTCTAACTCTCCTGCAGACACCCTTCGGCATGACCAGTGGCTCTTAGTACTGACCCTACCTTTGTTCGAAAAAACTCTGTCACCCCCTTATCTATCCAAACCCTCTTCCCCAAGTCCCTCACAGCTTGTTTCCCGCTCAGACCCGCACAGACCCCTTTCGATGACCTCCCCTTGCTGGCCAGCGACACCTCCGACACCTTGCCCTTCTTCCGCGCAAATAGCCCCCTCTGGTGTAGTCTCCATTAATTGGTTTATCCTTGAATTTTTTGTTGTAGAATGGGTAAGGGGTTTAATTTAGGGTTCGATCTTAAATTTTGTTGGTTCGATTTCATGTTTTAGGGTTCGCCTTTGGTTCCTTTATGGTGCAACTTAGGGGCGATTGATGGATTCAACCAATTTTGGAAAATTCATCACCCAAGGTAGGTGGTTCCATGTATATTTATTTTTTGGCGAATTAATTTGTGAGTTTGGTTAGGTTAACACATTTATTTATTAGTTTTCCTGCTGCGAATTTGGTTTTCATTGGGATCTAATGCACATTGATTTGGTAGTGTGATGTATATGCTACATGTGGGTAATTCTTGTTGCGCAAAACTCATGCTGAACTATTAAATAGTGTTTTACAAATTGTGAAAAATATTTATTAGAATTTGAAAAGAGTAAGAGTGGTGTTTTGTCTTAGCATCTATATGCGTCGTATCACAAATGAGCTTTTGAGTGGATTTTTGGCGTTTTAGTCGTGTGGATTATTTTTAAATGGGTCGTCTAGTTATTCTGGCAGTTTGTGTAATTGTAGTAATGGTCTTTTCAATAGTTTGGGTGGCTTCTTTAAGTGCGTGCATAATGTTGACTATGTTCCCGGGGTGACGTTGTGTGTGTGTGGTTGTGTAAGGGGGTTTGGGTCGGTCTAGTGTGTAAAGTGGTATTTTCACTTTAAAATTTATTTATGAAAAATTTGGGTTGTTTTTTAAATAATTATTAAGGGTAAAAAATTGTTTTGGTTAAATTGGGTGAATACTTTTGGTGCTTAAAGTCATGCGATGTGTGTGAAATTTGTTTAATAAATTCTGTTAGTGGCGTGTTAGATAATAAAAGTGATTTCTTTGACTGTACAGTCTTTATTTTGGTAGTGTGAGTGATGCAAATTTAGTTTTGTGATATTCTTATTGTGCATCTTATTTCAAATGGCCTTTGTGTGTGAAAATGGTGCTTTTTAGCATGCGTAGTGTCCTATTTTGTCTGAGTATATGATTATGACATAAGACTTGAAATCTTAACTACTTGAGCACAAAGGGGAAGCCTGGATACTAGGTGGGTAGACTAGGACTAGTGTTCTAGTGATTCAGAAGTAGCACCAACCTGGTTTTACTTAGCTAGATTGACGACTACAACACTAACTAAAATTACGGATGATGTTTGGAGACCACTAGGTTATGGATGTGTTGCCCTACTAGTGGCTCATGCACGAGAATGTATATTCTTGTGTTCATGTACCATTGTTCACCGAGACATTATGTTCTATGGTCCCACTTCTTGCTAGTATCATTAGGGCCTCTCCCATGTGTTGTGCTCCTCTTTTTCTTTGTGCTCACTGTCAGCACACGGTGTGACATTGGGGTTACCAAGAAAGTGTGTGTGTGTGTGTGTGTTACTTTAATTTGTTTTCGATTTAGAGTAGTTTTCCCTTAAAAACTATTTTCATTAAAATTCTTTAAGGACATATTTTTTTTCCATTAAGTGGAATATGTTTTTGTCATTTAATAATCATGCATGGATCCTTTTGATGGTGGAATCCTACTAGGCTCTTGGATCACATCCTATATACACCTTTAGGTGTATGTTGACTCTGTTTTTTTTATTCCAGGTTGTGGCGTGCTCAGTGATGGTGGTTTGGATTGTTGTCAGTCTCCTCATATAGGTTAGTGTGGGTAGCTTGGAGGTATGAATTCTCATGTCGTTTGGAGTCTTGACTTAGAGTTTTTAGTTTTATATCTTTGTTTTATTTCCCTTTGTGTTTTAGTTGAATTGTAAACTCTAAACCTCGTTATAGTTTAAAGGCGTGTTTGGTTGCCCGTTTCCAATTTTAGTTTGTCTATCTTGTTAGCTGTATTTCTCTATTTTATTTTGGGTAAATCATTCCCAGGTAATGTTTGATACCCAGGCACTTGTGCCAGCCCGTGGGTATTGGGAAAACCCTTCGGGTCATGTCACAGACCGGGTTGGGCATTAGGTCAGATGGCGACCTGGCCTGGTTTGTGACAAAATGGTATCAAAGGGAGGTTTTCTCTCTTGGGTTGTGTTATTTTGGAATAGAGTCGGTGTAGACCAACGTTAAGGTTTTCGGGACTCGACGACCGAGCTACGAGTAAGGTGCCTGACCAGCACACCTCATGGCGGGACTCGAGTTACAAATGTAAGTTGAGGTTTTCCAGATTTTTTTGGTCCTTGTGGTTACTCATGTCTAGGGGCAATGAAAAGGGAGGGTCAGTGGTCCTAGTGAGCTCGCAGGGTTTGGAAGGCATTGTGGAGCCGGGGACGCTATCCTAGAATACTCTCTTTGGCAGTGGCGTGATTGGCGTATGGCCGCCAACCACACATTCCAATCATCCACTGACACTAATTTTCTCTTGAACCATTTCTCATTTCATTGTTTTGGAATTGTGGAAATTTAGTTTTTATGTAAAAATGTTTTGGTCTAGAAAAAAATGTTTTGAAATGACGTTCATTAAAAATAAAATGATGTGCAATGTTTGAAAAGTGTGGGTTGAATGTTTGGTTTTGAAAAATGCAAAGGTCTGGTTTTGATCCTTGGTGTTCTCATGGGAAACTACATGAATGGGTGTACATGGAAAGATAAATGGATAATGGCATGAGAAGGTGAATTCCTGGATGGAAGTGAGGTTGGTGCCAGTGTGGCATGAGAACATGAATGTGAGAGGCCCATGGGACACCATTGGTGTTTGTGCAACCCACTACCTTTGATTATTTTCCAAAATTTTTGTTAACTGATAATTTGGTGTTTTAGTAATCGGTGGTTGCATGGTGTGTCCTTGTGTTTTTAAAAGGATGGATGTGAGGCGTTTCGAGATGAGAATCCAACTTAGATGATTTGTATCTTGTGTTTTAATTCTTGTTGGTAAGTTGTTATGCAAGCGTTCATTTAGGGTATTCTTTTGAAAAGTATTTCATGAATCCATTGTAGTGGTTCCCCCTACACATTTAGTGTTCTCTTGTAGTATATCTTGAAAATTGTACCAATTTTTTTGGGTCCATGGTTTTCTTTCTTGACTAGTGTACCCCCCATAAAGCGTTAACACGTGATTGAAGTGTGGCCACAGGCAATTCACAGTTTTCCAACCCTCCAGTTGATCAGATGACTCTCTTATTGAATTTTAGAATTGAACCCACCTCTCATTTTTACAACTAAGTGGATCCTCTCGTAGCAGTATGAAAAATGTGAGGGGATTTGAAAGGAGTTTCGATCTCTTTGAGTTTTCAGAGTCAACGGGTATGAGGTTTGATATCATTGTGTCTGAAGGTCCCCCTGGAAATAGTGAAAGGAATTCCAGCCGGGAAGGGTGAAGGCGGTTCAGAATTATCGATGATGACCGATGTTTTGAAAGGCTTGTAATGGTTCTATCGGTCATACGGGTCATGTTTGGTGACATCTGCATCGTGAGTTCTCTTGAATAAGAAAAATGGATTTCATAGGATCCTTCGGGAATCCCTGTTTTCATAAGAGTGTGTCCTCATGGGGAGTTCTAATTATTTTCTATTCAAAGGGGAGTGTTTTTCATGCATATTTCCTTCTTATGTTTCTTAGTTAAGGTGAAATGTGATGCATGTGCATCCTATGATCCCATGTTTGGTGGATGTTCCATAGTTAAATAATAGGATATTTTGGTGTTTTGTGTTTGCTAGTGTTGTCTCTGTTGTGGTATGGTTGCGTGTGAGACCAAAAGGAGGATCTCTATTCGGGAGTCTTCAATGCCTGACTGCAAGTACGATGATGCTCCAAGCACCAGGGCTCCATCCATAGGCCTCAGAGTGAAGCTGGCGCGTGGTCAGTAACCCTGAGAGTGTATGGGACCCCGAATTTATTTCTGTCACTGGTATGTAAAGGCAATTTAAATTGGTTTTTGTGCCTATTCCATTATGAACAAACCATTTGGGTGCATAAGGATTATGAAATTATGTGGAGGCTTGTTCCTCTCATTTCCTTAAAGTCTTGGGGGTTGCGTCCCACTGGATGTAATCATTTTAGGGGTCCTTTTGGGGTATGTTGGGTAAATTCGTATCATCTTTGAAAAGTTCTTGTCTGGGGACGTGAAGATGCTGGTTTGTTTTGGTTTTTGGTTTTAATGCCCCGGTAGTTTGGCCTCTCCCTCCCCGCCCCTTTTGGTGGGGTTTTTGGTCACCGTTAGTGAATATTCAATGTTTTGTACCCTCTATTAGTCCTAAGGGTGGGGAGACCCACGATAGGTCTCGAACAAATGTCCCTAGAATGAGTTGGTGTTGGGCTTTTCATTAATGGCGGGGACTCCTCTCGGACCTCCTCATGATGATTTTCCAGTCTCGTCTTGGGCGTGGTATGTCTTTAATGGTGGGGAGCCCTTTGGGATTTCCCCATGTTGGCATTTTGGTCCTATTCCTGGATATGACTTGGTAGTAGGTGATAAGAGTGTTCTAGGGATATAATTTGATCTTGTTTGTTCCTTCCAAACAAGCGGTGTGGTTTTCGTTCTATGGTAGTTGAGGGGTTTTGGTTTTTGAGGTTGGTTTCCATGGGTGCCGGAGTTCCTTTTTTGGTTGGTCAACTGGTGGTGTTATAGTTCTTTTGGGCAGTGACACATATCAAAAAGTCTTTTTGCGAGTTTCTTGAAGTTATCTTTGAGTCACTTTCCTTGATCACGGTGCTTTTGCCTCTTTTCTCTTGTTGATTCTGTGGATCCTCTTTGAACTTTATTGGCGTATCAGTTTCTTCTTTTAGTCTCAACCTTAGTTGTTTCTTTCCAGAGATGGAAAGCTTTATGGTGGAGAGAATTGTCACACCCATATTTTTTAATTTGTTTATTTTATTAAATTTTCTGGGCATCAGGTAGTTTTGGTCGAAGCCCGACTTAATTTTTCTGAGCTCTTATTTAGAAATTAATGTTTCACCCTTGATTGCGTCCAGTGCACCGCGGTTGAAGTTGCGCGGCCTCACCTGGATTATCGCATGACCTCGCCAGGTTCATCGCATGCCCTACCCGATGGTCAACTATTGAAATAAGATATATTAAGAATGATTTTAATAATAGTAATAATATCATGGTCATTTGAGAATATTGTTATTATTAATAATAGTGATGATAATATATAAATAAATTAACTAAGTTATTAATATTGTAATAATTATTATTATTTTTAGTATTAAAAAGTCAATGTCTTATTTTATTTGGCTTTGAAATAATTTTATGAGGTGTGGGCAGAGTCTGATTGATATCTTGTGTTTTTGCAGGTAAAATATGGTTCAAGGGTTTTTCAGAGCTCAACGCATGGGCAGGACACGAGAGAAGTCGCGCGGCTTCTCTAACTCACCCTGCGACCTTCCTGGTGCACGATTAATAAATTAATTAATTAAAAAAATGAAGTAAGAATGGTTTTGATAAAAAATAATAATATTTTTATTATTATGGTTAATATTTTATCGAGTTTTCATCATTTAATTATTATTATTGTTATTATAAAATTATCAATATCATTAATGTAATTATTATTATAAGTCTTTAAAAGATGATTTTTTTTAAGTTATTGTTATTATTATCCTCATAAAAATAATAACTATTATAATTATTATAAATAATATAATTTTTTCATTATTAACTTATATTTATTTATTTATATTATTTTTCATTTTTTTCTTTTACTTCCTATCTTTTGGATAGGGTTCAGACCCCCTTCCCTGCATGTTGAAGGCCGCTCCCCCTTCCTCTCTTCTTCCCTGCCGGATTCCCCATACCTTGTTTGAACCTCCCTATCCCCTCCCTCTCTTTATTTCCAGAACCCATTCTTCCCTTCCGGAGACCCACCTCCCCGGCCAGCCTGCTCACCCCCTCCCAAACCTGTCGCGTCGCACCACATCACCTCCCCCCTTCTTGGTTCTGTCATGCCACGCTTCGACCACAAGGCCAGCCCCACCTTTTCATCAATGTACCTCTCTCACTCGCTTTCAACCTCCCATCCAACTTGACCCTACTTTCCGGACTCCTCCCCCACCATTCCGCTCGTGTGACTCCCTAGAGCCGCAGCCTCCA
Source organism: Viscum album (assembly GCA_963277665.1). Lineage (NCBI taxonomy): Eukaryota > Viridiplantae > Streptophyta > Magnoliopsida > Santalales > Viscaceae > Viscum > Viscum album. The sequence goes on from CAUJRU010000762.1 coordinate 282,750, forward strand.
GCGGACTCCCTAATCCCCTACACCTCCGCTGTCTGACTCTCCCCTGGACACCCATTGTCATGCCTAGCGCCTCCCTGTGTTGGCCCTCCCTTTGTTTGGTGAACTATGGTACCCCCTGATCTATCCGACCCCACTTCAGCATCTCCCTCATATCTTTTTTCCCGCTCAAACCCGCACTAACCCCTACCGATGACCTCCCCTTGCTGGCTAGCGACACCTCCAGTACCTTTCCCTTCTTCTGTACAAACAACCCCCTCCAGTGATGTATCCATTCATTTGATTCCCCTTGAATTTTCGGTTGTCTAATGGGAAATGAGTTCAATTTGGTGTTCGATCTTAAATTGTGTTGGTTCAAATTCTTGTTTTATGGTTCTCCTTTGGTTCGGTTATGGTGCGCCTTATGGGTGATTGATGAATTCAACCAATTTTGGAAAATTTGTCACTCGAGGTAGGTGGATCCATGTATATTTATTGTCTAGCGAATTAATTTGTGAGTTTGGTTAGTTTAGATGATTTATTTATTAGTTCTTCTACTACGAATTTGGTTTTCGTTGGGATATAATGCGCATTGATTTGGTAGTGTCATGTTTATGTTGCATGTGGGTAATTCTTATTGTGGAAAACTCATGATGAACTATTAAATAATGTTTTACAAATTGTGAAAATTATTTTTTAGAATGTGAAAAGAGTGCGAGTTGTGTATTGGCTTAGAACCTATATTTGTCATATCATTAATGAGCTTTTGAGTGGATTTTTTTCATTTTAGTCGTGTGGTGTATTTTTTAAATGGGTGGGAAATTTATAATGGTGGTTTGTGTAATTTTAGTAATGGTATTTTCAACTGTGTTGGTGGCTTCTTTAATTGTGTGCGTAATGTGGACTATGTTCTAGGGGTAACGTTGTGTGTGTGTGGTCGTGTAAGGGGGTTTGGGTCGGTCTAGTGTGTAAAGAGGTATTTTTCACTTTAAAATTTATTTATGAAAAATTTGGTTTGTTTTATTAAATAATAATTAAGGGTGATAAATTGTTTTGGTTAAATTGGGTGAATATTTTTAGTGCTTAAAGTCATGCGATGTGTGTGAAATTTGTGTAATAAATTCTGTTAGTGGCGTGTTTGATAATAAAAGTGATTTATTTAACTGTGCAGTCTTTATTTTGGTTGTGTGAGTGATGTAGATTTAGTTTTGGGATATTATTATTGTGAATCATATTTCAAATGGTCTTTGTGTGTGCAAATGATGGTTTTTGGCATGCATAGTGTCTTGTTTTGTCTGAGTATGTGATAGTGACATAAGACTTGAAATCTTAACTACTCGAGAACAAACGGGAAGCCTGGGTACTAGGTGGTGAGACTAGGACTAGTATGCTAGTGATTCGGAAGTGGAATCTGCCTGATTTCACTTAGCTAGATTGACTACTACAACACTAACTATACTTATAGATGGTGTTTGCAGACCACTAGGTTATGGATGTGTTTCCCTTCTAGTAAATCATGCACAAGAACATATATTGTTTTTTTCATGTACCATTGTTCACTGAGATGCGATGTTCTAGGGTCCCACTTCTCTCTAGTAACTTTTGGGCCTCTCACATGTATTGTGATCCTCTTTTGCTCTGCGCTCACCGTCGGCACACGGTGTGGCATTGGGGTTACCAAGAAAGTGTGTGTGTGTGTGTGTGTGTGTTAATTTATGTTGTTTTCCATTTAGAGTAGTTTTCCCTTAAAAACTATTTTCATTAAAATTCTTTAAGAACTAATAATTTTATTCCATTAAACTACATATGTATTTTCCATTTAACAATTATACGTGGATCATTTTCTCAGTGGCATCCTACTGGGCTCTTGGCTCAGACCCAACATACACCTTTGGGGGTATGTAGACTCTGTTTCTTTTGTATTCCAGGTTATGGCGTGCTCAATGATGGTGGTTTGGAATTTTTTCGGTCTCCTCCTGAAGATTGGCATGGGTAGCTTGGAGGTATGACTTCTCATGTCATTTGGAGTATTGATTTAGAGTTTTTATTATTCTTTCTTTGTTGCAGTTCCCTTTGGGTTTTAGTTGAATTGAAACTCTAAACCTGGTTATAGTTTAAAGGCGTGTTTGGTTTCCAGTTTCCAGTTTTAGTTTGTTTATCTTGTTAGTTATCTTTCTCTCTTTTATTTTGGGTAAATCGTTCCCAGGTAATATTTGATACCTGGGAACTTGTGCCAGCCCGTGGGGATCGGGAATGCCCTTTGGGCGACGTCGCGGACCGGGTCAGGCACCGGGTCAGATGGCGACCCAGCCTAGTACGTGAAACTTTTGATGTATTCCAGTAATGGTTAATTGTGTAAAATTTCCATGTCTTATGAATATTTAAATATATATTTATGTGTTTATATAAGAAGGATTGGGAATAGGGTATTTAACAATAAATCTTGATCAAAATGTTATTTTTTTTACTTTTCATACCCTAATTCACCCACCCTATGGGTATTTAACGTAGTGGGGACAGAAATTGGTTTCAAATTATAAAAATTTAAAATATGTGATTATATATTAGTAAAATTACTAGAAACCATCAATCCAAATGGGATTCTAATATTTGAGGGAAATATTTGCCAATTGATGAAGCATCAGATACACCACTAATTCCAATATTTATGCATGGATTTGTATATAACTATTATTCATGGGATCTTGATTAGTATGAATTGTAATGATATACAAGATGATAAATAATGATTAATGGATTTATATATTTTAGGAATAAATGGTTTTTTCTGATCTAAATCTAACAACATCTATATTAAAGTAATATTGTGTAAATTCTCACATTCTATGTGGTAAAATATTTTAAAAACATAATAATGTGGATCAATAATTCATGAAGCATTGTTTTATGTTATATAAAATAAATATAAGGACTAAGGATACACCCAAAATAATCTATAGAAAAATTATTTAATTTGGTGAACATGATTATATAAAAAATTTACAATATTAGGGAAATACTAGATGAAGTGAAGACCATCAAATGTGTCTTTAGAATATTTCCACACTGATTCAAACGTAAATTCCATATTCTTGAGGATATATTTCTAATGTAGATATCATTGGATAGTTTTGAAAAAAATAATTTCATAGAAAGTATGAGTAATAATTATAATGAGGCTTAAAAAAGGGGAATTTTGTTGAGGTGGATTTTTAAGCCATGAAGAAGATCACTATATAGGATAGTCAATAGGTAGATGAAGTGGAAGAAGTCATGCCAATATTATAAAAAAAATAAAAATGCGGAAACATTATTTTTGTTGGAAACTTCAACTTTCATGTTTTTTAATAAGAATGGTTGGTTATAAACAAAAAAAAAAGTCTCTGAAGAAGTTTCATGAATATGATGAGTATAACTAAATTCCCAAGAAGAAGTATCTATCCTTTTAAAAAGTTATAATAAGAACTATATACAGTTACTTAACGAAAAAAATATTCTTTCATGTGAATATGACACTTCAGAAGAGACAAAGGCTAATGAAATTGAAGAATTTAATAAGTAATATAATGATTCTTCGGTGTTTGTTTTATTGAATTACCAAACAGTGGAAGAGAGTTAATCTGATGAAGGACAAGAGAAATTTTTAATCTATAAGATGATCATAGTTATTATCTGGAATAAAAATAATTATTGAGATCCAAAATGAATAAATATTATTGATTTATTTTTGATTGAAAACATTATATATATTAGCTAGAATAAGATATGTTTAATCTAAAAAAAATTGAAAGTCACAAATATGAAAAGTGAGAATAATCAGAGTTCGTTGTTGAGAAAAATCTATATTTTTTTATCCTTCTAATGTTAACAGTGGATTAACTAATAAAATGAATTTTCAAGTCAAACATATCAAAGAGAATATGAAGAATGTTTTTAGCCTTCAAAGAAAAGATAAATATCTTGTGATAATCTTGAATTACGGTATGAAATTAGGAAAATATATTACTCATGTGATATAAAAGTTTTAAGTGGATTCCAATGTTACATAAAATAAAATGTAAGATTCATATCTAGTTGGTAGTGTTGGTTTGAGGAATAATGATAAAATTAATGTAGTTATGGATTATACTGGACAAAAAGAACTCACTCTAGAGTTTTTTTATATGGGTACATCTCAAAATCACAGAACCAAAATAAAAATTGGGACCCCAAAAATTACACATAGGAATGATACGATTATTATGTTTTATTATCATAGAAATATTAGAGATTTCCAAAATATCCATTCCATTACCAAGAGGAATCAAAGAAAAAAATACCCAAAAAGCAATCGTTGTGAAGTTAAATATTCCATGGATTATTTTTATGGAAATTTTATTTGGTGTGGAGTATTTATAAATATGGATAGATATTTCTCCTCTATAATGTTGCGGCATTTTACGCAGAAAAAATGTTCCTTAGAATCATATTATGAAATAATAGAACAGATTGAGAATGGAAAACTAATATTCTTATTTTTAAGTATATTTTACCTCATGAAATTATAATGAATATTAGTAATATGAATTAACATTGATTTTTAAATTAGAGACATGATTATATATGGGAATAGATGAGTGTGAAGTTTTTGCAATGGATTCCCTGAAAGCATGAGATTGTACAAGTTCATGGATCAATGATAGTGTTATCATATTTGAAAAAATGGGAAATAAATATGTCATCATATTAATCAATAAATATAATGAATGTGTCATAAAATTTGTAAATGAGGAGGGAATAAGTATTTTTGGCCTTAGGAAAGCTAAATTTAGAGGTAAATATATGAGAATTTTTACATGTCATGGTTAGTAAAGTTATCAATTTCCACATACATATGGTTAACCAATATTGAAAATTAGGGTATGAAATTTTCTTTACTAAGAATAAGTATACAATCAAAGTAAAATATGGTGTAGTGGTAATACTATAGTAGCACAAAAACTGGTTATCTTATAAATTTATTTTTCATTTGAGCCAACCAAGGATGATGAGAAAAGGATGTGGAATAACAATCTTGATCATTTGAGCCAACCATCCTTAAAAGATATAATGAAATGTGGTAGTTCGTGAGTTTTGTAGAATATATAATGAAATTGTACAAACATAAATGATTCTTTCCGACAAAGGAATGTTACATTAAATACTTATAAGGGAAAAGAGCTATAGTGAAAAAGTGTTTTGAAAGTGGTATATATTAATGTGTGTGGACCTATCTCAACAAGATCCTTTGATAAGAAGAGATAAAATATTCTATTTATTGATGATTATAATTAAATAGTGTGAATATTCTTCATTTACTATTTTCCTCAAGTGTTTAATTTCATTACTCAGTATTATATAGAGGTAGAAAGGATGCATGGATGGAAAGTATTAAACATCCAAACTGAAAATTGTATGGAGTTTACTAAAAGACTAGAGGGATATTAACTTGTGAAGTATAACATAATGAATAATGTTTTGTTGGTGATGAATTCCCCATAAAATTGTGTAGATTATAGAGGAATCTATATCATAAATAACATTTCTAGAATTATTCTTATTGAGTAAAACTTTTCAGAGAAGTTTTGAAATGAAGTAACATTGACATTCAGTTACATTTTTAATGGAAAATTGTTGTTTCTAAGGAAATAGAAGACCCCATATTAGATATGGTATGGAAATTAATAAATATTATAGTGATTGTGTGTCTTTATAAGTAAGTGTTTTATTAACAATAAATAAAAACACACAATGTTTGAATCCTATAGAGATGAAGGGATAATCATTATCATATCAGAAAAAATACAAGTATATACATATTTAAAAAAGTGAATAGGAATGGTTTGAGAGAGAAATTAAGTTTTTTTGTGTGTAAAATTAGTTTAATTTTCAAACACATAGTGAAAAAAATATGTAGGATATTGGTGAAGAAGTGGGAAGCTCAAGGGGAGTGAAAATTCTTAAATAAAATTCAAAACAAAACACCGACGATGAAAAAGAGGATGTTAGATCTTATGTTTCATAGAAATAGTTGAGGAGGGAAACATTGTGAATATTAATATCATCATTGACAAGTTATTACTAGGTAAGAATGGGTGAGTGATGCATATAAAAATAACAATATTTTCTATAATAGTCGTAATAGGAATGTTATGAAGAATATGTCATATATGAAAAGTGGGTTCATGTAATCAGTGAATATATTTATCAAATTAAGAATAATCAAACATGGATAATTTTTTTGAGGATGAGTTATAAAAATTTCATTATAAGAAAATGGTAATTTAATAAATTACTTAATTAATATGGTTTCTTAATTCCAAGAAATCAAGAATCGTGTGTTAAAGGTACTTCTAAATAGAGGGAATTGTTGTTGATGAGGCATTTTCACATTTTGAAATGATCAAAACATTTTCATTATTTTTCACCATATAAGAAGAAAAAAATTCAATTATTCCCTGATGGATATGAATCAAACATTTCAAAAAGTATTCATCTTAGAATAATGTATAGAAAATAGTGAATAAGTTTTTTGGTCCATAAAGGTGATTTTTTATGGAACAAGGATTTGTACAGATTGAATTGACCAACTAGAGAATGGTATTCATGACTTTATTAGTACTTGAAGAAGCCTAATTTCAATCATGGTTGAGTTTATTAGATTTTATAAGTCAATTATTAGAGTAATCATTAGATTATTGTGATAGTTTACTTAGATAACAAAATCATTAGTGTATCAAATGAAGATAAATTAAAATAGATTATAGAATTCTAAAATTGAAAATTTGAAATATCAATGATCGGAAAAATGGTATTTTCCATTGATTTATGGGTAACACAATGATGAAATGAAACAATAATTTTTCTATAAATATATTCCAATGATATTTCGAGAATAATAAGAATGTATAATTCCAAGGAGACAAAAAACTAGGTTTCAACCTGGATAAAACTATCAAGGGATGATAAGGAAAAAATGATCAAAATCATTTAATACAAGTATATCATTTGGATCCTATTTTAATTACTAATGAAAAACCTAATATTATTTTTTATAAATTCTTGCTGAACCAGGATCAAGGTAATCCTAATGAAATACATATACTTGTAGTAAAAAGTATAGTTCTATGTATTAAGGGAATAATTAATTTGGAATTTATATACAAAAGAATTTATTATAAAGAGTTATTATGTTATAATTATGTATATTTAGTGGGTAAATAAGATTACTAAAATTAAACATCAGGTGGAATATTCTATCATGGTAGAATATTTATTTCATAGATAAGAAAGATAAAATATTGAATTTTTTTTAGTACCGTAGAAGCTAAATAGTTTCATCCAGTCAAGCTTGTTTCTATTTTTTTTGGATTGATAATAAACTTGAAAACATGAGAGTTGAAGTGAAATAACTAATCTTGAATCAATTTTGATATTTCATGCACTATAAATCTTAAAAAAAAATTATTCCATCACTAATGGACAATGGACATTGAAAAAAAGTGTTGTTTTATCATGTATAAATTTCAATACGTTTTTTTGAAGTTAGTGTTTCTAACTATAAAATTAAAGGTTTCATAAATCATAAAAAATTCCTTACCAAATATGGATTTAAAATGAATCAAATTGGTCCTAGTGTTCAACTAACTCCTCACACATAAATTATATGGATGTGGAATCCCTGATCCCCTTTTATTGAATATTTATCTATACAAACAATTCTGTTTCCTTTCCCACTTGAAGACTAAAAACTATTTTCCATCATGTATTTTTGAAAAAAATGGGACAAGATGTGTTTTTGGAAAGGGGTAGAGTTAATTAGGGGAGTAGACAAATATGAGGATTCTTTATTAATAATTTTGAATCTAATGTTTTTTTATCCTCGAAGAAATATAAAAAAATAGAAATTTGGGTTTCATAATTATAGAAACATATAATTTAGGGTTAAAGAATTGTCCATATCAATAGACATGTACTATGAAATAATTGTTATCGGTAACTATAATAAATTTGTTTTTTTACAGAATAGTTGGTATCAACAAATATCCATCCTGTGGTTTCGTGAATAAAGTGATTTGTTGATAAAATATTCATGCTACTCTAGTTTACCTTAAAAATATTGGTTTTTATGGGAGTATAGTATTTGTTCAGTATGTTCTGGTTCACTATATAATATTATAGACAAAGAGTAGTGTTTTAAGAATATTTTCTGTGTGTTTTTGTCAAAATATGCTTCTATATGGGTTTAAAGTGTTATGAAAAACCTAAAGTGGGATATTGATGGGAGAAAATACCTCATTAGCATTCTTTAGATTATTTGGTTTAATGTGTTTTTTAAAAAAATCTTGTGGACAATTTCGTCTCTAAATTAGTTAGAGGTGCTCAAAATTACCATATTTAAGTTGACGTTGTTTCCTAATGTTGTCCAAATTGTTGAGTCTAAATGTTTTTTGGTTGAATGTTTGTTTCTGGAAGTGGAATGTTTCTAAAAAGTAGAGTATGTGGACCATCAGGTTGAGCATGAAGACCATGAGGTCATGTTTGGGGAATCATAATAGAAGATTGCATGTGGAAGACTGTGAGGCCACATAGACCGACCGAAAGGTTGAGTTTGTGGGCTTAAGGTTGAAGGTGACCACAAAATGTGAGATCAGTATCCGAGTACATGGAAAATATTGTGAGCTGTGTTCATGATGTTATAATTGGGGTCAAGTTTTTAGTTTTTAGCTGTAGTATGTGTTTGATTTTATGTGAAGGATTGTGAGTCTTTATATATAGAACATTAGTGAATTTTTAAAGAAGATAATTTTTAATTTAAGGGATGACTAATAATTGATATAAGTATATTTATCCGAGGTATTTTTCATTAAATTACCCATAATGGTTCATTTAGAGAGGGGGAATTTAGTAGAGATATATTCTTTATGAAATTCTGATAATTTTAAAAGGTCCACCATAAGGTTTCATTTTATTAAAGGGGGTTCTTGAGGTTGGATATTACAGTAAAATGTATCTCATGATGTTACTAAATATGAGTCTACTTGTAACTTTATTATGGATACATTTTTGTGGTAGGTTTTCCTGGTGAACCATTTTCACAAAGGGGATATGATGATTTAAACAACTAGGGAAGATGATGGTTTTAGAAAAATTTCTCCACATGTTCAAGAATAAAGATAAGAAATATATTTCACGTTGGATAGTTTTTTTCATCATTAAGTATGTAGAAGAGTGAATTACATTTATAAGATGAAACTGGTGATTCATTTCACTCTCTGATAATCTTGAATATTATATTTGGTGATTTAGATTAATAGAATAGTCTTATGACGGACTAGTAAGTGCACTTCAATAGTGAGATATGTGATACTTAAAAGTGTAATTTGTTTTAAACTATGGGATATCAAGTTTTCTCCAATAATTTTAATAATAGTTAACTATCTTGGATTAGTTACATTAGATATTTACCTATGTATTCTCCTTGTATATATCATGGTAAGGGATAACCAAGTAAAACTACTACTTCATATGAATGTTTTAATTTTAGTCTATATATTACTATAGGAAGGTGAGAGAAGAGGATATGTTTAATAGTAAAAAATGATCAAAATGGATGATTATTCTAATTAATCATACCCCTATTCACCACCTCTCTAGGTATTTTACCTAGTGGGACCAATAATATAATGTCTACACTTATATTAAGGACACGTTGGTTGTGTCCTATTGACTTTATACTCAAACCATGTATGACGAAACACTATTAATGTAAAAAATTGATGATCATGGATCCAATCAAGTGAAAGGGCCTTGTGTCACATAACAGATCTAGAGGATAAGGGTAAATGGGTGGAGTTAAAAAGGATTTATGTTCCTTATTATAGAATCTCTTATAATCTTCTATATTTTTTCCTTATTACTTTACTTATAGTTTATTTCTAGTTGGTTGTTTTGTTTGAAATATTGTTACAACATGGTTTTAAATCATTTTATTATGTTGATTCACTCTCTCATTATAATCTCATTCTCATATAAATTTGTTAGTTTGATATTTGTAATTAGAGTATATTCTCCCCATATATCAGTTTAGGCCCTCGCAACTACATATAAACCTCTTACATATGAGGAGGCTCTTATGAAATCATGTAACACTCTGGCAAAACCTGATGATTTGGGTAAGGGTGTTACATAGGTAAAAGAAATTAAATAATTGGTTATTCCATAATTAGTGACTTTTTTCTATATAAATCTTGTATTTTGTTTTGTCATTCCCAATGAGTTGAGGTATTTAACATTTTTGATAGAAAATATTATTTCCTTTTAGATTTAGCATGCATCTCTTTGAATATATTTTTGTGAATAATCTAGAATGATATATTCTTATCTCCCTCCTTGGTATTCTACATCTATTAGATATGTGGTGATGGAGATAGGATAATGGGGTTCTTTAATTATTTTTTAATTTCAACAGTTATGACCACTATTTGTTGTGTTTTTAACTATATATGGATCATATCTAGTGTTAGCTTGAAACTAAATTTCTTAATATGAAGAAAATATTGTACCACCATCCATGTATTACACATTGGTCCATAATTAACACTCATTAAAACGTGTTTCATATTCATCATCCTCTCATGGTGCCTTATCATCATCATCCTCAATTAAAAGAATCCATGGTGACATGTCTATGATTTCAATAAAATTTAGATTAGTTTGTAAAATAAATTGAGTAATATTTAAATAAAACAAGTCCAAATTTAATGGTTCTCCCTTAATAGTATCATCATATAAATATTCATAATTAATTGAATCTTAAAAGATAATTAAGTATGTGGGTGGGAGTGTATCATCAATATATCCTTCAAATATTAACACATCAACCATATTGTACTATATATCATCCAGAGCCCCAATTTGTGTGAATATTTTATATTAAAACTAAATTTTATATCATTATTCGAATTAAATTCAATGAAATTATAATAAAGTGAGTTTAATAATGAATTATACTACTCATTTATATCGTCTTATTGTTCCTTATCATTTTACAAGTCCTTTAGGAATCCATTTTTAGGTGTGAGAAGTTGGTTAATCTATTTCAGTCTTCATTTATCTTCAGTATTGATTATATTATGGGATTATATTAGTTTTGTCATTAAATTTTTGTTTCTTCACATATACTTGTTTTCTAATAACATCTTGAATCATAGTGGTAAATTTTTCATCTTATTTCCTCTTCTCATTTATTCCGTAGAAAAATAATTCTTACATTGAATCCTTTTATATCTCTTAAATTTGAAATTCTCTAGAAATAATTTTTTCTAGTAATTTAGGTTAAATAATTTTGATTACATTATATTGGTGTAAGATGAACTACTTAAAATTTACTACAATATAGTGCACTTTTTTCAATAGATATATAATCTCTAACTCTATTTTTTTAGATTTTTTTTAAATAATAAAATGAAAATATTTACAAAATGGGAAAAATTATGGAGTGGAGGGATTATATTCCTTTAAAAATGATATATTGATAAAGAAAAAAATCATATTACCATCATCAATTTTGAATGAAAAAATCTCTAAATATTTCCAGTGGATGTCCATGGTATTCTACAATGATCCAATTTAAACATTCATTATTCATGGATTTTTTTTCTCTGAATGTAATGAAAGAAATTGGTGGTGATCCTTTGAGTCGATTTACACTTAATCCCTTTATTTGAATTAATTATAAAGACTCTGTATCACTCTTATTCATTAAGAAAATATAATAACTCATATCCCCCACACCTCACATTGAGTTTAATATTGAATTAAAAAATAGTACGCCTATATTTCATCAAACAACCTTTCCTAAAATGGAAATGCATATACTTTGAAAATACCAAATAACTCGTAAAAACAAGGGGATCAAAGTAATGGTTATTCCTAACAAGGTGATGTTTTATCTACATATAATTAATTCCCTACCTCTTAATTCCCTCTCAAATGCCTACAACCACATTGAATTTCTCTTCTCAACGCATAATATTACACTGTAAATGGAATGGGTTGAGAATAGTTAATGATAATGAAAACAACACATGTAGAAATACTATACAAGTAGTCACAGAAATCATGACAAACACATACACTTCATTCTCCAGATACACTAAATTTAATTAAAATAAATAGAAGGAGGAATTTAATTAAAAATACAAGCTCATGAATTATAATAGATATCATTCATTTAGACAACCCCTAGTTGAGTTAGTTCCCCATCGATAAAAGAATTTATAACTAGATCACTATGAAAAACATAGAAATATAAATTACATCTAAGATATATTTGAAATGATCAAATTCAAAATTCTTCTTACATAAACTTATTCTCTACTTTATTTAGAGTGAATCCATTTGAGTTTAGTCTATGTGGATAGTTTTGGTGTATATTGAGAATCTATGTGACATGATGTTTTTAATGCTATTTTAGCTCAAGATATGATTCCTGTGAGAATAGTCTTTAGTTTCAAAAAATTCATTTTTCCTCTCTATATTCAAAATATAATACCAAATGTATTTTCTAAACAATTTCATCTTAATTGGAATAATTTAGAGTATTAGAATATTATTTTTTGGTTATAAGTTCTTTCCTGGAGACTACATGTTAAATTGATGCAATATTATGAGCATCATGTATTTTCATAAATTCAATTATGTGTCTTGGAATGTTCCCAATATCATTCAAGCTAATATTATTCCATCACCACCAATAATAGTGGATTTTTTTGTAATTTCCATAACTTTAGAACTATGTACAACTATCATGAATTTCTGAAACAACAAGTGATAATATATATAGAACATTTTATTGACATTAAAAATAGATCATTGTATTTGGGTGGGGATGTATTGGTATCATAGAATGTGATTAATTCATAGTTTTAAATGTGTAAGAGTCATAAACCATGTTATGAATAACTTCCATTATTTAATATACACTCAATATTCAATAACTGGTGGTTCTATAATTTTATTAATAGAATAATTTAATATTATATAATATTTCTAATTATTATTCATTGGGTATCCACAAAGCTTATTCTAAAACATGATTTTTGAGACACAATTTATTATGATTGATTTAATCATAGGTAACGATTTTAGGATATCATAATATATAAATCATTTACCCCTATATAATGGTTTTTTCACTTTTGGTGATAAAAATAACCATAGAATATGATCTGACCACCACTTTCATATTTGAGTAACTCTTATCAATCATCCAACCATTCAAACTATTGAGATATGCTTCCATCCTGAAAGATGAAATGGAAAAATGGGATTTCCATAAAAAATTATTCATTTGTACAACCACTTCCCAACATTGATACTCTTTAAATTATGATTATTTACCTTTCACAACACTCCGGAGGGATCATCTACTAATATTTTTAACTTCCATTCATTATTTCATGATCTAAAGAATTCAAAAAAACCAAAAATAATTTTTGTAGTTTTGCAATTTGAATTCATGTTAAAATATTTTTTTAAAAGAAATTAATCCATTTAATTATTAATACCATATATTTATTACAATATCAAAAAATTATTGATGTCTAAACATTTAATAAACAATTAATTAGTAAAAAATAAAATCTAATTAGAAAAATGAAAACTTATTACTCAATCATTAAGTCTATCCAGGATAACCATTATAGAAATTCAGAATGCTTGAATAGTATGTAATTGCATTTTTAAATTCATTAATGACATTGGGAAAGGGGTATAAAAGTCATTTAAATTGAAGGTGAGTAGATATATAGTCATGTATAATTTTGGAATATGTGAAAATAAAACGTGTGTGTGTGAATATGAGTATGATTGAATGGTGAATTGATTAATATTAAATTATTTTTAAAATAGTTGATGTTTTCATAAATAGGATATTATTAATTTATATATGTACTAAAATTATTGACATAAATTTAATGATATTATGTGATTTAATTAATTAATTTATAATGTATTAAGACATTTATGTATGGTGTGATTCTTTAAAAAATTATTTGGTATTAACTTCTTATAGTATATTGTTTTTTATAGATTGATGATACCAAACATATCTACTAATAAGACTCATGGAAAAGATATAGTGTAGAAGAATTATGATAAAGATGTTATGGAGGGTAATTTAAGAATATTACTCTTGTGAGGGGGTCTAAGATTCTATTTTAGAAGAATTTTATTGAGGTTATCTTTAATTTGATTTAGAAAATCTAAGGGAGACAGTTTTATGTAGGTTCATTGGTATATATTGTAGTTCTTATTTTTTTGCACAAAATCATAAAATACTTAAGGGGTATACTTGACCACGTATAATTGAAAAGTAATTGAATGGCATGGATATTGAATTTGAGGTGATTTAAATACATAAGATATAGAGTGAATTATTCAATATCATTTCTTTATGGACCTTCTCAATATTATGAGGATATCTTAGTTTTGGTGCAGAGGAATTATGGATTGTCATGGGATTATTTTTCGGATCTATCCTTTGAGTAGATTAACCCTCCAGCCCTGAGGATGAAAAAATGAATTTATTTCATGGATATAATGTTAGATAATATATAATATATTAATTTTATTAATAAATTTATAAATATTATATGATTTTCTATGAATTTGGGTGGTGAAAATATTTTTGAAACTCATTGTTTTGAGTATTGGATGAGGTTTGAGTACCACTGGGTGTTTAAGAACCATTTTCTCCAACATTGATTGAAGTGGATAATAAGGATCTCATATGAAAAAAATATATTGAGGAGGAGATAAATTATTCATCATAAACGAATGTATTAAGAGGTTGATGGTGTTAAAGTTAGTTCCCCTAAACCAATTGAATTTATACTTTAGATTAACAAAATTTTAATAAATATACTGTCACGTGATGATTTTAATTTTTCATAGAATTAATGTTATAGTATCCATAGATTATTTTATATATAGAAAGGTTATACATGTTTCATACTATAATTATAACCCATAAATTCTATGAAAATAATATTTTACAATTTTATGATGGACTACATAACATAAATAAGACGAGATAATAATTATGTTTAAATATAATTTGTTTGAGGCTCTTAAGATATTCAGATTAATTCTCAAAAAGTTTTCAGTAGCTACTATCCACAATATAATGTTTTTTAGGATAAACTCAGCAAAATTAATTTCACATGTTATTTTTTTCATTTTATATTTCTATATTTGAATTTGTGTATTGGTTATAATTAATAATATTATTTTTAATGTTTATCATGAATCTTGTACATTGACATATGGATGTAAACGTAATGATTAAATATTCTTAGAGTGATGTAAAATATGTTGGGTGCTTCAAAATTGGGATGAAATTAATTAGATAAGTGAATAAATTATTTTTACCTTACATTTTATTGCAATAAGATATAAATGACATATTGATCAAAATAATTTTTTTTGATGAATAGACATTATGGTTTTCTTGAATTTTAATTAAGCATATAGGGTGATGACAAAAGTGTACAACTTACTTAATGAGATATCAAGAAAAATGGATTATATTAACTAGTATAATTTTTGGTGTTGCTATTTTCATTGTGGAATTATATTCATTCTAAATTGATTCCTTGACATTATTTAGATTTTGATCATGGAAATTAAAAAATTCATGTAATGCCACTGGGAAAGAAGCCTAAATATTCACACATAATGTGTATTCATAATCTCACTAGATTATGACGGATTTGATATTAAGAATCATATTTTTTCGGTGGAAGAATAATTATTCACGTATCATCAATCTTGTAAATTAAGTCATTATATATTTGATTTTTGAATATTTTATTTGAATATTATATCTTATTTATTATCCCTAATGTTATAAACAAATAAATAATAATTCACCTATATAGTGAATAAATTAATATAAATTTTGATTTATTTATGTGAGTATTATCACAAAAAATTATTCATGGGTTGAGTGAATATAATATACATTTATTTGAAATAATGTTTTACTATTCAAGGTTTGATAGATTTTTAAGAGGATTCCTCAACCAAGGGCTTAACGAAGATGATTTATATTTCTGTGTGTTTATCACATCTCATGAGGTATAATAATAATAATATTATTATTATTATGATAATTATTTAAGACAAAGACAACTTAAAATAAGAAATTAGAAAAGGGATTGTTGGGAAATTATTAATTGTTTAAACCTATGTTTTCAATCCCAATTACATGATTTTAATGGAAAATGAGTTATTTTTTACAAATTTGAGACTATATAATTCTATTATGCACTAGAGAGTCAATATTCCTCCCACCATATAAAAAATATCATAAAACATGAGAAATCATTTATTGAAATGAATGATGTAATACCCAGTGAAATATATTACTTATTACTAGAACAAAAAATACAAAGTGCATTGTTTAGAGAATCATAGAGCACGTGTGGATAAAATTAAATTAAAATCACATTAATTCTATACTAAAAAATGATATAAAAAATGGGGAAGCACATCATTTAAAAGGAATTATCAAAATAGAAGTAATTATATTAATAAAGTAATTTTAAATTAAATTTTAATGATCATATCTAAAATAATCTGGGGTAACCATTATCAATATATGTAGATATTATCCATTAATATGAATAAAAAACCATTATTGTTCATACTTTACATAAACCCAAAAACCTTCAAGTGGTATCAAGGAAGTCACATTATAAGTTAATTATTATTTTTTTTTTATGAATTCTATGTTTTTTCGATAGTTTTCCTTTCTAGTTAGTTTTTATTTTATCTAGAAGTTGTGATACCATATTCATTCAAATTAATATAATGAAAACCATACTGATAAAAAATAAATAATGATTTATCTATTATCAAGATCTTTCAATTTTAGTCACTAGATGACACTAATACAAGAAATGTAATGGAAAATTAAGGCATGTGTACGCATGTTCAACCACACAAGGTGGTGGTTTCATCAGTCAGGGAATTTCATGTTGACCATTATATGGTTTCATTATATGCCATATAATGATCACCAACATGACACATAATGTTTTTGGAGTATATAGCATATTACTAGTGTAGACACTATGTAACCCCAAATGGAATTGACTCCTTGTGAATCATTGTTAGATATGTGGTCAAAGAATGAAAATCTTTATACAATGGAAGTTGATTAATGAATGAGTGAAAAGTCATGATGTGAATTACATGGTGTGTATTTGGGGGTACACAACTTTAACACATGAATAATAGGGTGGATAAATTTTGAGACACTATAAAAGTTGGGTACGTGTCCAAACATAGATTACAAAACATGTAGCTAGATGTACACAATATAACATGTTATAACTCATTCATGATACATATTTAGATAGTTTTGTTGTGTGATTCAACACAATGATAATTATAACAAGTTATAATAAACATACATATTATCTATATGTACTTGTTGGTTGATATGTTTATTTCTATACTCGGTATACATCGAGTGTTTTTTTGTGTTGTGTTGAAATAAATTCTCAATAATTATTATCCATATAATTATGCATCTACACAACATGTAATGATCATCATACATTCAATATCCTTTATGAACTTTTAAATTGGTATATGCTGCATATATTTATGTAAATACGTGTTTTTATACACACTATAAATTATAAACTACTTGATCCATGAAATAACATATTGTATATATATATACGCATTATGGGGGTTTAAATTCTATGTAAGTATATAGTTCAAAATAAGAACCACACGAAAAATGTGTCACATAATGTGTTAAGTAAAAGAGTGCATTATGTAAGTATAAATTTTTAAAATTGAATTTAATATGACATTTAAAGGCACACACCTTGTAACCTCTACTTTATATGCCATATGTGCGATATATTAAGTCATAGTAAGGAATTTAATATATATATAAGGGTACATTCCTTTTAATTTCAGCAAAACACACAACACACTCAATTAATTTAAATTAGAATTAATATTAAAATCTAATTAAAATAGTAATGGGTGTGAATTTTGATGAATGTCTCAAAAGAATGTTAATATAAAGAATTAATTAATTAATTTTTATATTAATTCATTAATAATTATAAATTTATCTTATGAACAATGAATTTAAAAAAATTCTAGAAAATACAATTGCATATTAATTGCATCTTATGATTATTCCAGAGCATTAGGGGCCAATTTATGTGTTAGGATTATATAATTTAGTTATTTATTGCTTGGGTTTATATATGATAATTTATTATTAATTTAATTATGATTATTTTCAAACTATTACATCCTACATATTAGGTAAGAGATTATGTATCCATGGTTTATTTTAAGTTACCCTAAACACTTGTTACCCCACAACCATGACTGAGTACACATATGTAAAGGATGGAGCTTCCAGAGAGAGGAAACAGTTCATGACCAGGGTGGAGGTGAAACTAACCATAATTATACATAGGTTAAAAGTGGGACGTTGTAAATTGAGTCAAAAATAAACACCATGATTTATTTCCATTCATGCTGGGTTTTTTTATCTACAATCAAAATAAAATTAGAAGATAAAACATCATGATCATGTCAAATATTTTTTAGTTCATGTTTATTTATTAATTTATCTGGTTCATGATTTATTTTGATGGGTAGATGTGACCACAAAATTTTAAAAATATACAATCATGTTAAGATGAAGTAAAATAATATAATAATATGCGATTTTTTATCAGAAATTATTAAAAAATAATTTTTAATCCATATAATATTTGATCGAATGTAATGAATAAAATAAAGAATATTTATATATAATGTAAATGAAATTATTTAAGGAAAATATTATGTTAGATATTTCCCTTCATCACTTGAGTTAGAATGAAGCCACATTTAAAAGTGTTTCACATCACATTATCTGGATAATTTCATTTGTCAAGGTGTTATAATGAATGTATAGGGTTAAAAAACCATTTTATTATCAAGAGTATTTTTTCTTTATATACATAGTGCAACTTATAGGCAAGCATCATGGAATTTTGAACATTGTATTTCAGGATTGAGGAGTCTACTTAACAGATAAAGGAACTGTGAGTTAATATATTTGGATAAAAATCCTTTCTAAATACCATTATATAATTTTATATGGTTTCCATATGTTTTCTGGGAAGGGGAATATGGATCCTTTATAGTTTAATATACACAAAACATGATTTACAAATCCAATAACAGGGGATTATGGGATTTGATAAAAATAGTGGAGGACTAAGAAAATTAATTTATTCTGTCATCATCGATTGTGAAGTTAATATTCCAAAAATATGCTTTTATTTTTCATATAAAATTTATATCCAATTGAACATATAAAATTCAATACAATAATCCATGGAATAATATATAATCCAAATTGGTCAATCTTCTAAGAGTGGTATAGTGAATTATGTAGTTTATTATTCTAAGAGATGTTTTTTATGTATTAGAGTCTCTGGTTACTATTATTTCATATGAAGAGGAATGTAAGGAGGTACCAGACTAGTTTTATAAACATTTGGACAATATAGTGGATGTTGAATCCCATATTCTATAATATATGACTTTAGTATTAGAATATCTATAAACACAAGGATGAATAAACAATATTATACCCTATCTATAATCTCTATCCGGAGAATCCAATTCATGAGGTGTATGAAATCTCTTGGTAATTCATTAGTTATAATTTAGGATAAGGTATAATATATAGAACTCATGTAGTTAATATTATTGGATATATTGGGTGGCTATAAATTCTATGATTATAATTCATGTGAAATCATATAAAAACCACATACTCTCCACACTTCTTATAAGAATATATAGTTTTATTTTACATTTCATTATAAATAATATACAAGATATTTCTTGTGGATATCTTAAATATGATTCAATAAGTGTATAAATACCTATATCATGAGAAAATTACTATCCTTATGGTGAACGATAGAAATTAAAAGAAGAAAAGTTCTGATAATAAATCAATTTCTATGGAACCATCACACCACCCTTTTAAAAGACGAATGATATAGAATGAGGATCTAGATAAGGATGTTGTGTGTTTATCTTTTGGTAATAAATTGCCCTCGAAAAAGAAGAGTGCCTCTATAGACAAACAATGTGAATCGCAGTGTATTCTTATTATCATGTGCAGTCTTTACAATTATATATATATTTTATTAGATATAAATTCTAGTTACCACATTTGTATAATACATAGAAATCAAGTAGTTTTTTTGTCGATTACCAAAGGTGAGCTGGATCTTAGAGGTAATAATATGAAAATTATAGATAAAAATGGAACATTAAAAGATGAACTAGATATTATATATTAACAAATCGCATTTCTACCAGATTGATTCTAGTTTTAAATAATTATTATTATATTCCCATGTACCTAATAAAAAATTAAATCTTTCTAGTTTAGACATTGATGCCTTCATTTTCATGTTTATAAATAAGTGACAATAATTTTATTAAGATAACATATTTTATGGTATGCCACCTTGAAATAAAGGTATTAAAATAATATAATAAGAAAACCATGTCTTGGAAAAAAATTAAAAATCAAGTTCACAATTCTCATTTCACACCATGTTGTGGCATCACTAGTTTAGTCATTTAAATGATAATTTTTTGAAAAAACTATATATAGAAGGATATTTATATAATTTGGAATTAAATTCAATTATATATTTCATTATTTCAAATAATTCAAAATAAATAAAACTCTATTTAGTGGAAAAGGTGAATGAGTGCTAAATATTCTATAATTTTTTCATATGAATTAATGTGGAGATTTATTAATAGTTGGTAAAGTAGGATACTCTTACTTTAGAAATTTCACCCATGAATACAGTAGATATTGTTAAATATTACTATTGATGAATGTTTAGAATTATTTTGATAAATTTAAAGAATTTCTTAATTATGTATAGGATCATCATAGTAAGAAGATTACATATCTCCACTCAGATGATAGTGGGGACCATTTTAACCAAGAGTTCATTGATTATGTAAAATTGTTTAGGATATTATCTCAAATAAATACTTATTATATCCCACATTAGAATGGTTTCACTGATAGGATAAATCATACCTTTTCGGACAAGGTGAGATCCATGATGAGTCGTATAATCCATTCATTACTCTTTTGGAGAAACACCTTAAAAATTATAGCAAACACACTAAAAATATTTATAACAAAAGTGAAAAACCGAATTCTATATGAGTTATGGTATAAAAGAAAATACCTTTTCCACATTTACATGTGTGGGGATGAAAAGTGATTTTAAGGATACTGTTAGAAAAAAAATGGAATCCTACAGAAGTAAGTGTATATTTATATTGTATTTTATGGAAACATTGGGTAATTATATTTTCAATATCAAAACAAAAAATATAAGAGATAAAATAAAAACCATGTTTCTAGAAAAAGAAAATATCTCTAATGGAAATTGGGGAAAATATAGAGTTTGATAAATCTATTACTGAAGATACACTAGATTTTGCACATGAATATATTTTATAAGACTAGTGAAAGAATTTGTTTAAGATATATAAGTACTATTTAGGATCACCTAACACGTTATAAAAATAGAGAGATATGGATTTCATTTCATTGAGGAATTCAATACATTATTAGTTTAAGATAATGAAAAAATATCCTATAAGAAAGAAAAAAGTATCTCAGATGTTGTAAATTGTCAAGAGGACAAGAATTATAAAATAGATTCTTGGTACTAGAACCAAGTATGGGTTTTGGTATATCATCTAGTTGATCAAAAAACTATTCTGTGAAAATGGGTAATAAAAAAATTAAATTTTTATAGTATTTTTAATATATATAAATAATGATTAGTTACTAAGGGGTTTTATAATTGTTAAAGAATATAATTGAAGAAACCTTTTCACCTATCACTATACAAAAAATACATTATAATTTTACTATCAATAAAAGCATTGCATGATAATAATATTAATAAAATAGATTACAAGACTGCCTTAATTAGTGGAAAACCTATAGAAAATTTATATATACATAAAATAGGATAGTCAATTAGTCAAAAGGACGCTAAGAAGGTGTTCCTAAATCGAGATCCATTTTTTATTAGAGGTAAAAATCATAATCTGGGAAAATTATTATTGATGATTACCTTAGATAATTTGAGTTTATAAATAATTAATGTGATACCTATTTATAAAATAGGTTATTTGGTGGTGAAATAATTTTACAAGTTGTATATATTGATTATATGTTATTGATAGGAAAAAGATACCAGTCTTAGAGTAATATAAGAAATGGATAGAAAAATTTATTTCAATGAAGGAAAAAAGTTAAATAATGTAAATTATGGGGATAAAGATCCATCATGATAGATATAATAGTGTCATTGAACTATTATAAGGACATATATTGACAGGTTGTCAATGAGAATAAATATTTAGTCATTCAAGAGAGTATAATTTTTAATTTCAAAAATGTATAATTTTGTTTAAGAATATTTATCATCAGAAATAAGAGGACATAGAGAGAATGAATATATTACATTATTCATATATGATATTTTATTACATTTATTCCATGCTATGTACTAGTATTTATATTTCCAACATCCTGATAATGGTAGGCAAATATCAAGAAGATCAAGACGTGCCACATTCATCGCTTGTAAATACTATAATGATGTACCTAATGCATATAAAGGCCATGTTACATGTTTATAATAGATTAGAGTAACTATTTTGGAAGGGATACACATATTATAGTTTATAGATAGATTATAATTTTTTTTAAATCATTGTCAGGATATGTTTTTTTTTCTAAATAGAGTTCATTAAGTAGGAAGAGTTTTAAGAAGATAATATTAACTAATTCTACCAAAGAGTCTATGTATATAATAGTTTATAATGTAGAAACAATATAGTTTGGTTATGAAACATTATTTTGGATATTTATCTTCAAACTAATAATAAAAATTCTCTCACTCTATATTATAATAATACTACAATTTTTTTATGAAAGGATCCCAGTCTACATAAATTTATGAAGCATATAGTTTAAAAATATATCTTCTTGAAGGATTTTTCATAATGGTGGGAAGTAATCATTAGTAGAATATACACATAATAGAATGTGGAGGACTCACTTACTAATGCCTTATATCCAGAAAATCATTAATTTTATGTGACATATACCAGACTAAATGATGTTAATAGTTTTCTCTAGTACATGTGTGAATATTTTGGAGTTGTTTCCCAAGAATGAACTAAATCTATACTTTTAGTTATCATAATATTAATAATTTTTATATCATATAATGTTTTTTAATTTTTTAATGTTTATATGATATTTTATTAAGAATATTTTGCACATAAACAGTTTATAACTATCCCCTAAAATAATTATAACCTATAGATTATATGACAAAATTATTTAACATACATTATATAGTCTTGGTAACATATATTTCATAGGATGAAAATGATATTTGACTATCATGTGATGGATACCCATAATGAATTCATACTTCTTCTCATGTAGTCCACGTATAGTAACATATAATTAGGGCTGTTATGAGTATATACCCACAATTATTTAATCCACATTTGGAAGGTCTCATTGGATGAAGATGTCTGTATTGGTCCACGGTCTTGAGTGTATTAGTAATTTATACCTTGAAATGTGTACTTTGAGGTTTGTATGAAAATAATGATTAAATACTCTTGTTGTGAGGTTTCAAAAGGTATGTATATCAAAAGGATAAATGAATTAATTTTAGAAGTCATGAAACAAATTTTCCCAATCGAGTTAGTGAGAGAAGATGTCAAATGCCATTTTATTAAAATATAACTACAGTATTAAATCCATTGACATAGATGTTCATTAATGAGTTCATTTTTAAAATTCAGATAAATATATATCAAATATATTGGGTGATGATAATGTATGCATAATGTTTTAGGAGATATAAAAACAATTGGATTATACTAAACCTTATCTTTTTAAGCTTGATTATTTTCATTATGATATTATCAATTTTTTTCTATGGGATGCTAGACATATTACTAGATGGAAATATTAGATATTTGGAATATTCAACTGATCCCATAATGAAAGTGTCCTAGGTGGTCACACACTAAGCATATCAAGATTCAAATGAAATTCTATTTAATTTAATACTATAAATAAATATTACTCCTTACTTATTTGATAGTAATTATTTAGGTATATCCAATAATATAGATCTGATAAAAATATATAAGAATTCATAATATATGAGTTGAATTTTATATCATATTTATTATTTATTTGATAATAAATGACAATTTATTTACTCACTTACTTTTTGTAAATATATTAATATTAATAGTCATTTAGTAATGTGAATATTAAAATAAAAAATTTTAAAATAAATTTAGTGATTATAATATTATTTATTTATTTAAACAATAATATTTATTTTTTTGAATAAATTTATTATTATTCATGGTTGGATAAATTATATAGAGGATTCTTTGGTCGACTAGATGGTATGAAAAAGGAAATATATTTATCTATGAGTTTAGAATATATCGTTATTTGTAAAAATAATAACATTATTATATAACATAGAGATTACAATGAATAAATAATTTAATAATGAACATTTTTGAAATTATTAACACTTTTACCCTATGAATAAAATTTCAATGAAATCATTCAAGATGTATAAGAATTATCTGGAACAATGATGAGAATCTTGAATTATTTCAAGATCTAGAGAGATAATCCTCCTATCCACTCTCAAGAAGAGTAAAAATAAGAGAAGTTATTTTTTTTATCAATGATGAAGGATATAAAAAATAGGTTACTCCATGCGAAGACTCATAATACATAGGGAATTGTTTAGTGATTCATGAAGCATGCTAGGATACATCTAAAGGAATAATTTAATGCATTCTACACTACAATAATGTTTTGAGAAATGTAGAAATTGAAATTATTAAATGGAATTAATACATTAATGGTAATTCAAGTTATAATTTAATTATAAATTTAATGTGAAATATTATCTCTAGATGATTCATTGTATCAATCATTAAGTTCTTAAAATATTAACTAGTGAAACAATTGAAAAACCATTATTGATTACTAATATAATGATTCTAAAATTACCTAGAACCATATGTAAGAAAATATAATGGGATGTATATGACATTTATAGTGAGTGATTGGGTGGTCAAGTGAGGAGTTTTTCTTTTTTTATTATAGGGTAAGGGTTCTACTAGAGTGAGATTGGTGTATAATTAATATCCATTCTTGAGAAATTTTTCTTAGTGAATGTAATTACTTTAATTATTTTTTCAAAATAATATATCTTTATAAATTTTACATGAAGGGATGTTTGAGTGAGGGAGGTCATGATTCAATTTCCACATAAGAATCTCATTCATGGTCTAATGCATCAGTTTTAATCATATATTATTGTGTTGGTCATGTAATAAGGTATGACATTGAATCTCAATGATAGGTTAAATGATATAGTTTTAGTGCATGGATGTTAGGATACATAGGTTAATTCTCTTGTTATAGGGTGTAGTTAGTGATTTATTATTGTGTGTGTTCCAATTAATTAAGGAAACGAGACATCCATGATTCAAGGTAGGATAATGGTTATAGGTACCATAGCTAGTGCATTATTTGATAGTTATTATTCTCATTTATTTATTTATTTCCATTTGATATTGGTACTTGATTTGGATGTTGATATTATATCATTTGATTTTCTTATGATCACTATTTTTAGAAAAAATGAAGATTCCATCAAAATTTTCGAAACATTTTACAATATAATTAATGAATATAAACATTTCTAGAAAATATATATTTTGGAGATTGAAGGAACTGATGGGATTATTAATATGGAATAGTTATTATGGTTTCCGGTATATATTTATTGTTTTTGATGATGATGGATATTCATTCTATCTTGTGATAAATCTTGTGTTTTTCTAAGGGAATGTGATTATTTTGTCAATTTATCCAACTTTGATTAGGGAAAATTAAGGATGATCACAATACAAGTATCATGTAGTTCTTATACTATTCAAGGGTTTCATTAAATCTCTTTTTTATTCTAGAAGATATATATCACAATATTTTTTTTGAATTTTTAAAAGGATTTACTTTAAAGAGGGAGTTAGAGTTTTGGATTAACATGGTACATAGTTTAGAGAATATATCCATACCTCCTTATAACATATCATCAGTTGTTATCATAGAATTTAAAATGTACAAAGAAGAACCTGAATATAAAAAATTCATTATGAAAAGTGTGTCTCCAAGGGGTGCACTGGTTCTTTTTTTTCAAGTAGGTGGATGCATGTTTTTGGTTCTGTGTTCATTTTCAAAGGTTGAATCAGTTTACCATTAAAGTTATATTTCATTTACCCTAGAAATATGATTTAATTGTACATATGAGAGATGTTTTTGTGAATTTCATATTTTTTTATTTTAATAGGATACCACCAATTGAGTGTTTGATTTTTGTTTGTTCTAAAGGAAACCATTCAATTCAGATATGACCATTTCATATTCTTAATAATGCTATTTATATTGATAAAAAAACAATATATTTTTATGGCCATGATGAACTATGTTTTATATCCTTATTTGGACTTATTCATGATTATTTTTATTAATGGAATATTTATTTACTAGTGATACTATGAAGGTCATAGGTATAATTTTACTATTATCATGGAAATAGAAAAATATAAATGGTTAAATTATAAGATATCAAAATTTAATTTTTGTATTGGAGGGGTGATGTTTTTAGTGAATGTTTTCTTTGAATCATGTAAATCATTGGTCCCTTGTAATTGGTACTTTAGATTTTTTAGGCGATCTCTAAGAATGTCCCTGAGATACAGAATTTTAGGGTATTTATAGGTTCTTACCATATGTTTATCCATATTTTTAACCAAACTGATCTAATGACATTGTTGACTAAGAAAGGCATGAAATTTTGTTGGTTTGATAGTCATCTTACTAGATCTAGGGGTAGTTCTGAGTTATATTATAACACATCTAATGTGGGTATCAAGTATGTGTAGATACAAGAAGTTCAAGTGTTAATACAAGGTTTTAAAAATAGAAGGTAGTACAATAAGGAATACCAAACTCTGAACCTTGAGTTATATGTACATTGTTTTGTGTTTAAGAGTTGGTGGATCTTTTTTTAACAAGAATATTGTTGTGTAAATTGATCATATGTGCATGAAATATATATTCAATTTATGGGATATCTATTTATGATTGAGGATATTAGTCAAATTATTTTTTCATTAATTTTTTTATGATACATACTCACTAAGAATTTAATATCATAACTAATTATTCTTACATAATGTATCACGTGGATATAGTTCATGAATGAACAGATAAGTGAGAATTTTTTTACTTTTATATGATCTTAATATATATTTATTTTAGCATAATGGTCATATTTTCTTTTTTTTTTTATCATTTACCATTACATCATATTTGATGAAGTGAATAAAATATGGTGAGATTGTATATTATAATGGCCAAATTTTTCATATAGGTTATATGGTGGGTAGAAGATACATGAGTAGACTCTTGATGGTAATTAACTGTTTATTTCTATAGAATTTTTTTTGTTCTAATGGTTTAGTTATATTAAGAGGTCATTGCTTTCAAATAAAAAAATGAGGCTTCGGCCCCAACCTATTAAAAAAAAGGAATCAATTTAGATGGATATGATTAAATTTTTATATGGAAGGTCACATCATTCAAAATTATGGTTAACAGAAATTTAGAAGGTTTATTTACTTTTTCATATCATGCTAAAAAAATACTTACGATATAATTTATATGGTAAATAAGTTCCTATATATATATATTATAGACCTTGAATGATTGAAATTTAGAATATAGATGCTGATCCTTCAAGTCAGATGTTTGGGATCATGGATTTCATTTTGTAACACCTTGGTTGTGACATTAAAATTTTTGAAAATAGTGGAGGTTTGCACAAAGGGTTGTTAGGAAATTATAGATTCTATAGGGATCAAGAGTTTTATTATTAATTATTATTTAGAAAATATTATATGGATGTTCTTGATTTAATTTAGTGTATTACAAATAACAAATATGAATTATATGTCTCATGTTATTCTGTAGATATGATGTAAAATTTGAGTCAGATTAATATTTCATTGAATGGTCGATGTATATTTCATATCACAATGAGAATAATTTGAGGAGTGACAACATACCACTTGTTTTTGTTTTATGGAAGTATAAATTTATGAAAAATGATATTGAGAATATGAACATGAAATGCGTTCCCAATGGATAGATATTTTCATTGAATATTCTCAATAATGGTTTTTCGGAATGAGAATCCCCTACGAGGAGATTTTACAAAATGTATATACTTATTTATGTTCATTTTTTTTATTTTTTTTTATGTTTTGTGGTTTAATTTGAGTAATTTTATATTTATTTCTATGTTAGTGAAATAGGAGGAGGAGTTATAGAGGGAATGTGAAGGTGAATGAATGGAAATTTCACTATAACATGCCTTTAAATAAATAATGGATTCCACTAGAAGTTTGGAAGCTAGACAATGGGTTTTGGTGTTTCCACCAAGAGATTTTTGTAATACACCCACTCTTCAATTATACACTATAACTCAAGTAGAATACCATTATTGTTTTGTAGTATTATCCAATGGTTTTTCACAATAATGTTTTTTATTTAATTTTATGGTTATAGGATTGAGTGGTATCAGTTCAATTCTTAATCCTTCAATATATTAATCAAAGAATTATTATCTCCAATTTATCACCATATAGCTGAGCATAACTAGATTAATTATACATTAATCATAGTTTAAATTTATACCCATTATTGTCATTGGAATATTCTTTGAAAGGGCATTGAATTCCCTACACATATACTTGAAGGTATCAAAGTCTTCTAACATTCACATTCTAATGTTTTCTATGGTTATAGTTTATAAAAAGTGATGTTTTTTTTCTAGAGGAAGGACTGAGCCTTATTATTTAGTGAAATTTAAATGATATGTGTGATTTATTTGTGTAATTTAATTCTTTTACATTTAATTTAGCTACATTATGTGAAACATGAATTAATATTGTGATTTTGTTGATGAGAATTTAAATTAATGTTAACTGAGTTACATTAAATGATAATGATTATACCGGAATTGATAATTGGTAACCTCACATTCTCATTATGTTTTTTTTATAAATGTATAATTAAATGTATAAAATATTGATTAAATTCTAGGAATGATGAAATAAAAATTTAACTTGATGTAGTCATTATTTGATGAATTATTAATGAATTTATGTGGGCATAAATTACCGTTTTAATTCTATTTTTGGGTTAAAATGATGTTTGAAAATATATAATTTCATAATAATTTTATATGTCCACTGATATGAAATTATCATACATATATTTCACATATTAAAAGATGAATATTCATTACATAACATAAACATCCTCTAATGATTTTTAAAGGTCATGATTATTTAGAATCATAGATACATAAACAACAGGTTGATAAATGAACTACATCTTCTCCCATTATGTTATTCATAACTCTCAAACTTATTAAACATATCATACACAATAACCACTATCATAACCTTGAGAAAGAGAAAATAATAAAGGGGGAGATTAGATTGTCATCAAGTGTAAATAAGGGAGACATATAAATGACATGGTCATAAGGGTAAGAGAATAGAATTTAAAAACAATACACTGCATATCATAAATCAAAAACATGTTTCATGAAAAACATTTTGTTATCTAATAATACATGAATCATAAAAGAATAAATAACATTATCCATGGAAATATGACATCAGCATAAGACATATTATTTAGCGATACAGATAAGTATAGAAAAACAATTCCTCAGCAGTTAAGGATTCCCTTCAAGGACTATCATAGTAGATTGGGGTAACTAACCAAACAATTTTAATATACTAGTCTCACTCATAATATATCATAGTGTATTGAGTTCATTCCACAAACCAGTACAGTAGTTAGGGTTCACACCCATGACTATTATAATGAAACATTTCCCTTGCTAAATTTGGTTCTCATCATATTCCAGTAATGGTTAGCTCATGAGATATCAATAATTACCAAATAAATCATAGGGTGATATTGGAACCACCCATCCTTGGTTATGAAAGAAACCAAATCCTTAGATATAATGTAACTACTATTACATAATTAAATTTATACGTAATTGTTCTACAATATCATAAAACGTTAATCACATGAGAATTGATGATATAAAATAGATCTCATTAGTATTTCTATATAGTATAACCTATGAAAAAATGGGTTTCGTAATAATATTATCATCATAAACAAGATGCATCAAAATAAATAATAATTATGGAACTAAATTTTCATATCTATTGTAAATCATAAGCAACACTAAAGGTGGTTGTTGATGATGAATAGAAATTCTATAAAAGATCCTTAAAACATTCGTGGGGAAAATATAATTTATATTTCTTATCCCTTTAATTATGTATAACAATTTCTCTAATATTAAGAGAACAATTTTAATTGAAAATAAAAGTGAAATATTCTAATTGTAGGATTAAATAATCGAGATTTCATGATGGTAGGAAATTCTGTTTATTCCAAAAACCATAAAACGATGATTCCTTTAACATTTTCGGTAAAATGTCAAAAGTGATCTGTTTCGAAAACGACTAGAATATCCATTTTAAAACATTTTATAAAAAATAAAAAGTTGTTAAAAAAGAATTTAAATATTTTTTTTAGAATAGTGGAAGATTTATTCAAAATAATTTTAGTGGACATAGACATGGAAGAAAAATGGGTTTTTGATCGAGGAGAGAAAGAAATTCAGTTTTTCATTAAAAATATTATTTTAAAATATTGTGTACATAATGAAAATAAAATTAATTGAAAAATTTATTCTCTATATGTACTAGATTATAAAAAAACATGTGTTTCTTGAAAAATGTATAATAATATTTCATTATCAGAAATTTAATCCTAAATAATATTGATAAACAGTGGGATTGTAACATAAAAGTTTACCACATTGATAAATTTTGGATTGTAAGCCCCGTGAATGAAAACAAATATATGGATATGTATATAAATTTTTTTTCATGATGATAATAATATAAATCCATGTACAATATATATTTATATTCCACATAAAAGAAACTAGTGGCGTATAAGGTATGTGTCCCACCGAAATAAATAAGAGATGAAAATACCCAACATGATTGGATTAATTTTAAATTGTAATCCCCATAAATGAAAAAAATAAATGAAATATTACATATCATTATAAAAAAAGTATCATATTAGTTTTCAAAGGATAAGTATATACAACTCATAGACGAATATAGGGGTATAACATAACATATTACACAAAGAATAAAATTTGAGGAAAAAATCCATTACCTTGAGTCTCTAGTGCCTTTTTAAATTTTAAAAACATGGATAAAATAAATATATTATTAATATAAATATTTTATAAAATAATAATAATAAATATAATACCATTTAGGATTTAATCATAATCTTTTATCACCATTTTATTTACATTTTTTTGTTAAAACCAATCTTTCGGGTAATAATTGTTTTTCTATGTCTATTTCAGTATGGAATTTTTGGTTCTTCTATATTAACAATGGTTAAATAATATAAAAAATTATAATAATGGTATAATTATAATAAATATTCATTATATACCTAAAAAGTGTCATTCAAAAATGTTATAGAATGAAAATTTGATTTCACTATTACAGGAGATAGTATGTCATACATACGCAATGACACTATTTTATTTTTTATGGTGGATATAGAGAATGAAATTTAAATAATATTTAACCTCTATAGAATCAATCCAATACCATATATATCATATAAATTCATTAAATCTATACTTACTACCATCAATATGGAAATTAAAAAGAAAATATTAATCATGTTTCTTCTTAGAGGTGGTAGTCCACACCTACACAAGGGCGATGTAATCATTTTCTAAAATAATGGAAGGTAAAAAGGTTTTTGAGATATTATAATTGTAGTAGTATAATTATGTCAATGTTTTTAAATATATTAAATCCATTATTATATCTAGTTGTGAGAGGTGGTGATGGAACATTAATTACATCCATTTGCGAGATAGTTGTCCTCCGTACACATGATCGACAGTCTCAATTTCCATTTTATGAAATATGATATATATAGGTTATTACATAAAAATTATGAAATTTTCGTATATGTTATAAAATTTTGTAATTATATTTTAAATATTAATACATGAATAATGGTGGTAAGAGGAGTAAAAAAGAAAGAGAATCGTGACGACAATTACCTTCACATAGAATAACCTCCCTTAGTTATCTTATTTAGGACCCCAAGGTTTATATATTTGGAAGAACTATATAAATTTATCTTGTATAATTATGTTGGGGATTTGTTTTGGTAAATTTTATACACTCCAAATCAATTAATAAGTGGTTATAAGTGAATGGAGGTGGTTGTATTTTATAACCAAGGAGGAGTGAGATTTTTGTGAACACCTGAAACTATTCAACAATGGGGAGACACTATCACACCAAATGAATAAAAAAGTGAGAAATATTGGAGTAGAGAGAATTTATTTTCCAGCTATACATACAACATAAAAAATGTTCAAACATGTCATTCCTTAACCTTAATGTATACATACTTTTATCATTTTAGTTTTCACTATGGTAACTACTATTTTTAGCTAGGCAATTTATCTTTTCTTAGTAAAATAAAATAAAACTTATTAGATAAATTTTACCCTCAATTTATTTATATGAAATTCCAAAAAAAATTATAAAATTAATTGTTTGTAAAAATATTTTTTACACAAGTGCATGTAACACATAGAACATCGTTTTACCCTTTGTCAAGTTTACACAATATTAACTATATAGGGGACAATATAATTATTATAAAATAAAATTGGTCCGTTAATGTAAAGTGTTTGATATTTTTATACATATACCAATCTAATGCACAAATTTATAATTTTTGGGGATTTTAGTTAATTTAGCAATTTTTTTATAAAATAACATTAATGACAATTTTGATACTATTCATTTAATTTGAATTAAAAAACATTAAGAAAAATTGGAATTCAAATATATTATTTTCAATCATGAATAAAATTTTATATTTATCAAAAACATTCAGGAAATATAATAATTCATTCAATATATATTAATTTTAATATTTATAGTACTATTTATTTATTTTTTATATTAATTATTAATTACTACATCAACATTGAATATGAATTTAATGAAATTATATAGTTAGTAAAAATTAAAAATAAATTTCCATAATAACATTAAAATTATTATCATTTAAATAACCATCAATTTTAATTCACAACTTTCTTTTGTCTCTATGTGATCAAATAATTGAAATTTCAAAGCAAAATGGTGAATATTTGTTTTTCTCTTTTCTTAAATTGTTATATTGGCATATTTTATGGAAAAGTGTTCTAAAATCACTTATATATCACAAATATGGTAGTAATAGTCTCAAAAAAATTATAAAATTTAATTTAGGCATGCACTTGAGTAATTTTAACCTTTATCTTTTTATATTATCTCTCAGTTAACCTTTTTTTAACCTTAACTGTGGTTATTATTTAATAATGTTTTTAATATTCCTTATGATGATGAAAATTTTTAACTTATTATAAAATATTAATTATGATTATATCAAATATTTAACCCATTTAACTGAATTCAATTTAACAAAATTGAAGAATTTAGTTTAATATTAATCCTCCAAAGGCATATACCTACAATGGCCCGAAGGCCATCATTTTTTATTTATTTTTGATAATCCACCTTTCAAGGGGTGAGGTAGAACCCTTACATGGCCAGTATGCATATGTATTACATGGCCTGTAGGCCTTAGAGGAAATCATTGCCCATATGATTTAATCATTACATATAACCAAAACTAACTACTTGGAACTACTCCTCCCCATCATCTTAATTGCGAAATCAGCTCTCCACCTTTGCATGGCGGTTCGGCTAGGCATTCCTATGCATACATTGGCTTTTCTTGATCGCAGGTGTCATACCATCTCATTCTTTTAATCTTTTTTAGCTTCTACTGTGGTGAAAGCTCCTTGCTCATCCTCCTTATAAAGCTTGTTCCTTGTAGGTTTTCTGGTTTGCATCTTCACTTAAGGTGGCCCGAAGGCCTTGAGGTGACCCAAATGCCTTACTAACCCAAAGGACTGGGTGGCTAGAAGGCCTTAAAGGACTCAGGGACCAAATCGGAGGCCCGAAGGCCCAAATGAGGGCATATTCCTGGCTGCTACAGTGCAAAACAGTGCCTGCTACAGTTCCCGTTAAAGTTCCTGCTACAGTACTGCACAGTTCCCACTACAGTACTGCTACAATAGCCAAAAACTCTTCCTCCACTTGTATTTCATCCCTGGTCGCTTGGATGCACTTACGGAGTCCTTACTAACTGGGTTAAGGCTCTTGTACTCTAAAGGCATATAAAAATGGGGTTTCAAGTGAAAAATATAGCATAAATATTTAAAATATTTATTTTAAAACCCAACACAGAATTGATTACAGTGATATAAATTAGGTTGATAATATTATAACAGAATTAATTGAATTTTTAAAACTATTTAAAATTACTATTTAAAATTTAAAATACCTTAAATTAAAAAGGAAGCTTTTAATAAAATTCATTACTTTTCATTATTCATTGAAAAATAAATCTCTTCAGAAAATTATGAATAATTCATTATAAAATAATTTTTTCTTTTTATCCAAAATGAATCATTTCATTAAACAAAATTTTTAGACATTCCAAAAATTAAATTTTATATATTTTTTAAAAAGTAAACAAAAAATTTTTTTTGGAGAAAAGTTTTATTTTCGAATCCTATTAAATAATTAACTAAAAATATTATAATTAGTAATAAATTTATTTAATTTATCTTAAATTATCAAAATTAATTTAAAAACGACATATTCTTATTCATACTAAAAAAATTTATTATCTAGGTTAAAATTATCAAAATAAATCATTTTCTTTTAGTAGTATATTATATATCATTTGAACTAGGTGTTCTGTGAAACACAATCTATCTAACAAATAATATTTATTTGAACGAAATTTTTTACCAAATATCATTTTGTTACATTATACACAGTATAAATAAATTTCATCCTCTCAATTCAATCTTAATTTTAAAAATAAATGGGTTTCCTTATAAAAAACCTTTGTTGAAATCCTATTTCAAATAGAGGGATAATAAAACATCCTCATA
The DNA here is from genome assembly GCA_963277665.1 of Viscum album. Taxonomy (NCBI): domain Eukaryota; kingdom Viridiplantae; phylum Streptophyta; class Magnoliopsida; order Santalales; family Viscaceae; genus Viscum; species Viscum album. Next base: position 318,218 of record CAUJRU010000762.1, read on the forward strand.
GAATGAAGGAAACAATACATATGATGGTCAGATGAAATAACACATGACTACATTTCGAAATAGGATTAAATTTGTAGTACAAGAAAATGTGGACATAAAAATAAAATTAATATCAATAGATAATTTATTATAAGAAAGTGATTGATTATAAGGAAGTCAACAACCAAAAAATTTAAAATTATGAGGTGAGAAAACACCAATCATATCATTGAAAATGAAGATAATAACAATTCATTTATATTTCATAATCATTTCCATATTGTTTTTGAATTGAAATGAGAAAATATATTAATATTATTTCATTCCATTTCACAAAAATAATCACATCCTTTGGTTGTTACTTGATCAATTTATACATCACATCTTACTCCAAGAAATGATTTTTTTATGATTGAAGCATTAAAAGTAATATCTAATGGATCATAATATCCATTGAATAATGATAAGTCATTCTTTCCATCTATAATTATTTTAGGAACAAAATGTTTAGCAAAAGTCATCGAATATGGATAAATTTTCATATGATGAAATAATATATTAATCTTTAAAACCTGATCATTAGTTCAACATAAACTTTTCCATAAATGGGTAATGGTAATTCCTTTCAAAATGAAAATTTTTTAAATAATGTCACAAAATTTATTAAAAAAACATAAATTTATTCCCCCAAATTTAATAAAATATCTCTTAATTTTCATATAACAAATATGGGAATATATTTTTCATATTTTATCCTAAAACAATGAAATATATAGAATTACAATAATACCACAATGGAAATAGACATTCTTTTTTATTTCGTAAGTAAACTACAGATTTTTGAATATATTCCATAAATCCAAAAATTCTATAAACTCCATAAAAAACTATATAATAAATTAATATATTAGCTCTATGGTCATCAATAAAATCCAATTTAAATTTTCCATATCATTCACAAATTTGACTAAACTAAAATCCATTATCCAAACATCAATAACATATTAAGGGTTATATTTCCCTTATTAATGTGTTTTCCATAAAATAACACATTTCCATTAAATCAATTTCATATGTAATTAGTACCATTCAATAGATTATTGGAAATTATTAATGAATTTTTTAGAGAAGAAACCTCATATATTTAATGATTTATATAAAAAAAATTATTGTGTTACAAAACATAAACAATTCATCCATTCTAATTCATTCTGAAACCATTAACTAGAATTAATCATATCATTTCTTAATTCCCTATTCCTTACATAAATCATTTTTAGTCTCTTCATCATCAACAAAAAACAATTCATAAAAAACATTTTTGATCCTCTTCATAACATTTTCAACTAATAAATTGATTCATATAATTACCATACCTTCTACATTTAAAACATTAATATTTTAATGATTCCTTTTGGAAACCATAATTTTCATCCATTATGATTATTTAAATTCTCATTTTCCTCAGTAATTACTTACAATGTACTCATCTTCTGAACACCTAACAAAATTTATCACTCCTTTGGAAAATTACATTGAGTACTTATTCTAATTTTATTTACATATCTGAAATTAAATCCTTCATCGTCCATGGTGTCCACCACCCAATATCTCAGTGAACTATATCCCAACCTTCTTTGGTGAGTCCAAGATCTGGTTGAGGTGTACGTTTTAATCATATATTATGACAACTAATTATGAATAATAACGAAAAAATTAAATATAATCATCATCTCATCTCATTTATCATCAAATAATAATCTATTAAATTCAACATTAACCTAGTGGCATCTAGTTACCCCTAGTTACTAAAACAAAAAATCATAGCGTGACCAACAATATTATAGTGGAAAACCACATAACAATGATTTTTTAATATTATTTAGATATAATGGAACCTATTTTTCAATAAATAAAAACTTATGTTTAACCTAGGTCCTTAATTTATATGAACAATTAAAATCATTAATGGTTAATGTAAATATTTTATTAATTTCCAAAACATATCAACCAGATGTGTCAAACTAGGTGTGTAGTAAATCCTGTTGGAATTCACCTAGCGGTGATTGATTGAATCCCCAATGTTCTCTTTAAAATGTTATTAACCCTAGTTACAACCAAACCAAATCTATATCCCCATGCATATCTATATATAGAAGTAATTTTTCTAACAAAATCACTCTATCATTTTCAACAATTTGAGGATATTTTTATATTCCCAGACTTATGCATAGACATATCATTAGGGATATACTTAAAGATATGACTAAAGGTTTCTCATCATAATTTCCTAAGGCTAACTAAAATGTTTATTGATACAAACTATAAGGAACCAAAATTCTAAAAAGTAAATATGTCATCATAATAGATGAATATTAATTACATCACATAAAAATGCACTCTAGAATCATATAGGTCTATTCCCCTGGGAATCATGGAAAAATTGAAAACTAGTTCATAATTAAGCTACATTGTCTCTCACATGTTTCATCATTATATGCATCCATTTTAGACATATACTACATAATATCATTCTTCATTATTTTGGGAAAGGAAAAATAATAAAGTGTGATATCTGATTCTTAGTAAGTGTAGATAATGGAGATATCAACATAACATGGGAATATGGGTATAAGAACATGATAATGACAATTCAAATCCATACCACGTATATTATAGATCATGAACATGAGTAATGACATAAATAATGAAAATACATAAGGTAATAATCATAAATAAATCAATGAACATGATCCATGGAATCATAATAGGGGAATAATATACATAATTTTAGTAGGCACATAAGCGTAGAAAATTATATCTGTAATAGTTTGGTCTTCATTTTAAGTATTATCATAGTGTATTTAGTTCAATCCTCAAACCATCGTAGTAGCAATGGTTCACTCACAAGACTATAATAGTGGATTGGGTTATGTCCACAAACAATTAAAAGATATTTGGTTCACTCCCAGATATATCAAAGTATATAAAGTCCCTTGTTGAACTATGTCTACTCCCGATTCTAGTAATCTTTTTCTCATGAGATATAAATCATTCGCCAATTCATTAGAGGGATATATTGATCCCACTAATCTTTGGTTGTAATTTCATTATCATCCTTGGTTATAACATAACTTCTACCATTGTGTATTTATTTTCAACCCTCACATAATGAACAACATATATAAGTTCACCAAAAGATAATAAATTATAAATCGTATCATAACCAGTGAAACTAAATAGGGTTCTAAAACATTTCATAATAGCATAACATATAAAACAAATTAGTTTCATAAAAATATTATAATCATAAACATAAATCACCTAAATAAATTAAATTGTTGGTACCATATGATCATATATCCAGTAAAACATAATCAATAAAAAAAATTTGTTGTTAATGAATATAAATTCCTAAAAGGTCCATAAAACATTCACCATGAAAATTTTATTTCCTAATGAAATCACTTTCTTAAAATATAAAAATTTCTCTAATATAAAGGAATAAATTTTCATTGAAAATATAATAAAAAATATTTAATGGAATCATCAAATAATATTTTTGTAATTTCAATGGAATATTATGCTCATTTCCTATATATTAAAACAATTATTTGATTCATATTTTCAGTAAAAATTTAATAGAGACTTGTTTAGAAAAATACTATAAGATTAATTTAAATTCTTTTATAGAAATTGAAACAAGGATAAAGATGATTATATACTATAATTATAAAGTAGTGAAAAAATTATTTAAAATGTTTTTAGAGAACATATAAATGGAAGAAAAACATTTTTTGACTGAAGATAGAAAACAATTTCAGTTTTCCTTAAAATCATTGTTTTGGAATAATGAGAAAATTAAGAGAATAAAATGAAAGGAATATTTTTCCCCCAAAAAATAACTATATAAAATAAAAAAAAAATTTATTATGAATAATATCATAATTTTTCATCATCAATAGCATAATCATAAATAATCCCAATAAACAATGAGATTGTAACATTAAACTTTTACCACCTTGATAAATTTTGAATAATGCGCCCCCTGAAAGAAATAACCTTATAATGATATGTATATACAAAAATATTCATGATAATAATAATAATATACATTCTTTTATTAATATATATAATACATATAAAAGGAACATGTGGAAAATAAGGTATGTTCCCCACAACAACAAATGAGGGAAGCAAATCCCTTACATGATATGGTTACTTTTGAATTGAAAACCACATGAATATATACCATTAAATAAAACCATAAATAATATTATTATAATTAAATTTAATATATAACATTTAAATTTTTTGGTATATACATCTCAAAAAAGAATATAAGTGCTTAACATAACATATGTCCCAATGAATATAATTTTAGACAAAACCCCTTACATAAAACATCAATGTTCTTCATACATGTTCAAGACTATTTCATAATTAATATATGTTTATTAAAAATATATTACAAATAAAATACTAAAATATAACATACAATATATTATTTACTAAAAAACCTTTATCTCTAGTTTATTTTTTTTTAAATAACTCTTTCGGGTAAAAATTGCTTTGTTTTTCATGTATGTATCAGGTTGGTAGATTTAATCCATGTACTTTGAATATGGTTCCATAATATAAAAATGTTGATCAATATATAAATATAATATATAAGTATTATATACATATTTTGATTCATTCATATATTTTAGAGAAATAAAAATGGATTACATCGTTCACGGAGATGGTAGGTCATTCGTACACTTGAATACTGATTTTATTTTCTTCATGAATAGAGAGAAATAATGTTAAATAATATATCACCATTACATCTTCATTTTTAAGTTATATATATCATATATATTCATTAAATATATCATAATTACCAACCATGTTTAAATCAAATGAAAAACAAATCACATCACTTTATAGAGGCGGTAGTCCACACAAATGCATGAGCAAGTTATAATTTTCAAAAAGATTATAAGGATTGAAGGTATATATAATATAAAAATTATAGTTGAGTAAATATTTAAAAAAATATAATATAAACATGTTAAATCCATCATTATACCTATTTTTTGTAAGTGGTGATGGAATATGAATTACGTCGATTTGTAAGGTGGTAGTCCATCGTACAAACGTTCGACGATTTCATTTTCCATTTTATTAATGAACAGATTGATATAGGTTATTCCATAAAAATAATTATATATCCATATATTTTAGATTATTATGTATTTATATAAGAAATATTAAGACACTATTGAAGGTGTTAAGAGAATTTGTAAAAATGAAATAGCTTAGTGAAGAGAAGTAACTTCTCTTTAAATAACCAAATTTTGATCTGTCATTAAAGACCCTATGGTTTCTCTTTTTGTAAGACCAAGAAAAATATAAATCGATAAAAACTTTTCAGAAATATTTATTTTGGTTATGGTTGATCCTAATGGTTTAGGAGTTTTAAATAAGTGATGAGAGGAAGTGATATTTTATAATTGAGTAGGTGTTATATTTTTTAAATAATAAAAAAATTCAATAACATGGAGTCACTCACAACTCAAATGACATAAATTTTATTTAAATATTGGAATAGAGGGATGATAAGGATGATACACCCATACAAAAAACATGTTTTAATTATGTTTTTACTTACCATATATGTTTAATTTTACTATTTTGGTTTTCAACACGGTAGCATTTCTTTTTAAAAAAATTTAAAATGTTTTTGTTTAAACATTTAACCTGGAATTGATTCTAGTCTCCTAAATAAAAGTAATAAAAATATAATTGAGATAATTCTACTTTTAAGAAAAATTTAAAATAAAATTTAACAATTTATATTCATTAAATGAAATGTCAATTTAACGAAAAGCAATTCTCACTATAAATCAAATGATTAATATATTCATAAAATTATAAAAAATTTACTCAAAGATAATTTTGATATTTTCATTAAAATTATTAAAAGTATTTAATAATCTATGTTTTCAAAAAATTTAAAATATAATTTTTTTCATTGTTTTAAAAAAATAAATATGAATAATATTTTGATCCATGTGTTTGTCTAATATATTCAGTGGTAGATAATACATATTACACCGAAAATATCAAATGAAATAATATGTTTACATTAGTTACATGGTGAACACTTAATCCATAAAATTAAATGCTATAAATAATTATATTAATTCATTTAATAGATTTAAAACTTTTATATATGTTTGTATTAAGCTTCATTTGATGTTTTTGACTAATTTTATTTACAATTATTATTTATTTCTCTATTTAAGTAGATACAAAACTCATGTACATGAAGATTATATGGACGATATTGTAGGTAACGTTAGGATTTATTTATAATAGGTATAAGATGTTGGGATACATCACGGTGAAATTATATTAAACATTTCGAGTCTTGTGAAGGTAAAATCCACAACAAATTTTATGATTTGTAATGGATGTGAAATTTTTTGTCCTTAGGATATAATTTGATGTCATGATTCATTGTATGAATCAAATAGGAATTTTTGGGATGTAATAATAAGTTTATAGTCTATATTATTATTTATATCCATAAATTATTATTATTATTATATTTAATACTTTTTATTTTTTATGATGGACCATTGGTTGGTAAATTACTCCATAAGTAATTATTCAAAATTAATTACACTAGATTCCAACCATGTGTGATTATGTCGCACAATTGAGGCTATGTAAGGTTTTCCCCAATGGTTTGATTAATCCCTTGAAGATATTATATAATGATTACATTCTAAAGGTCATCAATTAGTAAAAAATAAAATTCATATAAATATATGAAACCCTAATTCTGAGAGAGTTACTTGTGTTTTAAACTAATTTTTTACTTTTTTTGGAAACCTATATTGTTTTTCATTGTGACTACACCATCCATAAGAACGATGGAAACATGTTCAGACACAACTCAAATGAATCCAAATTGTTCTCATGGATTTTATCAAATATCCTAGTGAATTTATATGGTTCTTGGAATGTTATGTTAATTCTTATATACAATATCACATTATGTTATTTATACAACCCCACATTAAATAATGTTGTTCAGGTTGATCAAATATGTAAAAAAACAATTATTTTTATTGAGTTTTAGGAAAATCAAAGAATTTTTTATTATTATGTTCAAGTGGAATGTCTTTTTGATTAAAATATAACTTTTAAATTAAAAAAATACACTTTATATTATTATAAGAACTCCAAATATTTAAATGATCTATATATCATTCATAAATGTCTTAATTGATTTAATTTTTTTTGTAATATTTTCCCAGAAATTAGAGCATTCATACTCTATTTTGGTTTTACGATGTGCATTGTTAATTAAAATATCAATTTTTAATTGAAACTCATATCATGTTATAATTATAACAAGATATATCCTCAAATTGGAATTACATTTATTAATATAGATTAAAAATAAATTTAAATTATTTTCCCTATGGTCTTATGAAAATCCAAGCTAGGATTCATTTATTTGATCTCATGGTATGAGTATTTTACTAAAAAACATAAAATAGAGACAACCTATAGAGATCATTATTTCCACACTGTTTATAGGAATTTCTTTTTATTTGTTCATAAAATAAAAAAATTAGATAATAATATTAAAAAAATTGGTTTAAAAACCCCATTTATGATATTTATAATAATTATAATGTAATTTTAATAACCATTCATCAATGAATGTGTATATTTCTTCTTATTTTTTTGATTGATCAGAATAATATTCATATTACTAAAAATATACTAATAAATAAAATGGTTAATAATTTTTTAATAAAACTATACATGTTAAAAAATAGGGGCATATTATATATAACATTACAATGATTTTAGTCATTTTACGGATTAAAACATCATTTATAAATTTACCAAAACAGTAACTATAATAATATCCATTTAGATGGTTTGGATTCTTCAATTATGTAGTATATTATAAGAAATTGTTTATGACAAATGATCATATAATCTATTTTTGTTATATAAACTTGATTAAACTTCCATATATAGAAATACATCAATTTATTATTTTTTCTATTTTTTAAACCAATTAGGGATCAATTAATTGACACCTCACTACGAAAGAAAAAATGAATGAGAATACATATTACACAATATATAATTCACAGATTATAAAAATGTTAAAAATACACAGCATTATTAACTAAAAGGGACATTTTGTGTGACTAGGGTTTGGAAAAAATAATAAGTAAATCTATAAAATATATCACTATATGAAATTTATTTATTATAATTAACATCCATTTATTGTTTAATTTTTTTTAAAAATTAATGATCAGTTCATTTGATGAAAAAATCATTATAACTAAAACCATAGTATATAGTTTTACCATAATGATCTGATGTTTTATATATTAAAATTCTCTTTTTATAATTTTTTCATACTGTATAAACACATACGTTACCACAATACAATATTTATAAATGACTAATGAATGAAAAAAGAAGTGTTTTTAGATGTTAAAGTAGCTATACCGACTAAATAGTAACTTGAAATTTTGAAGAGTAATGTGACCCTTAGGAATAGAATACCGAGCAATTGAATATTAACCTCAGAAAAGAAAGTATGAATAAAATCAATCTATCTTATAAGTAACAATATGATATAATTATATTGTTTTTAATGTAAATAAATAATTTTTAAAAAAATTATTAATTAAATGTTGGAATTTATGTAAATCAAAAATTTCAAATTTCAAATTTATGAATATTTTAATAATTTAAAAGAAAATTTGTTTTCATTACATTTATTAATAAATTAATATTTTAATGTATTATTATTATAAGTTAATTTTATATGACCTTAGTTAATTTTTCAGTGTAATATAAAATCAATTATAATTTTAAATTTTGTATTTTTTAGGTAAATTTTGATTTTAAATGAAAATTAAACTTCTCATATATAGAAAATTATTTTTAAAAAAAAGAGTTCATTTTTGTATTCAACACATTCAAAATTTGTTAGGGTTAATTTTTAGTATTTTTTTGAGATATTTGAATTTTTGGTAAATAGTAAAATATGATAATTTATGATAAATGCTAAATGCATGAATTATTTAGTCACAGATTATGTTAGTCTAAGGTAAGAACCATTTTTTGAAACTCACATAAACTAACTACTATTTTTTTCCCCAATAACCAATACTATTACTTTTATTGAGAAAAATGATAAAGTATTGATTAAAACAATTTAAGACTCTTCTCTCCTCCACTATAAATACCACCCATCGCTTCCTCTTATCCTCACACATCTAAATCAATGAGGATTGTCTATATTCAGCCCGATAATCCTCTCAATCCTCTCCCCCAACCCCATGATATTTTGTTCTTAACAAAATGCCTAAAAACCCAATCCCTTAAGGAGACTCTCTTGAAGAAGGAAACAAGAGGTAAAACCCTCTTCTCTTTTCATTCAAAATTTTTTAAGTTAAGTTACTTTATTTTCTATCCTCACCTCTAATAATCAAAAATTCATGAGAACTCTAGTACCATACATATAATGGAATTTTTTATTCTATAGTAATAAGTCATCATCATCTCTTCATTCTCCACCTTTTATACTTGAAATGACCACACCATTAGAGATGTGTTAATTTATCACATTCAAGGATGACGAGTTTTCAATTAATATTACCATATTAAATTATGGTAGTGAAACCATTTTTATGGTTGAAACATAATATTAAATATTTCAAATATCAAATTTAATGTTATGGAATCATTTTACACAAATGGTATAAATTTATAAATCAAAATGAGTTCGTTGTGAAATAAAATGCTAAATTAATTGAAATGATTATCATTAATTATTTCTCTAATTAATCATCATATATTATAGAGTAAAAAATGTTGTTTTAATATTAAATAAGTTATTTAACAACATATAAGTTCATTTATGGAAAACTTTCCTCATTATACCTGATTTTCTATACACATATACATGTAAACTAATCAAGAAAACCAAAGAAATCAACGCTCCCAAACAAAGAAATTGAATCTCATAACCAATCCAAAAGCCATAAATGAATTTAATAAAGTTAAAATAATTCATATAAATGTGTAAATTATTATAGAATTATTAATTAATCTAATTTTATTATTAATGATGATAATATCAAGTGAAAAATCTTTTCACATATAAGGTAAGGGATTATACAACAACTTCCATTATTCGATCAAGTTCTCTTCCTCTCTTTTAACCCAAATGAAATTCAATTTTATTTTTATTTATATCTTATATATAATATAAAAATGTTCCAAAATCTTGTATCAAGATCTTTTAATCATCATACATCCTGATAAGCAATTCGTTTTAAGGGATCTTCCCGAAGTCATACCTATTTCTAAGTGACCTAAATAATTTATTTTAATCCACAATTATTTTTATAAAATCAAAATTTTTTACTAAAACCATATTATTTAACTTCTTATGTTATATTAAATATTAATCCCCTTTCTTCTTTAAATGAACATAGTGTATTCCTTAAAAATGCACTATAATGTTTTGTTTCAAAAAAGTCTGAAAAACTCATAACATTAGTTTGAAATAACTTTCCATTATATATTCTTAAATAACTTTATAGATGTCAATGTTTGATTTAATTCCTCTTATTCATTAAAAATTTTATGGTACACCGATTTATTATACTTTTTACATTATTTTGATACCTAATTCTTTCCATGGGTAACCCGTTTGTTTATGTTTTAATACATAAATATGCTTAATTTTGGAAATAATTATCATGAACATGTTGTGATGCATGAACCTATATATCACCCCAATTCATTGGTTAATGTTTTGTGTCATGGGACATTACATGTAACAATCTTGGTTGTTTTCCTTGACTCATGCCTCACTTTGTAAAACGAGCCTTGACTCATGCTCTACTATGTGCAGGGAGCATTAACTCATAAAATATTCATATTTTATTTTTCTTCCACATTAAATTTATTCCATGATTATATGATCTCATGGTATTATTCCTTATATTTAATCATGTTCCATTCCTTTTTATATCATTATTTTACGCCTTATAACCCATTTTTTAATCTTTATTTTAATGTCTTTCTCCATACTAGGATTTGTAGCTCATCCCTTTGTTCATGGTATCCCTAGGTTACCCTATGAATATGTAAGTGCTCAATAAATGTTAGTATATCCTTATAAATATTAAATAAAAGAAATTATTTTTTTAATCATGATGTCTAATTATTTACCAAATCTCCAAGACACTAGACCATACGACCCTTATCTTGTAATTTCATGAATAATTATGCTCAAATCATGTGATGATATATGTAAAATGCTAGGGTTTCTATAGATGGTATTAGAGGAATTGTTTAATTATTTTTCTGGATTAGTAATAGATGAATTTATTAATAATTGTAGGGATAAAACTAAGTATGATAAAACATCCCAAAATTTCGGTAAGTATAGAGTAAGTGGAGTATAATGAAAAAATTTCCATGTTTGGATAATACAAGTGGATGCAGTTCTTGAATAGATGTACCACAGAGTTAAAACTCTAACAAGGTGTTATCAATTTGACATACAGTAAACTAAAAAACGATAACAGACCTTGTTGTGCCACTAGTTTGACACTATTGAGGGATATGATCAGTAAATTCATAATCTCATTATAAAAATTTATTAAGGGAGTGATGAATAATACTATAAGAATATAGGCTAGGAAAACGATCATGGATATCCAAGATTGAGACCTTGAGAAATGATTTAATTTTCCTTTAAGAGCTTATCCTTTTATGATTAAATTTTTATTTTTATGCTAATTAGATACGTATTCAAGCACCCTTAATTGCACTTTATTTTTTATTGCTAATTGTGGGAAATAGAATAACATGTTTGAACATTAAATATGATATGGATTTTT